>SKCR01005137.1:0-88613 GCA_019454045.1 Zanthoxylum bungeanum | reverse complement strand
GGTGTCTTAACACCTAGTGCCCTAAAGCCAACTGGTTTGGGGGTCATTGGCCCAAAGCTCGCTACATGGATTGAAGATGTTGCTTAATTTATTTTACGAAAAAAAAATCAGAAAAATATTCCATTACTAAAAAAGGTGTGAAGTCTGATATAACTTTAGAACAAAAATATTACTCTCTTTTCAACTACACTTTTGAATATTATGGGCACAATGAGTTGATTAATAGTTTGTTGGTTGAGTATAAGGAGAATGGTAAAAATAATCGGAGAATTTACTTATTTGGTAATTTAGAAAGAAAAAAAACAACTATTAACTTGGATAAGGAGTTTCACTTGTTTAATCACTAACTTGTTTATTCTCTTTTCTCTTATCTTTTTGCTTTTGTGTTCATTAGATTGACGTTTGTGGGTATCATTGTTGTAAGCCCTCACGAGACTACAACTCATCCACTAGGGACACATAGGGGTTTAAAGGTTTTTTGCATACGCTAAATGCAACAGTGATCCCTATGAAAGTGGCTTAGTTTAATTTTTATTTTTTTAAGATGTTTATGTTATTTTATTTTGTTGTTTTGCTCGAGGACTAGCAAAATGTAAGGTTTCAGGGTGTGATGAGGGGTAAATATATCACTATTTTCCACTCATTTGACTTAATATTTTGTATAGTTTCTTAAGTTTTGTGAATATTTTGATGTGTTTTGTGGTATTTTGTATATAAATAAAATAACAGGACATTTTGGAGGCAATTCGGGGCCAAAACAGCGGAAAACAGACAAAAAGGGCCAAAATATAAATTTCCTGCTAAAATGCGCCGTGCTAAAATGCATTGTCTGCTAACGTGCGCCGGAGATTGCTAACATGCGCCGGACACGTGTCATAATCAGAGAAGTTTTGCTATCATGCGCCTTTGCTAACATGCGTCTGTCACGTGTCAACATCATAATAAATCTGCTAACGTGCGCCGGACACGTGTCACCATCACATACTGCCGACACTCATCATTGAAAATGCGTCATTGCTTACGTCATGTTGACGTCGGCGTCGCGATGCGAACACCCTTATGCGTTGTGACGCGGAGCCAATAATTCTGCCGACAGCCACGTGTTCGCATCTCCAGAAGCCGCGCGCCACATGACGCATATCAACGGCGCGTCGCGACGCCCGAGGCACAAAATTTCCCTATAAATTGAGGCAGAATTTCATTTGTAAATTCATATCTTCTTCTGGAGATTTCCTAGAGAATACTAAGAAGATTGTATCTTGCTTGTTTATTTACAGCTTTCAGTATTTAATTTTATTTACTTTTCGCAATCGTGCTTTCTTTTCTTTACTTTTCAGTCGTTATTTTCTTCATTCAGCATGAGGAGGTAACTCCCCTTCTACTGGGGTGAAAGGTTAAGCTTTTATTACTAATATTTAGATTAATCTCCCTTAATTATAATATATAAACTATTTAAAACCTGACTTAATGAGGATGTCGCCTTTATGGTCGGTTGGACTTAATAAAATTGGTTTTAACCTGACTAAACTGGATACCGCCTGTATGGTCGGTTGGAATTAATTATAAATTTGACTTAATCAGGATACCGCCTATATGGTCGGTTGGTAATTATCACGCAAAGTTAATATATTATAATAAGGGAGATATCTAAATAGAAGTAATAAAAGTGGATCCTCTAACCCCCAACATTTTCTTTTATTGTATTTTTACCTTTTTAATTTTCAAGCTTTTACTTTATGTCATTTATTTTATTTAAGCTTTTACTAGCCTTAATTATGTGTCGTAACTAAACCCGTTGTCTGGGGTTGTGATTAAGCTTAATGCTACTTGTTAACTAGCCATTAATAAGATTGATGTGGTAAACTTAAAATAAACATGACAAAGGAATTTTAGGTTTCAGCCTTAGACTTAATAGCCCACGATCTTCCTTGAGAATAGATAACCCTTTAATAGATTTCCTTACAGGATAGACATATACCTATCGGGTGGGGGTAGCCACAATTGGAACTTAATCATAATGAATTCAGGTAACTTGGTTGACATAGACATATGATTAATTTGGTACACTAGGTATTTGCATCTGACCATCGACAAAGGCTTTTGCATAATTTCGTGTTCCAGGTTAGTAAACCAATATATTACATAAACATAAGATAACCACTTCATCTTTAAAAGATATTGGAAGGATTCACAACCCTGGATAGTTTAATAATATTGAATTTTCCTTTAATTTACTTTCGCGCTATTTAATTTACTTGTTTTAAGTTTAAAGTCACCATCCAATCAAACAACCAATCTATTAGATACTCAAAAACTTTTGGCTTCATAAATTAATAGCTTAGGTATTAAGTCCTCGTTTATACTACTTGAACGATACGTGTGCTTGCGTTATACGTGTGTGATCATGCCGGTCAATTCTTGTTCTTCTTTTTGTTTTCTCAACACTTGAGAGAGTTTGAAGAAGAAGAAGGTGGTAGTTAGGGTTCCAAAAATTAGATTAGCCAAAAAGAAAACCCATCTTTCTTTTTATACTTAGAGAAATTTTCAAAATTAACAAACCCTTCCCTCCCCTCCTAATGCAAGTTTTGGCCAAGGCATAGATTTTTTTATTAATTTTGTAACATCTAATTCAATTACCATAATGGAAAATATGTTACAAAAAATAAAAGGTTAATTTCTTTAAAATTTGTAACTTCCAAATTCAAACTAAGAGTTATGCAACCTAGCATAACTCACCAAGGGTTTTCCAATTTTAATGCAAGAGTTTTGCAACCTAGCATAACTCATCAAGGGTTTCTAACACCCAAGATTTGGAAATTCTAAATTTAGCCTTATTAAATTATATCATGTATAATTTAATATTATGCATTCAATAATTATCATATAATTATTAAAATCATATATTAACTTTTAATATATAGTTTCAAGTGTGACAAAATATTATTAACCATGTCCCCAAAGTACATGGCTATTGGTCGAGACTGCTCACCAACCTCTCCTTTGTAAATCAAAGGACATAGCCTGCCATGCAGGAGTTCGTAGTATACTCAGGATTAAGATCAATCCATATATGACCATCTAGTATATCAAAATGATTTTCTTTGTTTAACGGATATTATAAGAAAGTTATTTCCATCTGGGTCCAGTCCTATATGATCACATCATACAAGGTGCCTCCATTCTCATGTCTCTACATGGATGATCCCAGATCAAGGTCGCCATACAAATATAGAATGGACCGCAACTATAGATAATCCACAAACAAAATACTTGCTTTATTTGCTCTATAAGGACTATTTAAGATTACAAACTTCAGACTTAAATCCTCTTATGTATGACACTCATACATTAAGTCTTAAGGCACATAAGTAATCTAGGGTAATCAAGATAATTTATAATATGCGAAATTAAAACAAACACTTTGATAAATGAATAATGCAGCATTTTATTTCAAAATATATAAAACCGTTTACATTACATGTAGCTCTAGGGCATACATCCCAACAATCTCACACTTGCACTAGAGCAAATGAGACATGTTACGTAATCCATCTACGTGACCTTCAAACACTTTAACCGACAAGGTCTTAGTAAACGGATCAGCCAGGTTCTCTTCAGATGCAATCTTTGTGACAGTAACGTCTCATGTCTGCATTATTTCCTTGATGAGATGATATTTTCTCTCTATATGCTTTCCCCTATTGTGGCTTCTTGGTTCTTTTGAATTCGCCAATGCACCACTATTATCACAATAAAGTGTGAGTGGTTTATCCATATCTGGAACAACTTCCAGATCTCCCAAGAATTAATGGAGCCAGACTGCTTCACAAGCTGCTTCACAAGCTGCTACATATTCAGCCTCCATGGTGGAGTCCGCAATGCAAGATTGCTTTATACTCCGCCATACTATAGCCTCACCACATAGGATAAACACTGATCCAAATGTTGATTTCTTAGAATCGACATCTGTCTGAAAATCAGAGTCTGTATATCCCCTTAGGATCATATCCTCACCGGAATATACAAGAATATAATCTCTCGTTCTCTTAAGATACTTGAGAATGTGTTTCACAGCCAGCCAGTGATCCAATCCTGGGTTCGACTGAAACATACTGACTACTCCCACTGCAAAACAAATGTCTGGTCTCGTGCATAACATAGCATACATGAGACTACCAACTACTGAGGCATATGTGATATGTCTCATTTCCTTAACATCTTGAGGTGTCTTAGGAGACTGTTCCTTTAACAAATGAATTCCATGACGATAAGGCAGATTGCCTTTCTTGGAATTCTGCATCCCAAATCGCATAAGGATCTTGTCGGTATAGGATGCATGAGACATAGCCAACAATCGTTTCTTGCGATCCCCAAGTATCTGAATCCCAAGAACAAAACTAGCCTGTCTCAAATCTTTTATTTGGAATTGGTTAGCTAGCCAGGTTTTCATGTCCGATAATATCTTTACATCATTCCCAATGAGTAAAATATCATCGACATATAAAACAAGAAAAACCATCTTCACGTCAATGACGCGCTTGTATACACAAGGCTCATCAGCATTCTGCTCAAAATCATAAGACTTGATTGTGGTATCAAATCTTATATTCCAAGATCGAGATGCATGCTTAAGTCCATGAATGGACATTTGCAGCTTGTAAACCTTTTGCTCTTGACCTTGGGCTATGAACCCCTCTGATTGTATCATATAGATACTCCTATCAAGATTGCCATTCAAGAATGCAGTCTAGACGTCTATTTCCCAAATTTCATAGTCATAATATGTGGCAATGGATAGAAGAGTGCAGATGGATTTTAGCATTGCTACTGGCGAGAAAGTTTCCTCATAGTCAACTCCCTCTTTCTGAGTTTAACCCTTGGCCACTAGCCTAGCCTTAAAGGTCTGTACCTTCCCATATTCTCCCATTTTTCTCTTGTAGATTCACTTGCAACCTATGGGTTTCATCCCATCAAGTTGGTCTACAATTTCCCAGACTGAGTTGGAGTACATAGATTGCATCTCTAGGTTCTTGGCTTTGAGCCATTCCTCTTTATCAGAATCATCCATTGCACTACGAAAGGTGAATGGATCATCTATACCATCGTTGGATGTGACAAATTATGCCTCTCCAACCCTAAGGTAGTGATCAGGTTGTCGTACAACCCTCCTACTGTGTCGAAGGTACTATGTATTTTTCAACAATCGTTGATGATGGTGTGCTGGTCGAACCAGCAAGTAACTCCTCGAGTAACACTTTACTTCAAGGCTTGAACCTACTCATATAGTCCTCTAGAAATGTAGCATTTGTCGATACAAACACTTTGTTATCTTCAGGACTATAGAAGAATCCACCCCTAGTCTCCTTACGATAGCCTACAAATAGGCACACCTGAGAACGTGGTTCCAACTTTGTAGTCTTATTCTTCAGCACATGTGCCGGACACCCCCATATGCGAAAATGTCGCAAACTAGTTTTACGACCAATCCATAACTCTAAGTGAGTCTTATGAACAGACTTAGATGGAACTACATTAAGGATATGCATTGCAGTTTGTAACGCATATCCCCAGAACGAACTAGGTAGTGAGCTATAACTAATCATAGATCTCATCATGTCTAGTAGGGTTTGATTTCTCATTTGTGCAACACCATTTTGCTGTGGTGTTCCAGGTCTTGTGAGATGGGATACCATCCCATGTTCAACCAAGAATTCCTTGAAATCTCTGTCAAGGTATTCTCCTACACGATCTGATCGTAGAATCTTGATTGTTTTACCTAACTGGTTCTCAACCTAAGCACGATACTCTTTGAACTTCTCAAAAGTATATGACTTGTGCTACATTAGGTAATCTTACCCATATCTAGAATAATCGTCAATGAATGTGACGAAGTATTCATAACCACATCGGGCTCTTACATTCATCGGTCCGCAAAAGTCCGAATGTATTAGCTCAAGCGGTTGACTGACACTTATATTTTTTCCAGTAAAAGGTCTCTTGGTCATTTTTCCTTCTAAATAGGATTCGTAAACTGGTAAAGTTTCGAGCTTTAACTAGTTTAAGGCTCCGTTCTTTATCAATCTGTCTATCCGGTCAAGGTTGATATGACCAAGTCTAAGATGCCACCGATATGTGTCATCGTGAGAAATCTTTTGCCGTTTAGTTTTAGGTTTCTCAACCTTAAATATTTCAGTGTTGAGCAGTGGGTTATATGTTAACAATCTTAACAATATAAGTTATCTCCTAATTTCCTTTGCATATAAGTAATCCATTTTGAAATAATAACTATTATTATTAGATAAAATGGAAACCATCATGCAATAGTTTTGAAACAGAAATCAAATTTCTGTGAGAAAATAAGAATAAACAATACTTTGTTTAAATTCAAAAAACTTTTATTTGAAAATTGAAAACTGAAAACTCTCACTGTTTTACTGAAACAACATCCATTGTCCCAACTATCATAGTAAAGTCACCTTTAATAAGGTGCTTACTTATATCAAGTATTTGTACCATTAACCTTAGCATTCCTAGTTCCTTTCTTCTTCATCTTTGCAGATTTTGAAGACTTGGCAACATTTGCCTCAGTACTGGACTTACGAGGATCCATAAGCATGGACTCGTATAGGTGAGCTCATTAAGCAGCTGGGTCAACGTAAAAGTCAACTTGTTCATAACATAGTTGCTTTTAAACTGTAGGAAACTCTTCAGAAGAGTTTCCATTATCATGGTCACCTGGCTACACTGGTCAATATGAGCTCCATGGGTTTCAGCAGTGTTGAGATAGGTCATCATCCTCAAGACGTGCTCTCGGACTGATGTCCCATCCTTCATCCTAGCAGTCATCGCTGAGACAATGGCCTCATGACGTTGATGCTCGGAAGGCTACCCGAACATGCCCTGTAATGACTCCATCATCTGAGATGTTGAAGCCATAGGTTCATGTTTGCAGCAAGAACCTCAGACATCCATGCTAGCAAGTAGCAGCGGGCTTTCTCATTAGCTACGATCCATTCCTTAGCTGCTTCACAAGCTTCTACATATTCAGCCTCCATGGTGGAGTCCGCAATGCAAGATTGTTTTATACTCCACCATATTATAGCCCCACCACCAATGGTAAACACTGATCCGGATGTTGATTTTCTAGAATCGACATCTGTCTGAAAATCAGAGTCTGTATATCCCCTTAGAATCATATCATCACCAGAATATACAAGCATATAATCTCTCATTCTCTTAAGATACCTGAGAATGTGTTTCACAGCCAACCAGTGATCCAATCCTAGGTTCGACTGAAATCTACTACTGACTACTCCCACTCCAAAACAGATGTCCGGTCTCGTGCATAATAGAGCATACATGAGACCACTAATTGCTGAGGCATATGGGATATGTCTCATTTCCTCAATATCTTGAGGTGTCTTAGGAGACCGTTCATGTGACAAATGAATTCCATGCCGATAAGGTAGATTGCCTTTCTTGGAATTCTGCATCCCAAATCGCACAAGGATCTTGTCGATATAGGATGCTTGAGACATAGCTAACAATCGTTTCTTGCGATCCCAAAGTATCTGAATCCCAAGAACAAAACTGGCATCTCCCAAATATTTCATTTGGAATTGGTTAGCTAGCCAGGTTTTCACATCCGATAACATATTTACATCATTCCCAATGAGTAAAATATCATCGATGTATAAAACAAGAAAAACCACATACCCGTCAATGACGCGCTTGTATACACAAGGCTTATCTGCATTCTGCTCAAATCATAGGACTTGATCGTGGTATCAAATCTTATATTCCAAGATCGAGATGCCTGCTTAAGTCCATGGACCTTTACAGCTTGCAAACCTTTTGCTCTTGACCTTGGGCAATGAACCCCTCTGGCTGTATCATATAGATACTGTCATCAAGATTATCATTCAAGAATGCAGTCTTGACGTCTATTTGCCAAATTTCATAGTCATAATATGTGGCAATGGATAGAAGAGTGCGGATGGATTTTAGCATGGCTACTGGTGAGAAAGTTTTCTCATAATCAACTCTCCCTTTCTGGGTATAACCCTTGGCCACTAGCCTAACCTTGAAGGTCTGTACCTTCCCATCTGCTCCCATCTTTCTCTCGTAGATTCATTTGCAACCTATGGGTTTCACCCCACCAGGTTGATCTACAAGTTCCTAGACTGAGTTGGAGTACATAGACTCCATCTCTAGGTTCATGGCTTTGAGCCATTCCTCTTTATCAGAATCATCCATTGCACTACGAAAGGTGAATGGATCATCTATACCATCGTTGGATGTGACAAATTGTGCCTCTCTAACCCTAAGGTAGTGATCAAGTTGTCGTACAACCCTCCTACTGTGTCTAGGTGGTAGATCATTCTGACGAACTTGCATTTGACGCTCAGATGTCGAAGGTGCTATTTATTTATCAACTATCGTTGACGATGGTGTGCTGGTCGAACCAGCAAGTAACTCATCGAGTAACACTTTACTTCGAGGCTTGAACTCCCTCATATAGTCCTCCTTTAGAAAAGTAGCATTTGTCGATACAAACACTTTGTTATCTTCAGGACTATAGAAGAATCCACCCACAGTCTCCTTAGGATAGCCTACAAATAGGCACACATGAGAACGTAGTTCCAACTTTGTAGTCTTATTCTTCAACACATGTAATGGACACCCCCATATGCGGAAATGTCGGAAACTAGTTTTACGACCAATCCACAACTCTAAGGGAGTCTTAGGAACAGACATAGATGGAACTATATTAAGGATATGCATTACAGTTTGTAACGCATATCCCCAGAATGAACTAGGTAGTGAGCTATAACTAAACATAGATCTCATCATGTCTAGTAGGGTTCGATTTCTCCTTTCTGCAACACCATTTTGCTGTGGTGTTCCAGGTCCTATGAGCTGGGATACTATCCCATGTTCAACCAAGAATTCCTTGAAATCTCTGTCAAGGTATTCTCCTCCACGATTTGATCGTAGAGTCTTGATTGTTTTACCTAACTGGTTCTCAACCTTAGCACGATACTCTTTGAACTTTTCAAAAGTATATGACTTGTGCTATATTAGGTAATCTTACCCATATCTAGAATAATCGTCAATGAATATGACGAAGTATTCATAACCACATCGGGCTCTTACATTCATCGGTCCGCAAAAGTCCGAATGTATTAGCTTAAGCGGTTTACTAGCTCTTATACATTTTCCAGTAAAAGGTCTATTGGTCATTTTTCCTTCTAAATAGGATTCGTAAACTGGTAAAGTTCCGAGCTTTAACTGGTTTAAGGCTCCGTTCTTTATCAATATGTCTATCCGGTGAAGGTTGATATGACCAATTCTAAGATGCCACAGATATGTGTCATCGTGAGAAATCTTTTGCCGTTTAGTTTTAGGTTTCTCAATCTTAAATATTTCAGTGTTGAGCAGTGGGTTATATGTTAACAATTTTAACAATATAAGTTATCTCCTAATTTCCTTTGCATATAAGTTGATATGATCCAAGGTACCCACTAGAGGGTCCTCGACGACAGAGTTCAATTGGGCTTATTGTGGGTTAACTTATATTCAATCTTCAAGTCCAAGACAACTTTCAAACCTAAAGAACCATATTGAAATAGATGAGAATGACGTAAGCCCAATATAGAAGCAGTTTTGACGAATCAAGCCGAATCAAGTCCGACACCAAAAATTCGGCCAAGACAAGACTTAATGGACTTGAGACACATAATTTGGGCCTAGTTACATGAAGGCCACGAAATTAGGAGCTTTTGGTGCAAGGAGACAACTTTAGACATTTTGGAAACAAATGTCACATTTGTTGACTTATTAGGCACCTTTATTGGATTTTTATGATTTTGTTGTTTTTCCTTCATTGAATTTCTTGGCAAAGTTTTTGATTAAGTTTCTATTACTTTTGACTTTATTGGAAAGTTGTCTAGGTTGTTAAATGACTATTAAGGGCATAGCCTTAAATAGCCATTAGTTAGTAAGTTAGGGTGTTATGGTATTTTCACACCTATTAGGTTTTCCTTCATTGTACGATATATTGTAACATTTCTTTCTTAATGAATTTAATCATCAATTTCGAAATTAGCTTCATCTTGAAAGCTTGGCTTTGTCCAAAAATTTCTTAAGGGAGGGATTCCCCTTATTTCATGCAACCGACTTATCTACGGCGTGGCAACCTTAGTGGCCTCTTCGTTCTAGCAGAACACTTCAAGGAATCATCTTAAGGGTTCTCAAAGACAAGTTCTTTGTGGGTCTTCTTTGTGGCATTGGAAGGGTTTTGTTCCTACAAAATTAAATTCGCGGTGCTTGAGGTTCTATCCGTTGCGAGGGGTTTGCTTGGCCTTAAACATCTAAGTGAGTTCTGCGTCATTTGGTATCAGAGCTTAGGATTCCAAGGTCTGATTTTTCTATCTTTACTTTGTGTTTTTGATTTAGTCTTAATTGTGTTTTAAGATGGAAATAGAATTTGAGACCATGGTTAGAAATTTTCTAAATAATTTGGTCTTTGTCTTTCGTACGAGATATCGCATAAACTCTAGAGCATGTAGTATGATCATCAGCAGAAAAGATCCTACTAATTTTGCTAGTACTACACTAGTTGAAAAGTTGGGATTACCATTGATACCTATGGATATACCTTACATGTGGATGAGTGAATTTGGCGAGTTTGAGGTTAGTCATTGAGTTATGGTAAGTTTTGCTATTGGGGAAAAATATGTTGATGACGTAGTTTGTGACGTAGTTCCTATGAGTACTACACATATAACAAAGTGGTTTATGATATGGACAAGAATATGTATAAGGTCAAATATGGTGAGAAAGTCATTACTATCATTCCTTTAACACCACAGCAGGCATATGATGATGTGTTGTATTTTCAGAGGAGTACGAGTAGTGAGAGACATGGTAATGTTGATAAAGTATATTATGTGGAGCCATCAGAGAACGACATGGGTAATGAGATGGTTGAAGAATTTGTTGTAAAGGAAAGTGTACGACAACAAAATGGAGTAGTGACTAAGGGTTTTAATGAGAGTGAGATCATTAGCGAGGCTAAAGTCGGTGAGAATGCTTGTGAGGCCAAGAGTTATATGAGTGTGTTGTTATGAGTTACATGGTGAGTGGAAATTCTTGAGAGACCATGAGCATTGAGGGAGTAAACACTTGTGAGGCAGTGTGCTTTGAGATTGAAAAACATAGCGAAGCTAAGCATGTGTGTGAGGTCCTTGCAAGTAAGGTTGAGATAGTGGCCATAGGTGAGGTTGAAGCCATGCGAGCGAGTGAAAATGAAGTGGATGTCGTAGTGTAGTTTTTACCTAACACATTCTCTACTATTTATGTTTCTTCATTGCATGTGCACGTGGTCAAGTATGATTCATTTATACTCCAAGATCATCATTTAATTGATTTTGTCATAACTATCTATGATCCAGGTTCAGATTCGAGGACGAATCCATTTCAAGAGAGGGAGAATGATATGATCCAGGGTACCCACCAGAGGGTCCTCGACGACAGAGTTCAATTGAACTTATTATGGTTTAACTTGTATTCAATCTTCAAGTCCAAGACAACTTTCAAACCTAAAGAACTGGATTAAAATAGATGAGAATGATGCAAGCCAAATATAGAAGCAGTTTTGACGAATCAAGCCGAATCAAGTCCGACACCAAAAATTCGGCCAAGACAAGACTTAATGGACTTGAGACACATAATTTGGGCCTAGTTACATGAAGGCCACGAAATTAGGAGCTTTTGGTGCAAGGAGACAACTTTAGACATTATGGAAACAATTGTCACATTTGTTGACTTATTAGGCACCTTTATTGGATTTTTGTGATTTTGTTATTTTTCCTTTATTGAATTTCTTGGCAAAGTTTTTGATTAAGTTTCTTTTACTTTTGACTTTCTTGGAAAGTTATCTAGGTTGTTAAATGACTATTAAGGGCATAGCCTTCAAATAGCCATTAGTTAGTAAGTTAGGGTGTTATGGTATTTTCACACCTATTAGGTTTTCCTTCATTGTACTATATATTGTAACATTTCTTTCTTAATGAATTTAATCATCAATTTCGAAATTAGCTTCATTTTGAAAGCTTGGCTTTGTCCAAAAATTGCTTAAGGGAGGGATTCCCCTTATTTCATGCAATCGACTTATCTAAGGCGTGGCAACCTTAGTGGCCTCTTCGTGCTAGCAAAACACTTCAAGGAATCATCTTAAGGGTTCTCAAAGACAAGTTCTTTGTGGGTCTTCTCTGTGGCCTTGGAAGGGTTTTGTTTCTACAAAATCAAATTCGCGGTGCTTGGGGTTCTATCCGTTGCGAGGGGTTTGCTTGGCCTTAAACATCCAAGTGAGTTCCGCGTCATAAGTAATCCATTTTGAAATATTATCTATTATTATTAGATAAAATGGAAACCATCATGCAATAGTTTTGAAACATAAATCAAATTTCTATGAGAAAATAAGAATAAACAACATTTTGTTTAAATTTAAAAAACTTTTATTTGAAAATTGAAAACTGATAATCCCACTGTTTTACTGAAACAGCATCCCTTGTCCCAACTATCATAGTAAAGTCACCTTTAATAAGGTGTTTACTTATATCAAGTAGCTGTATCATTAGCCTTAGCATTCCTAGTTCCTTTCTTCTTCATCTTTGCAGATTTTGAAGACTTGGCAATGTAGACGCTGGTTTTCGCCCGAGGTCCACAATCGAGAATTTGTAGGGAGGGGCACTAGCGATCCTGCAAAACAAATATAGAGTGAGCGGGAGTAGACTACCCACCGGTGTGGTGGGTGCCGGGGGCACTCCGACGCCCAAGTAAGTGAAGGATGACGAGCTGTAAGTAATGGAATAGCAAGGCTAGAGACTACCTTGATCCCCATGTGATGCCGTGAGGGCGGTAGGATGGTGATTACATGAATTCTGGAGGAGACTCTCCCTACCGTGGGGCCTTCTTTCTTATATACCTATCTGAGGGTCTGCACTTGATTACTCGTCTGTTGAGTCTTGGTAACGGTCGGCTTTATGAGGGATATTCACTGTATTTGCCCGTTGTAGGCTGGAAACCAAATTGTAGACGCTGGTTTTCGCCCGAGGTCCACAATCGAGAATTTGTAGGGAGGGGCACTAGCGATCCTGCAAAACAAATATAGAGTGAGCGGGAGTAGACTACCCACCGGTGTGGTGGGTGCCGGGGGCACTCCGACGCCCAAGTAAGTGAAGGATGACGAGCTGTAAGTAATGGAATAGCAAGGCTAGAGACTACCTTGATCCCCATGTGATGCCGTGAGGGCGGTAGGATGGTGATTACATGAATTCTGGAGGAGACCATCCATAACTATTGCCTAGTTTTGAATTGTAGTGTCGATTGGGACACTCACTACTAATTTCATACTATAACATCAATCATAAGTCTATCGCCTTACAAATATTGACTAGGAGATTCTTAAAGAATGTAAACCATACCTGATAATATTGACTGGGATGTCTCTGCCAAATTTTCATTCGGGAACTGTCGATTGGGACAATGGTTCTTTAACCACGTACATCGCTTCATCATATGAGGTGAATGATAAGGAATATTGATTTCATTGAAAGGACGCGCCTTGTTCCTGAAGTAGGTCCAGGAGACTGGTCGAATTGAGTCTAAAATTATTGATAATTTATTAATGTCTTCTGGAGGAGATGAGGATAATCTCAACGTCGTCTGAAGAATATAACACTTCTTTCACGTAGTCTGGGAGTGATGGAAATCCTCTTTCATATTTTATTGGTTAATTGGAGTATGACTGTGGTTTTTGAGGATATTCTCTGGTCGACTGGTAGAAGTGTGTAAAATGATCCAAGTGTTGGTTCACTGGTAGTCCGGCACTGGGTAGGCTAGAGAGAATCACTCTTTCCAACTCTTGTATTTCCTTATGCATGGGGGATATAACTTGTTGTGATCGGTCGGCTGGTGAATCAAGGTGGTTTTTTCTGGTGATTAAGTGGATGGTCGGTTGATGGTGGATTTCCACTCGCCATACTTTTGAATGCTCCTAATGGATCGTATCAAATGATAGGATTGTTGAGGTACCTCGAAGCCTCGGGCCTTTGGGACTTTGAAGATATGTGCTCCAATATTCGTAATTTTTCTTGGAGGGTGACTAATTAAGGGATCATGAGATCTGGTGTTTGCTCGTTGCGTGGTGCATACGAGTAAGGGAATGGTCGTAGATGGTGAGATATTTGCATGCTATGAATCGCCAGGGCCCCACGGTGGGCGCCAAATTGTAGACGCTGGTTTTCGCCCGAGGTCCACAATCGAGAATTTGTTGTTGGGGGCGCTAGCGATCCTGCAAAACAAAGGTGAAGAGTGAGCGGGAGTACTGCCCACCGGTGTGGTGGGTGCCGGGGGCACTCCGACGCCCAAGTCAGTGAAGATACCAAGGAGAAAGAATGTGGGAAGTCAAAGGTTGGATACTACCTTGAGCTTCGTAGGGTGCCGTGAGGGCGGTCAGTCGGAGGTGTGATGAGCTTGAGGAGAGAGTTGTATTGAGCTATGAGTGTCCGAGCTAGAAGTTTTTTTTTCCTCTCTTGTAGACTTTCTTCTCTTATATACACACTCTCGGGAAACGTGTGTATTTATTACCTTTAATTACTCCTTCGTTGGATGTTGGAAACTGTCGAGTTATGTGAGATATTCATGAGTCTGGACGTTTCTTGATTTGGTATTTATTGCGTCCATTGGCCCTCTTGATGACAATGAGCTTGGGCCTGTGAGGCTTCTTGGTCTGATATTGGTCGGTCTCGAGGTAAATTGTCGATTTTACCCTTGGGCCCAAATTTGGCCCGTACAGGCAACATTTGCCTCAGTACTGGACTTACGAGGATCCACAAGCATAGACTCGTATAGGTGAGCTCATTAAGCAGGTGGGTCAACATAAAAGTCAACTTGTTCATAACATAGTTGCTTTTAAACTGCAGAAAACTCTTCAGAAGAGTTTCCATTATCATGGTCACATGGCTACACTCGTCAATACGAGCTCCATGGGTTTCAGCAGTGTTGAGATAGGTCATCATCCTCAAGACGTGCTCTCGGACTGATGTCCTATCCTTCATCCTAGTAGTCATCGCTGAGACTATGGCCTCATGACATTGACGCTCTGAAGGCTGCCCGAACATGCCCTGCAATGACTTCATCATCAGAGATGCTGAAGCCATAGGTTCATGCTTTGCAGCAAGAACCTCAGACATCCCAGTTAGCAAGTAGCAGTGGGCTTTCTCATTAGCTGCGATCCATTTCTGGTAGGTATCGCGCACAGCTTGGCCATCATTTATGGCCGGATCGGGAGGATACTCCTCCGTCGGGACAAACTTTAGGTCTTCATAGACCAAGATAGCGTTCATGTTACTTTTCCACTTAACATAATTCTCTCCCGTTAATTTATCATTTGAGAGTATGGAAATATTCGGAGAAACCATGGCCGAAAAATAAAATAAACATGCATTTAACATTCATTCATCGTATATTAAAAGCATCAAACAATTTTGGCATAAAATTAAACATAATGCATGAACCATGAATAACGAATAAGAAACCTAAGAGGATTAATATGTCACGAAAATCTATCATCCCACAAGTAAGTGCCGTCGTAAGGTAGGTCAAGTACTTGCATGATAGATCGAGACAATCTCAGTGGATTAATATATACGGGAATAACTCTTATTCCTATATTAACCAACTACCGTTTGATTCGATCAAGGAATTTTATTAACAATTAATTATTCCTTTGTGAGTGTGACCCGCCGTTTCGGGATCCTAGACTTAACAAGTGAAGTGCCGCCGTATGATAGGTCAGTTCACAAGATATATCTAGAATCCCTATCCTCTCGGAATCCAAGCCTGATATTGACCCAAAATGGACACCATCCGTAGGGGGACGAAAGCAAAGCAGTCTTGAGGCGCCTTTTGAATCTCACATTTTCGGACTAACAACGGAGATCACGGAATATATTGTCATATATTCCTCTCCCACTCACTATTTTAAATTTAAGGTTTCTATTTATAAAATATCTAATATTTTATTTTAACTAGTGTGAATACATTTATGGCGGCTAAATCATAACTCTTATTTACACTAGTACTCTATTAGTAACCTAACCAATTTTAACTCTTAAAAATTGTATCACTAATTTTCATTAGTCTCTACTAATTGTATTACTCAATTAAACTAATTTAAGAGTGATATTAGTGACCTATTTTATTTTAACTTTTAAAATACTAGAACACTAATAGGTTTAAAAAGTTAGTTGGTTAAGCTTTATATTAAACTATTTAATTAACACTAATAGGTTTAAAAAATTAGAATTCTAAAATGGTTAAGATTTATATTAACTATTTAATTAATCTTGGTGCGTTATAAAATCCAATGGTACGTGGAATTGTATCCCGAGTGCAGACCATATTACCTTCCATTCGGATTCGGCTATTGAATTTATGTCAGGATTTCCATCCTATATACTAATGGAATTTATTATGCACTTATTAAGCCCAATATATTAGAATTCAAATTTTAAACCATAAAACTAATTAATCCAATTAATTGTTTTTCCATGCATATCATATTCTAATTTAAAATTTTTAAATCACATAAAATCACATTTCATGTCTATAATGATTATGCATCCAATTCTTGTTATGGCAAGTGAAATGCAAGAGTAGGCACCCTAAGCTATATGACATGTTATTCAAACATTTCGAATTAAAACATACATATAACATAACAAATATTTTGCATTGACCGGGCTCTTATTTTTCCTATACTAATCTAATTAGTACAAAAATACCCAAGGCATCCCATGGTCTTCAAATCATGCTCCAATGTGGTGTTGGCTCCTTTTGCGACTTCGGTGCTCCAAATTACAATAATTGAAATTTTTACAATGGAAAATAAAATTACAACAATTGCAAAAAAATGGCCTTATGGCCCTTACATCCCAAAATCAAAACCAACAATAAAACAAGAGCCACAGAAATTTACGACCAATGTAAAATCCATTCATCACATGAAAAAAATAATAATCATCCATCATATAAATATTATTTTGTGCCTACTCATCTAATCATGCATGTCAATATTTATAACTCATATAAATATATTAAAAACAGTAACTTTAAATGAAAAAAAGAAGGTTTAAGAATAATTTTCAACCTTGCTCTCGATGCCAATTGTAGGAAACGCTTTCCTTGCACAGCGGAAACGTCTTAGGCACCCAGATCAGACTTGAAAAATTTTTCTGCCCTTCCCTTTAAGTAGCCGGATGTGACCAGCAGTACCACTGGAATTTTTCTACTGTTTTGAACAAAATTGCAGCCTTGAAACAGTCCCGGAATAGTCCCCGAACAGTCCCAAACAGCAGTATAAAAATCGGACTGTTTTGGACACAAAATGCGCCCAAACCACAACCAAAACAGTATACTATTTCCGTGAACTGCAGTGACATTTTCAGGTCTGATTTTTCAAAGAAAAACAGTCCCAACACAATCCCAAATGTCCCCTATGTGTTTTCCAAAGATTCCGGATTGATACGAGATTAAACCGAGCCCTAAAACACCCAAACTAGTGCTCGGTAGTGGGAAAGTCACCTCATTGCCGTGAGTCTAAGGAGAAGAAAATGAGATGAATAAATATTGGTTCAACACCACAAAGTCTTCCGAGCTATGTCTCACAACCAACGGAAAGTAGGGTGTGCTACACTCACAAGATAAATCCCTAAACTATTTATAGATTAATGTCACACAAGATTTTTATTTATTTTTATTCTTGATGAGTGGTATATATCACTATTTCCCACTCATTTGACTTAATATTTTGTATAGTTTCTTGAGTTTTGTGAATATTTTGATGTGTTTTGTGGTATTTTGTAGATAAATAAAATAACAGGACTTTCTGGAGGCAATTTGGGGCCAAAACAGCGGAAAACAGACAAAAAGGGCAAAAATGTAAATTTTCTGCTAAAATGCATCGTTTGCTAAAATATATCGTGCTAAAATGCGTCGTCTGCTAACATGCGCCAGACACGTGTCACAATCAGAGAAGTTTTGCTATCATGCACCTTTGCTAACATGTGCCTGCCACGTGTCAATATCACGGCAAATCTGCTAACGTGCGCCGGACATGTGTCACCATCACATGCTGCTGACACTCATCATTGAAAATGCGTCATTGCGTGAGTCTAAGGAGAAGAAAATGAGATGAATAAATATTGGTTCAACACAACAAAGTCTTCCGAGCTATGTCTCACAACCAACGGAAAGTATGGTGGGCTACACTCACAAGATAAATCCCTAAACTATTTAGAGATTAATGTCACACAAGATTTTTATTTTTATTTATTCTTGTTCTTCTTTTTGTTTTCTCAACACTTGAGAGAGTTTGAAGAAGAAGAAGATGGTGGCTATGGTTCTAAAAATTAGATTAGCCAAAAAGAAAATCCAATTTTCTTTTTATACTTACGATTATTAATTTTCAAAATTAACAAACCCTTCCCATCCCCTCCTAATGCAAGTTTCGTCCAAGGCATGGATTTTTTATTAATTTTGTAACATCTAATTCAATTACCATAATGGAAAAGATGTTACAAAAAATAATAGGTTAATTCCTTTAAAATTTGTAACCTTCAAATTAAAACCAAGAGTTATGCAACCTAGCATAACTGTAACATCCCGCCTTAGTAGCGATGTTACCGGCAGGAGACAGCCTAAACCCATCTTCATAAGCCTCTGATTCTAGAAAAAATTTCGGCATGATGGATTCGTAACATCAAGCAACCTGGCCTATACCAGCATCCAAATACAACATAAAAATACAATCTCGGCCTCAGGCCGATATCTCAACATCAATGCAATCTAAAGGCCCAACTAATATGCGATGAAGACATAAAGACATAATACAACCAGGGCTCTGTGCCCGAAAATACGAATATACAAAAAACTTTTACAACATAAGCATCCGTGCTCAGCACGTCTCATCAATCAAGTACACAACTTTTAAACTCAACCTATATAGAAGACTCGACTTCCCCAAGACATGGTGACTGGCTGACTGCAATGCTGCTATCCGGCTATTCTGCAACACTGAAGATCCATGGTCGACCATTCGGGTCGCCAATCTGCAAAACAAAACTCAAACACTGTAGTATAGTGAGTCATAAGACTCAGTAAGTAACTATGCTAGGAACCTTGAGCATCATACACATACAAGGTCTGAATTCCAGTTTACATATTATTCCTGGCGTTTCTAAGTGATCACACAATCTCCAAAATACCAACTGTTCATAGTATCTGTTTCCTAACCGATTGGCAAACATTCCATTTCTTATATTCCTTTTATGTGAGCATCCATACACTCATCTCTTTCTGTTTTCTAGTGACGTGCTTCCTAGCTTATTCATTTGCAATCATTGTAATCATATGTATATCAATCATGAACTTTTCATAATATCCATATATTGCAACCATATATCATTCTTATATAATCTATACCATCACATGTACGACATATATCATCTTTTCATTAATCATATATTGGTTATTAAAACCCTTTTCTGAAAAACTTACATGTGAATGTACTAGTGCTATAATGCGTTATCATCAACTATATGCATCTCAGATGGATTACTATAATATATAATTCATATGCATGACTTGTAAATTATACTATACTTTTAACATGCTATGCTTTTTTTTTTGGATAAGGTAAGTATTATAACCAAAAGAAAACTATACAAGAGCAAAGGGGCATCCCCCAGGATCTAGAGAGGACAAGCCCTCCTAGAAGAAAGCCAAACGGCTACAGAGATCAACTAAAGATGTCATCGGGCAAGTGCCACGAAAGGTGAAGCCATTTATTGTCATAGATGAAGTCACCTTACGTAAAGAACTAACACGATTCCGAACATCAAAAACAATATCATATAGAAGAAGAAAACTGGCCTAAGAGGCATATCATGAGTGCGAGCATTCCTCTCCCTCCATATATGGTAAACTGACGCTGCAAAGGACAGACGAACCAGAAGATGATATAAAGAGGCATCAGAGAACTGACAAAGCCACTCAACAGTTTGGCGCCAATCTCGACAGCTCCAGTCTAAACCACACATGGCTAACACAGACGACCAAACCCTCAATGAAAAGAGGCACTGAAAAAAAAGATGATCGATGTCCTCACTCGAACAACCACAAAGGATACACCGCGAGCAAGAGGATATACCAAATTTCATTAGACTGTCCTGAGTACAAAGGCCTCCCTGAATGGACATCCAAAGAAGAAAAGAATGGCGGGGAATAGATTTCCGGAACCAGACAACTCGGGACCAAGGCATCTCGGGTCTCCTCGACCTCAAAGCATTCCAGGCACAATCCACAGAAAATTTCCCATGTCTATCATCTTCCCAAACCAGCATATCCTCCCTCAAACTAGAAGGAGACGGAAGGTGAGTCTGAGCCAAATCAACAAGAGCAGCAGATCTAGAAGGGGGCCAATGCCAAGCAGAATCAGAGATAATGGAAGCAACTGTCGCCATCCTATCCAAGCCAGAATCATAAATCACTCTCTCGCCCAATGAGTACTCAATCGGGCCTACAGGATGCCAATTATCAAACCACAATAAAGTCGACTCACCATTCCCAATACTCACTCTCATCCGCCGACGGGACCAAGAACGAAGCTCCAAAATCTTACGCCAACTCCAAGAGCAATCAGAAGGACGAGGGATCTCCCAAAAACTTCTCCCCCTCAGTAAATAAGAGTAAACCCAAGTAGACCAAGAAGAAACCTGACCAGAACAGAGAATTCTGATCCCCAAGGTTAAGCCACTGCACACGAGATTTCTGTCTATTAAAGCCTTCTTCAGCCCGACTCAAATCACCATAACTCACTGAAAGACGAGCTTCCTCAGCTAACAGAGCAGGGTCACTGGGGAAGTCCTGTAAAGCACATTGAACTCTATCCAACTCCTTCCTGATCTCCAGAACACGACAAGAAATTTTAGAGAAATGCTCAACATTAAATTTCTTCAAAGCTGCTTTAACATTCTTTAGCTTACAACATAACCGGAACATTGGAGTACCATGAACATCAATATCCCAAGCCCTAGCCACAACAGAAAGAAAATCAGGATGATCCACCCAAAACTGAAAGAATTTAAAGGGAATTTTCCTTTTAGGAAGCTCTGCAAGCTTAACAACCATAGGAGAGTGATCAGAAATCCGGGAAGGAAGAAAGCGGGCAGAAGAACCGGGAAAATACACTCCCAAGAAGGATTTACCAGAACACGGTCCAACTTGCGCCAAATAGGAGACTGAATCTGCTTATTAAACCAAGTAAACTTACACCCAGAATACTGCAGATCATCCAAGCCAGCTTGACCCAAACAGCAACCCAAGTCATCTTTCCAAGCTGGCCAAGCCACAGATCCACCACTATGCTCAAACGGAGAACGGATAGCATTGAAATCACCTAAAACAAGCCATGGGGAATCATCAACCATACTACCACAATTAAGCAGGTCAGCCCAAAGTTCTCGCCGCTTCTCGTAATCACACTCACCATAAACCACTGAAACTACACAATTCCAAGCCCCAGAAATAGGAGTCACACGGCAGTGAATAGCTTGAGCTGAAGACTGAATAATGCTAACAACAACATCACTAGGATTCCAACAAACCCAGATACGACCAAACAGACTAATATCAGAATGGCAAAAAAACTTCCAAGAAGGATTAATCGCACGAGAGACATTCATAAGATTAACCTCCTTAACCTTGGTTTCAACTAAACACACAACGAGAGCTTCTCCTCACTAAAAAACCTCCTGACTTCAGCATGTTTTAAAGGGTCATTGAGACCTCTAATATTCCAACAACCAAAAATCATTAAAACAGATGAAAAAAGGCCAAACCCACAAATCAACGTCGACGACCCCCTCCAGAAGACTTCCACTTCTGACTCCTTTTCCCACCTGAACCCTTTTTGGATTTGTTACCATAAGTCAATTTCTTAGATTCCAGGGAGTCAACAGCCTTAATAGCCAAACTGTTAACCAACGGAGTAGGCGAATCATAAACTGCAGACGGCGAGCACTCATTTACCTCAGTATAAGGAAGATCCTCACCAAGTTGTGAAGAGTCAATGGAGTTTTCCCCTTTCAAATTACCATCTATCACCATAGAAGCAGTCTCAGAAGAAATCACAGGCAGAGAATGAGTAACCAAAGTCGGATTCAACCCATTAGAAGAACCCTCACCCAAAACAAGAATTCTCTCAGCAATCAGAGGCACCACATCACTCGAACTAACATGATGGTTCAAAGAAGTACCCTTACCTTTCTTATTTTTAGTGACCGGGATCCAAGCCCCCTCCTGAGCCTTAGCAGAATCAAAAGGAGCATCCTTATTCGGAGGATGTGGCTTAGGAATAGCAGGCTGAGGAAAACTTTTAATCTCCTTACTAGGTGCCTTTCTGGGGCACGAATTCACCGAGTGCCCAAAAACTTCACAAGTGGAACATTTCACAGGAACCCATTCAAACTCAACCCTAATAGGAACCCTAGTGCCATTAGGGTGTTGGAACACAATCTCCTCGATAAGGGGGCTCCGAGCATCAATCTCAACACAAACACGAGCAAAGCTGAGACGTTTCCTGGACTGGGTAATATAGTCAACATTAAGAGGTTTCCCAACAGCACTTGCCACACAGCTAATCCCTTTCGCCGTCCATAAAGAGAAAGGAAGGTCAAACAGTTTGAGCCAGACCGGGACCTTGAACAAATCCTCCTTAGTCAAAGATAAATTAGAATGCCAAAGTTTTAAAATCAACGGCCTATTAGCCATATGCCAAGGAGCTCCATCCAACACCACACCAGCCTCTTGAAGGCTATTGAATCTAAACAAAAAGAAACCATTCTCGGACGTAAGGACTTCTAACAAACCCATCCTTCCCCATAACTTGTGTGCAATAGAATTGACAGTTTGGAAGGGTAGACGTTTTCCCACAAAATAACCAACTAAAGTATTCTGCCAGTACACACTCCCTTCTTCCAAAACTTCTGCTGGAGGCATACAACAACTTTACCATCAATAATATCAGGTTTGACATAATGTAAAGCTGTGGAAGCAAAAGACGAATCGAGATTGTCAACTCCAATAGCACCATTCAGTGCTGTGGCATAACTTTTAGGGCCACCAGTAAAACCCCCACCTTCTACTACCGGAACTGCAGGCCTAGCATCCTGACACGCACCTAAGGCAACACCGTCAAACTTCTACCAGATAATTGGGCAAGATTCTGCCCCATAGCCCTATCATTCATCATACCAGATCCATGTTCAGTAACACCATCTATGCCAATACTAATTCCAGGAACACAGGTAGCATTTGCAGAGTTAGAAGGAACGCCCAACTCAGGCAGACTACTACGACCAGAGCCAAGAACAACCTCACCACTCTCCAGTCCAGTCTTCACTGCCACTGGATTAGAAACCAACCTTCCCACAGAATCCCCTGCATCAACAAACCCAGATACACAAACAGCATTATCAGCCCCAGTTATAACGCCCTTACCAGAGGTCAGGCCATCAACAGCTCTTCTAACCAGACAACCAGCATGACCACTATCCCCAACAGGACTCGGCACACATTCAATGGCACAAGCAGCCCCTGGAACTAAATCCAAATTCTCCTCCAACAAACACTTCACTTCACCTACAGCCTCACTGCCCAATACATTACCCGTGGCACCTACACCAATACTCTCAATTTCGCAAACAGCCACAGGGGAAGGACCAAATCCATGCTGACTAGAACAGCCCACAGGGCCATCAACAGGACAACACACCAACGACGGCGCCGGGACTGACAGAGGAGGCGAGGCAGGGGCGGACACCAAGACAGCCCTGATTGCCTTACGGCCAATTCCAGGGAGGCGAGGCCCCCAAACGGAACACCTGAAGACGAAGCATGGGAAGAGACAAAAAAAAAAAAAAAAAAAAAAAAAAAAAAAAAAAAGGGAAAGGAAAGGAAAGGGCAGAACGCGAAGACGAAAGGTGGGGGGGTTGACGGAAAAGGGAAACCAGATCGAAAATGGAAGATCTGAGATGAAGGGATAAGAGGGAGATGCGGTCTAGGCAAAGAGAAAGGGTGGCGAATTGAAAACAGATCTAGGTTTAGGTTTCTAGGGAAAATAACTTTAGTAAAAGCCCAGATCTGAGAAGAGAGAATCAATTTGGTAGAAGACCAAAGAGATCCAGGTACACGAAGGAGAAGAAGCAAATCGCCCAGTTGAGAGCATCGCGTCAGGAGCTTTTTTCATGCTATGCTTTTTGAAAATGCTTTCTGAAATCTTTCTGAAAATTTCTCTGTTGAAAACTGGTTTCTGCTTTAAAATTCTGAATCTCTTATAAAACTGCTATTTTTGGAAACTTTCTTTTCTAAAAGCTCTTTCTGAAAACTATATCTGTAAACTGAAATCTGTATCTGAAAACTGAAACTTTTCTCTGAGTTCTGTGTCTTTGAAAACTATTTTCTGCAAATCTGTTATTTCAAAACTCATTTTTCTGGAAAAAAAAAAACTAATATCTGGGTGTCTACTGAAAAATTGACGCATGGGGGCGTTACGTATCGCCACGCCCTAGAGCCGGATATGCAAACCCATGACATTGGGGCGTTACATATCGTCGTCCCCCAAGCCACAAACTAGAACTAGGGGTGTGAATCTGTGCTACCACCCAAGCTCTGAACTGGAGATCAGGTACACGAACCTATGCCGTCATCCTGTCTCAATAACTAGGATCTATGGGTGTTACGTATCGCCGTCCCCCTAGTCCGCTCGAGGATCTGAGAGCGTCCCCCCAGTCCTCCACATGTGCACATGTATCTAAATCTGTCAATTCCAATTAGTGTACAACTGGAATGGGTCAAATCCCAAATCCCGAATCCATATGATATTGTCAATTCCAACAATGTACAACTGAGATGGGTCAAACCTCAAATCCCGAATCCATATGAAATCCGTCAATTCCATAATGGTTCATAAAATCTCACTAGGATGGGTTTATACCCCAATCCCGATAAAGTCCATTAAAACTTTTGTTTTGAAAACATTTAAAACTGTTAAAATGCTTTAAACTTTAAAATCAGTTTCAACTACAATCAGAAAAGATTACCCAATATGCATGTTCAATGTATTATGAATTCATTCACTCAATACATGCTTTCATGCTTACTTATACACTATATGCTACTGCTTTCACATATGCACATGTATGCATGCGTACATACATATTCATAACACATACTTATATATATACTCGAGTAAAGTCAATTTATATTTTCTCATATCATACTCATACTTATATATATGCTATCATGTACACACATAAATCCATAACATGCATATTCATGCTTTATCCAATACATTCACGTACCCACTCAACAAATGGCATCATTATTTATATATTCTCGCAATCGTAACTCCAATCAAGTTTTACTTTCATAGTCTTTTTTTTTTGAATTTATGATTTTACATTAAATGTCCAATTGCACATGCATTCCTTATCTCGTATTTGCTAAATCTTTGTCTAATCCCAATTTTCATTTCTATTACCATGTATCATTTCTATAACATGATAAAACATATCTATAATTACACTTAGGTATAAATTCCTAAATCTCAAATTCTAGGGTTTACTGCCCAAGTCTCACAATCTTGCATATTACTTCAATTTAACCAATTTCCTTCTATGCGGAGTCTCTAGAACGACCTATCATGTTCATTGTCAATTTCTTATTCCAATTTTCAAACTTATCTTAACTCTAACCATTCAATATCAAACAACCCAAGGAAATCATCACATAGTATACTTACCTGGCTTCCAAAGCATGGCATAATCATCTTTATCATCAACATTCTATCCACCACACTAGTATAGATTTGGCCATGTTCCTTTAAGCATTACACATGATAAATTCATTTTTTTTTTTGGATAAAGTAAGTATTAACACAAACAAGTTTTTTTACATATATACACATATCATAAATTCCAATATGCCCAATTCAAAATTAACACAAACTATTCCATATCATTATTTTTAACTTGAATCATAATCCAATGTTAACAAAACAACCAATTTCATTCCTTATACACAAGCAAAAGTTTTCGGCCAAGAGGCTCAAAACACACTTTGAAATAAATTCAACTAATAACAAAATCTTGTTCTAGACATATATCATTATCCAATATCAACAAACATCAAACTCAAACATATTTTCCCCCACATAATCAAATTCGTTACACTCAAGAATTATATTAAGTTGAATTCTTCAACATCAACCAACACATTCTCATTCTATGTCATTTCTAAATACATGAATCATCACTAATCATCAACAAAAAAATTACAACAACCACTCCCCTACACCAATAAGAAATTCGGCCAGCCCTAAAGAGTTGAGAAATTGGGCATTTCAATTGAATGCATGATTCTAAGCTTATATCACCTTCAAATGTATGGTAATGTGTATTAACATCTCAAATAAGTCCAATTGTATGATTTAAAGATCTAGGATTTACATGTTACGAATTTGGGGCTTTAAAATTCATATTAAAAACTGAAAAATCAGAAAAGAATGAGAAAGAAGAGCTTATATACTTTAAGAATCATCTTGGAATCATCAAATTGCATAGCAAATCTTGGAAGCTTGAAGGAGAAATGGTGTTTCCAAAATTTCCCCCAATTTCGTTCTTGGCTGCTCCTTAAAGACAATGAATAGTGCCTTATTTATACTAAGGGAGCTGATTTTTAATTGTTAAAAGAGTGGTCATTATTGTGACACATGTCAAGATCTAAATCATTCCCGAAACAGTGCAGGTTAGTGATACAAATATGCGTCTTTGACTTAGTTCGGTTCAGATTTTGGAAAAATGATCAACACAAAATTTGTGCATCTATGTCTTAGCTTCGAAACGGTATATATTCATCGAAATCGAAGTTAAATCGAAAAAGTTACGACTGTTTTACTAACATCTATTCAAAATGGAAAACTTAGCGGAGAAGCGCTAAAACTTGAAAATTTATCCTGAGTCTCCGGTCGGGATTTCTAAGTCATGGAAATCATTTTTATATCATAAAATGAATATTAACATGCTTCACACAATTATTTAATGTGCTGGGCAGGTTACACGCTACCGGTCTGTTACAATAACTCACCAAGAGTTTTCCAAATTTAATGCAAGAGTTTTGCAACCTAGCATAACTCATCAAGGGATTCCAAAACCCAAGATTTGGAAATTCCAAATTTGGCCTTATTAAATTATATCATGCATAATTTAATATTATGCATTCAATAATTATCACATAATTATTAAAATCAGGGAGAAGAGAATTACAACTGAGGGGAGAGATCTGGTCTCTATGCCTCAGAGGATCAGTAGCAGTTTTGAAGGCAGAATTGATATAAGTATCAATCTGCAAGCATGCTTTTTATAAAACTTTAAAAGAAATAAACAACTTTATACATAGAAGACATAAATGCTTACATTTCTCTTGAAAGAACAAAGGTTTTTAACTTAGAAGAAAAGTTGAGAGGAATGAAAAATAAAATGGATCTAAAAAAAAACGGATGCTCTCTTCTGAGAGTTAAAGGGAACTATATACCCAATCATCCAACTACTACAATTATTACAATGACTTTGAATTAATAAACAGTAAGATGCTCTGCATCCTTCACATGGCTTTGTCATACAGCTTTGGATACTTTTGCTTTGTTCACATGGCTTTGTCATAAGATGCTCGTGTCACATGGCTTTGTCATAAGATGCTCGTGGTCCACTTTCTTCAAATCACATGGCTTTGTCATAGTAAGATGCTTTCTTCCTTCAATGATTTTGTGATAAGATGGTCCCACCGGTCTTTGTCTTTGAGCATTGGATGCTCTTTGATGTAGTATCAAAATTTTTTTTGAAAATATCTAATCCCACAGCTTTTTTCTCGTGATGAGAATAGTGAGTGAAGGGGAAAAGAAAATAATTTTCTTATACTCAAGTACTTTTTTTTTTGCTTTAATGAGGAGAGAATACCGAAACAGTCGTCTTCGTTATCATCTCCAAGGGAAATAAAAGGTTGTGGCTCCCCACTACTTGATGAGCTGGCAGCAGATGAAGTAGTTCTAGAAGCAAGGAGCTGTTGCATTATCCGAAAATACTCTTCTTCAGATTTGGCACCGGCCAAGAGAGACTGGGCCGAAGACTTTTGAGAGAGGAAAGTATTTTGGGTTTTAATATCCTCAATATTTGATTTTAAATGTCCTTTAGCACAGAGCCACTGCTGGACCATATGTTGGGACAGCTTGGACTCTTCATCAAATTTAGACCACCACTTGACTTTGAAAGTTCTTTGGACAATTAATTGGGATTCGTGAGTGTGGAATTGAAGACTCCACATCCAGACCCATGGTAAGAAAAATTTTGTGCAGAAACAGAAAAAAGGGGGAAATCTTTTTTCTGGATTAGAAGGAATGTAATGGGCTTTAAAGAGGTTTAAACAGGCTTTTGCATTTGGGGTAAGGATATCTGGGCTTGGTCCATAGTAGTTCCACCAATGTTGGAACCAATTTGGAAGGCTTTCAATAGTTATTTTTGAATTAAAGAAAAATAACCATGAGTGGCTTTTCTTTGGATTTTGAATAAGAAAAGTATTAAACCATGCTTGCTGGTAATCCCAGTAAGAGAAAGATAAGCAGTGGTTTAAACGATTTTGGAAATTGGCGGGAAAGAATTTGGGGTTATGAAGGGGTTCTCCCCATTGCTTTGGAGATAGGACTTTAAGGATAGTAGCCGTTGAATAGGCTGGTTCAGAATGAGTATCAGCAAGGTAAAAATGCTTGAATTTCACAGATTCTGTGAATTCGAGAATGTCTTGATAAAAGGATTGGGGTTTTGATAAATCCCATGGTTTGAAAAACCAACCCTTTGGAAAAAACTTTGAAAGAGTCACAAAAGGATCAGGATTATAAAACCCCTCTTCAACACTTAATATATTTTGTTGATAGGTTTTATTAAACCAATCCGACTTTTGAGAAGGTTTTGGAGAAAAATTGGGAGGAAGAACTCCCACTTAAAACGATTTCTTTTTGGGATTTTGGAAAAATAACTTCTTTAGAAGATGTCTTTTGGATTTCTTGGTTTTTTGAAAAACTTTGTAGAGCAAGAATAAGTTCAGGGGATTTAGAGATGGATTCAATCCATTCATTTACCTATTCCTGAGAAGTAATAGCTTTGGATGAAGATTCTTCTTCTTCTTGGATTGTGTCAACCCAAGATTTTATGGGAATGCCAGAGGCTAATTTTGGAATTGGTGGAGGAGAATGAGATTCTTTGTAGGTGCTTTGGACAGCTGGTTCTTTAAGTTTGGCTTTGCCAGTGTCTTTCTTTTTGGGTGGCATTATCTATTTTGAAGAAATTCTCTAGTTAGAAAATCTGGAACAGAATTTTTATCTCCTTTAATAAATTCAATTTCAAAATCAAAAACAGTTAAAATTGCTTGCCATCGTGCAAAAATCTGTTTTGATGCAATGTTATGAACATCCTTTTCTAGAACATGTTTTGCAGCTTTACAATCAATTCTTAGCAGAAATTTTTGATTTAGCAAATCACTTTGAAATTTTGAAATGCATAGAACAATGGATAATATTTCTTTTTTAATAGTAGAATAATTTTTTTTGACAATCATTCCAGTGGGCAGAAACATATTGTACAATTTGTTCTTTATTATTCTCAACTTGCTTTAAAATACCACCATACCCTAAGTCAGACGCATCAGTTTCAACAACTTTTGGTAAACTAGGGTTTTTTTTTGGATAAGGTAAGTATTATAACCAAAAGAAAACTATACAAAGAGCAAAGGGGCATACCCCAGACAAACTAGAGAGGACAAGCCCTCCTAGAAGAAAAGCCTATAGGCTACAAGTAAAGATCAACAGAAGATGTCCACGGGCAAGTGCCATGAAAGGTGAAGCCATTTATTGTCATAAGATGGTTTCGCCTTACGTACAAAGCTAGCACGATTCCGAACATCAAAAACAATATCATAAAGAATAGTAGAAACAGGCCGCAAAGGCATATCATGAGTGCGAGCATTCCTCTCCCTCCAAATATGGTAGACTGAAGCTGCAAAAGACAGACGAACCAGAAGGTGACGTAAAGAGGCATCAGTGAACTGACATAACCACTCAACAGTCTGTCGCCAATCCCGACGACTCCAATCTAACCCACACAAAGCCAGCACAGACGACCAGACCCTCGAAGAGAAGATGCACTGGAAGAAAAGATGATCAATGTCCTCACTTGAACAACCACAAAGAATACAACGGGAGCAAGCAGAAATACCAAACCTCATCAAACTATCCTGGGTACAAAGGCCTCCCTGAATAGACATCCAAAGTAAGAAGGAATGACGAGGAATAGCCTTCCGGAACCAAACAACTCGAGACCAATGCAACAAGTTTCCCCTAGTACGCATGGCATTCCAGGCACTATCCACAGAAAATCTCCCACTCTTATCATCCTCCCAAACCAGCACGTCCTCCCTCAAAATAGAAGGAGACGGAAGATGGGACTGAGCCAAGTCAACAAGGGCAGCAGACCTAGAAGGGGGCCAACGCCAAGCAGAATCAGAGATAATGGAAGCAACTGTAGCCATCCTATCCAAGCCAGAATCATAAATCACTCTCTCACCCAACGTGTCCACAATTGTGTTTTATCAGTGATTTTATCAGGAAATTTATCAGCAAAAGCTAAAGATCTTTCAATGGGTGTAATTGTTCCTTTGGAAATGTAATGTCCTAGGAATCTAACCTTAGTCTGAAACAAAGAAATCTTTGTACTAGACACAGCTAGACCAGCTTTCCTAGTGGCAAAATAAAAAGTCTTCAAATGTTTGAAATGTTGATCAATGTCTTTTGAGAAGATTAATACATCATCAATGTAAACTATGCAAAATTCTGAGTAAGGGTTATAGATGTCATTCATAATTCTTTGAAATTCAGAAGGTGCATTCTTTAGACCAAATGGCATAACTGTCCATTCAAATTGTCCAAATGGAACAGTAAAAGCAGTCTTATAACAGTCTTTAGGATGAATTTGAATTTGCCAAAAACCAGACTTCATATCAAATTTTGAAAATATGAAGGCAGAGTGAAGTTTTTGAAGCAAATCTTTTTTGTTAGGTATGGGATACCTAATCCATTTTAGGGCTTTGTTTAAAGGCTTGTAGTTTATCACAAGTCTTGGTGTACCTCTTTCTATTTCAGAATTTTTATTAACATAGAAAGCGGCGCAAGACCAATGGGATCTAGACATAACAATTAAACTTTTGGATTCTAAGTCTTCAATCTCATTCCTACAATGTTTTTCTAAGTCCATATTCATCTGAATAGGTCTAGCTTTTGTAGGGATTTGTTTTTCATCAAAAGATGACTCATAAGGAAGATCTATCAAATGTTGCTTCCTACTCCAAAAAGCAGAAGGTAGATCAGCACAGATTTCTTTCTCAATTAAAACTTTGAAATCATTAATTTTTTGTTTTACAAAATCAGTTTTGACAAGAAACCCACTTGGATTCGAAATCCAAGCAAACCCCAAGCAACGGACAGAACCCCAAGAACCGCGAATATGATTTTTGTAGAAACAAAACCCTTCCAAGGCCACAAAGAAGACCCACAAGAACTTGCCCTTGAGAACCTTTAAGATGAATCCTTGTAGTGTTTTGCTAGCAATGGAGACGCCACTAAGTTTGCCAAAACTTAGATAAGTCGATTCAAACTTGAAAAGGGGAATCCCTCCCTTACAATAATTCGGCCATAGCCAAAGCTTTAAGCTTTTGAGTTTACAAATTCGTTGGTTACCTTCAAATGAAGAAGAAAGTAAGTTTAAATAGTGTTACAAAAGAAACCCTAAAGGCAAAAAGACAATAATGCCCCTAAAAACGAAATTACACAAATATCAAGTCTTTAAGTCTTTAAAAGCCTAAAAAGCTTTATTCTAAACTGATTTGGGCCAAGTGAAATGGCTTTGGGCCCTTTCCATCGAAGCCCACATGCGCCTCTATTTGTTGGTTGCAGCTGGCCATAAAACTCTGAACTAATCCCGCCATTGCTTCTCTGAGTCTTTTGGTCATCTGCCTCGTAATTGGCCCTTCTGGTACTTGTAATGCGTCATTTGGTTTGTTGTCTGCCTGGATCATGTCATCCCCTCCCTCTTGAAAAGGATTCGACCTCGAATCTGTACCTGCATCAAAAGGAGTTAAGTCAGAAACATTAAATGTAGCAGACACATTATACTTACCTTGTAAATCCAGCTTGTATGCATTGTCATTAATCCGTTCCAAAACTTGAAATGGACCATCCCCTCTCGGTTGTAGCTTAGATTTACGTTGTTCAGGAAATCTCTCCTTGCGCATGTGTACCCAAACCCAATCTCCAGGCTGAAATACCACACGCTTTCTTCCCTTATTAGCATGAGAAGCATATTGCTCATTCTTTCGTTGTATTTGCTCTCTTGCTTTCTCATGTATGTGCTTCACCAAATCGGCCTTCCTTTTTCCATCGAGCCCCGCGTGCTCATCAACAGGCAAAGGTAACAAATCCAATGGAGTTAGTGGCTGAAAACCATAAACAATTTCAAAAGGTGAAAATGAAGTAGAAGAATGAATGCTACGATTATATGCAAACTCAATAAATGGCAAACAATCTTCCCAACTCTTCAAATTCTTGCCAACTATAGTGCGCAATAATTGAGATAAAGTCCTATTAACTACCTCTGTTTGTCCGTCATTCTGTGGATGACATGTGGTAGAATACAATAGTTTGGTGCCTAGTTTAGCCCACAACACCTTCCAAAAATGGCTAAGGAACTTAACATCTCTATCAGATACAATACTCCTAGGTATACCATGGAGTCGCACTATGTCTCTGAAAAATAAATCTGCAATGTTTGTAGCATCATCGGTTTTATGACATGCAATGAAATGAGCCATTTTACTAAACCTATCAACTACAACAAAGATTGAATCTCTACCCCTCTTTGTCCTAGGCAAACCTAACACAAAATCCATCGATATATCAACCCAGGGTTCACTAGGTACAGGCAAAGGAGTATACAAACCATGTGGCATTAATTTAGATTTAGCATGCTTACATGTTAGACACTTATCACAAATACGCTCAACATCACGTTTCATTTTAGGCCAATAAAAGTGCTAATGTAAAATAGCTAAAGTCTTAGTAATCCCAAAATGCCCCATCAAACCTCCCCCATGCGCTTCTTTCACAAGCAACTCACGCATACTACAAGCAGGAACACACAACCTGTTTGCTTTAAATAAGAATCCGTCATGAATGTAAAACTTTCCAAAAGATGACTTTGCACAAGTAGCATAAATCTCACCAAAATCAGAATCACACTCATATAATTCCTTAATCAAATCAAATCCCAACATCCGTGCATGCATTGAAGTAAGTAAAACATACCTGCGAGATAATGCATCAGCCACTATGTTTTCTTTACCTTGCTTGTAGCGTATAACATATGGAAATGACTCAACGAATTCCATCCATTTTGCGTGTCGCTTATTCAGCTTACCTTGACCCTTCAAGTGTTTTAATGATTCATGGTCGGTGTGGATCACGAACTCTTTAGGCCACAAGTAGTGCTGCCATGTCTCAAGTGTTCTCACAAGCGCATATAACTCTTTGTCATACGTGGGGTACCTCAAAGCTGCTCCATTCAGCTTCTCACTAAAATAGGCTATTGGCCGCTTTTCTTGCATGAGAACTGCTCCAATACCTAACCCTGATGCGTCACACTCAATCTCAAATGTCTTCTCGAAGTTGGGTAGTGCTAAAATGGGTGCACTGCATAACTTCGCTTTAAGATCCTGGAATGCTCGCTCTTGCGCCTCGCCCCATTGAAAACCAACTGTCTTCTTTACTACCTCAGTCAATGGCGCGGCAATGCTACTGAAGTCCTTGACAAATCTCCTATAGAAGCTCGCTAACCCATGAAAGCTTCGGACTTCTGTCACTGTAGTTGGCGTAGGCCATTCCTGAATTGCCTTTACCTTCTCCACATCTACCTCGATGCCATCTGCACTCACAACAAAGCCAAGAAAAACAATTCTATCCATGCAAAATGTGCATTTGTCAGAGTTAGCATACAATTGTTCTTTTCGTAAAACATCAAGTACATGCTTCAAATGCATCACATGCTCATCTACTGTTTTACTGTAAACTAAGATGTCATCAAAATAAACCACAACAAACTTACCTAAAAATGCACGCATAACATGATTCATCAATCTCATAAATGTGCTAGGTGCGTTTGAAAGACCAAATGGCATAACTAACCATTCATACAAGCCATACTTAGTCTTAAATGCAGTTTTCCACTCATCTCCCTCTCTCATGCGAATTTGATGGTATCCACTCTTCAAATCAATCTTACTAAAAATTTTGGAACCATGCAATTCATCTAACATGTCATCTAGTCTAGGAATGGGGTGACGATACTTTACCGTAATATTGTTGATAGCTCGACAGTCAACGCACATACGCCACGTCCCATCTTTCTTAGGAACTAGAAGCACTGGTACTGCACAAGGACTCATGCTTTCCCTTACATACCCCTTGTCCATCAACTCTCGTACTTGCCTTTGTAGCCCCTTTGTCTCATCGGGATTACTCCTATAAGCCGGTCTGTTAGGAATGACTGCTCCAGGTATGAAGTCTATCTGGTGCTCAATACCTCTAATGGGTGGAAGCCCACTAGGTATGTCATCTGTCAGTACGTCACTGTAATCCTGCAAAAGAGATGAGATAGACACAGGAAGCAAATGGTCAGAGTTAGTAAAATAAATATGAGGCTCCTTGTAGACTAACAATAGCATGAGCTTGCTAGCCTTGAATGCTTTTCTCGCTTCACCCTCACCCATATAGAAACTCTTTTTAACTCTCCCTTTTGTTTCCCTCTCACGTTCACTCACACTCCCTTGGGAACTCCCACGGCTCTGGCCTTATTTTTCTCACCAGATACATCACTCTCACTAGTCTCACCCAAGGTGGTGTTTCCCTTCGCTCTCTCTTTGTCACGCTCAAGTTGCAACTTAACCTGATCTTCATGGACTTGTGTAGGTGTAAGTGGGTATAATGTAATGGGTTTTCCCTGATGCTGAAAAGAGTACTTGTTCTTGAACCCATCATGAATAACCTTCTTATCAAACTGCCACGGCCTGCCAAAAGAATATGCCCAGCATGCATCGGTATCACATCACATAGGACATCATCTGTGTATGGCCCAATGGTAAAGCTCAATAATACCTGCTTTGTCACACTTATTTCCCCACAATCATTTAACCACTGCAACTTGTAAGGCTTCGGGTGTCTCAAGCAACTAAACCCCAATCGCTCAATCAAAGCTGTGCTAGCAACATTAGTACAACTGCCCCCATCTATGATCATACTACATCCCTTGCCATTCACACGGCACCTAGTATGGAATATGTTCTCTCTCTGCTGCACACTCTCATCCTCGACAACATGAGCACTCAAAGCACGCTTGACAACTAAGGATAAGTTATCCAGCGGATATGCAGCTCCCTCATGGTCACTAGCATCCTCCAACTCTGGCATCTCCTCCTCGACCTCACTATCAGTAGAGTACACCTCTCCACTCTTTTTATCAATCACTAAGGTACGCCTATTGGGACATTGTGAAGCATAGTGTCCCATGCCCAAACACTTGAAACACTTGACATCCTTAGTTCTAGCAGCTGCACCCTCAGGTTTTGGTATAGTTTTGCTCGGTTCTGCAGCTTCTTTACCCTTGGCACTAGGTTCGGCCCTAGGCTTATTAAAGCCTCCACTGAACTCGCCTCTAGGCTTGTCAAAGCCTCCATCTCGCTTCTCATTTGGAACCCATTTTCCCTTCCATGCAGAAGTAGCCTGAGTACCAAATCTGGATGTTGACCTTTTCTTGAGTTGCCTTTCTACCTTTTTTTTTTTTTTTTTTTTTTTCTGCTCAAGTGATCACTATCGCTCAAGTCCCTTTTTTTTTTTTTTGATAACGTCAGATGCTAAATGTGGTGCTGATTTCAGAGGTTGATTTAGGTTATGATTTCAGAGGCTGGTTTTCAAAGCCTGATTTCAGAGTCTGATGAGGGTCTGAATCCAGGGTCTGAATTCAGAGGTTGCTGGTCAGTGTCTGATTTCAGAGTCGAATAAGGGTCTGATTTCAGGTTATGAATTCAGAGGCTAATTTTCAGAGGTTACTGGTTAGGGTCTGATTTCAGAGGCTATTGGTCTGGGTCTGATTTCAGAGGTTACTGGTCTGGGTCTGATTTCAGAGGCTAAGTTTCAGGGTCTGATCTCAGAGTCTGATTTCAGAGGCAGATTTCAAAGGTTACGTTTTAGGTCTAATTTCAGAAGCTAAGATTTCAGGGTCTGATTTCAGACTTCACTTAGTTTTTCAGGGTCTGATTTCACACTTCACTAGGGTTTAGAAACAAAACACACAGCCGCCAAGAACATGCTTATTTCTTAAACATACGCTAAAGAACAGAATGACTATGACGAACTGATAGGAAGAACATAACAGAAGCCCAAAACTGGAAAAGTGATGAAGATGAACTGATATGCAACTGGAATGAACTGATATGCAGAACACACCAAAAACAGATCCAGAAATAAACAAAACAAAAACAGAATCAAGATCCAACAAGGACTGAAACGAAAATAACAAAGAACAAACACACCAAAAACAGATCCAGAAATAAACAAAACAAAAAAAAACAGAAACAAGATCCAACAAGAACTGAAACGAAAATAACCAAGAACGAAAATAAAAAACAGAATCAAACAAAAGAAAAGATAGGAAAATCAGACCTTGGAACCCTGAGCTCTGATACCAAATGACAAGAAACCCACTTGGATTCGAAATCCAAGCAAACCCCAAGCAACGGACAGAACCCCAAGAACCGCGAATATGATTTTTGTAGAAACAAAACCCTTCCAAGGCCACAAAGAAGACCCACAAAGAACTTGCCCTTGAGAACCTTTAAGATGAATCCTTGTAGTGTTTTGCTAGCAATGGAGACGCGACTAAGTTTGCCAAAACTTAGATAAGTCGATTCAAACTTGAAAAGGGGAATCCCTCCCTTACAATAAGTTGGAGTTGTAAGTTTCTCTCTTATGCAGGTCGGCTCCAGCTTATAAAGTCTGTTTTGTTCTCCATTCAAGTTTATTGGTCTTCTTTATTTATTCTTCCTAAGTCAGTGATTAGGAAGGTTGAGACTATCCTTCGTTCTTTCCTTTGGAAGGGTAGTGCGCTTATCACTACTGGGGCTAGAGTAGCTTGGAGCAAAATTTGTTTACCTCTTAAGGAGGGGGTCTGGGTATAAAGAGTCTGGAAGCTTGGAATAGAGCAGCTATTGTCAAGCATATTTGGTTTCTCTGTTCTGGTCAGGTTTCTTCTTGGTCTACTTGGGTTTACTCTTATTTACTGAGGGGGAGAAGTTTTTGGGAGATCCCTCGTCCTTCTGATTGCTCTTGGAGTTGGCGTAAGATTTTGGAGCTTCGTTCTTGGTCCCGTCGGCGGATGAGAGTGAGTATTGGGAATGGTGAGTCGACTTTATTGTGGTTTGATAATTGGCATCCTGTAGGCCCGATTGAGTACTCATTGGGCGAGAGAGTGATTTATGATTCTGGCTTGGATAGGATGGCGACAGTTGCTTCCATTATCTCTGATTCTGCTTGGCATTGGCCCCCTTCTAGATCTGCTGCTCTTGTTGATTTGGCTCAGACTCACCTTCCGTCTCCTTCTAGTTTGAGGGAGGATATGCTGGTTTGGGAAGATGATAGACATGGGAAATTTTCTGTGGATTGTGCCTGGAATGCTTTGAGGTCGAGGAGACCCGAGATGCCTTGGTCCCGAGTTGTCTGGTTCCGGAAATCTATTCCCCGCCATTCTTTTCTTCTTTGGATGTCCATTCAGGGAGGCCTTTGTACTCAGGACAGTCTAATGAAATTTGGTATATCCTCTTGCTCGCGGTGTATCCTTTGTGGTTGTTCGAGTGAGGACATCGATCATCTTTTTTTTCAGTGCCTCTTTTCATTGAGGGTTTGGTCGTCTGTGTTAGCCATGTGTGGTTTAGACTGGAGCTGTCGAGATTGGCGCCAAACTGTTGAGTGGCTTTGTCAGTTCTCTGATGCCTCTTTATATCATCTTCTGGTTCGTCTGTCCTTTGCAGCGTCAGTTTACCATATATGGAGGGAGAGGAATGCTCGCACTCATGATATGCCTCTTAGGCCAGTTTCTGTTCTTCTATATGATATTGTTTTTGATGTTCGGAATCGTGTTAGTTCTTTACGTAAGGTGACTTCATCTTATGACAATAAATGGCTTCACCTTTCGTGGCACTTGCCCGATGACATCTTTAGTTGATCTCTTGTAGCCGTTTGGCTTTCTTCTAGGAGGGCTTGTCCTCTCTAGATCCTGGGGGATGCCCCTTTGCTCTTGTATAGTTTTCTTTTGGTTATAATACTTACCTTATCCAAAAAAAAAAAAGTCTTTAAAAGCCTAAAAAGCTTTATTCTAAACTGATTTGGGCCAAGTGAAATGGCTTTGGGCCCTTTCCATCGAAGCCCACATGCGCCTCTATTTGTTGGTTGCAGCTGGCCATAAAACTCTGAACTAATCCCGCCATTGCTTCTCTGAGTCTTTTGGTCCTCTGCCTCGTAATTGGCCCTTCTGGTACTTGTAATGCGTCATTTGGTTTGTTGTCTGCCTGGATCATGTCAAGTTTGTAATTGTTTTTCAAGTCTTTCAAAATTTAAATCCTTTTTTAAATAAAGTAAGTCATTTTGTTTTTTCTTTAACAAAACACTAACATGGTTCTGGTAAACAGAACAAGCTTTTACAATATTCAAATTTCTCGTTTTGGGTTTTTCAATAAAGGAAAACTGTAATCTTTTATTTTTTGCTTTAAAGGTTATACCATCATAATTAACGGTGTAAGGAGTAATGAGGTTTATGAAAGGAGTTCCAAGGATAACAGCATGATGTATATCATTTGTTAACAGAAAGGAAGTCCTGAATTCAAAACCATCATTTGGAATTGAAGCATCTACTTTGGAAGAAATTTTTAATTTTGAATTATTTGCGGCAGAAAGTCTTTCATGTGTTTTTTTATGAAATCTATTTGGAATAATAATTTTTTTTATACAATTTAAATCAGCACCTGTGTCAAACAAGGCAACTGTGTCAATTTGGAAATCTGATGAGAGGATTAAAGTAATCCAAATTAAATATTTTCTTGTTGTCACTTGTTTTAGAACAAAAAGAAAGTCATTTGGAAGAGGTTCGATACAATCAAGATTTTGGATTCCAGTCTCATCATTTTCAGAATCTGGATCTTTTTCTGAGTTTCCTTCCAACTGACTTTTAAGAAGAAGTTGGATGGTTTCAGAATCATTTTTCTGTTTTTCTTTTAAATCTTTTATTTCAAACTTTATTTCTTGAATTTCTTTTTGGAGGTCTTGAAAACTGGGTGTATCTTTTTATTTTTCTTTTACTTAGGATCTGAGTAAGATCATAAGTATTATGTTTTAAAACAGGAGTTTTGGAAGATTCACCTTTGTCAAAAGTTTTTAGAAGTTTATCAAGATATTCTCTTTGTAAATCAGGATTTGAAATATGTTTTACAATATCAAGAAAAGTTTCTTGTTCTTTAGTTAAAACATTAAGTTTCTTATTCTTTAAGTAAGAATCTGTGTCCGAATCACTATTGCTTTGACTAGAGGTATCTGAGTCAACTAACTCATCTACTTGTAAAGGTTCAGAATTTCCTGTATTGAAGATTCAGACTCAGAAGATTCAATAAGCAGATTTGTTATTTTGGAAAGAATTTCTTCACTGAGATCAAGTTCATGAAGTTTTCTGTTCATTCTACAATATTTTGCAGTATGTCCTTTCTTTCCACATTTATAACAAGTAGCTTCCTTATAATTGAAAGGGGCTTTGGGTTTAGAAGTGTAAGGTTTTCTATTAGACTTCTTAAAAGGCTTTGAAGGCTTTTTATAGAAATTTTCTTTAGGATTAGGATGAGATCTTTTAAACTTTCTAGAACCGTAATTCCTTTTGTAAGGTTTTGAAGAACATTTTCCTTCACAATCTTTGGAGGTACTAGTTTTGAAGGGATCATAGTTGAACTGTTTACAAAAACTACCTAGTTCTTGCTTAGATTTCCTAAGCTCCCATTTTAGGCGTTTCTGTAATTTCAAGTCTTGGCAAATCTTTAAACCTTCCTTATTGATGAAACTAACTCACCATAAGTAAGTCTATCATAAGGGATGAGGTTGTCATAGAGGGCTTTAATGGAATTTCTAACTTTTTCACCTAGAAGGGTAGGTAAACCAGCAAGGAATTTCTCTTTCCAAGTTATATTATTAGCATCGTCTCTTAGAAAGAGTCGTGTAAAGAAGGTGGTTTTATAACTTTGGAAATCACTAAGCTTTCTACATCTTAAGTTGTGTAGTAACTCAGCATTTTTATCACGTAGGTGAGAGGGGTCACCTATGAAATGGAGAGAAATGGTCAAAATTAAGGTAGCAACAGCATCTTGAATAGGACTGTTATATTCATCCAGAATAGGAACATTGTCTTCATCTGTTTGAATAGCATTCAAGACATCTAACTGTTGTTGTCTGGTGAGAAGATGATCCCACCATCCTTTAAGTTGACCGGTAAAACCAGCAACGAGAATCTCTGCAATAGCTTTATCAGAGGTTCCTGTTTGGGTTTTGTAGGCATTTGCTGCCATGGTCATTTGTTGTAATAGGCTAAGAATATTATATTCAGACATTCCATCTATATTCCATTCATAGACAGAAGATGCATTAAACCGGGACTGGCTTATTGCACTAGGCCTATTATCAACGGCTAGATCAGGAGGAGAAGTAGCAGGTAGTGCTAATTCCCAATGAACTTTATTGACTTTAGAGACAGGTTTGGATTTTTCTTGAAAGGCTTCTATGTCTGAAGAAGCTATAGAAGAGTTATCTAAATCTAGAACTCATATTCTACTACTAGATTGGGGAGTATCTAGGGCAATATCAATTTTCTTTTTTGAAGAGGAAGATGATGTTTCTATCCTATCCAATTGTTCTTTAATAGCTCTAACAAAATCAGATTTTGACTCATGGACAAGCTTCTGACTATCTTTAGAAACCTGGAATGGTTCAAAAATAGGCTTCTTAAGTTTCTTGTCCTCACTAGGCTTTACTACAGTTTTTTAGGAAGAAACAGTAATCGTAGACTGTTGGATTTGACCTTCTATCCTAGTTAACTGTTTTCCATTGTATTTAATTAGTATTACAGAAATTATTCTGTTGGATAATACTATCTAAGTCTTTATCAGTGTCATTGGCTCTATGTATCTTTAAAGGTGAGGCTTTAATCTGGACTGAAGGTTCACCATGATCTATAGTTATATTTCTCAAGGGAGGGTGTTCAGATTCAATGGTTCTATCACTATCAGAAACATTCCATTGTGGAATTTTCTTTCTAATGGTAATGAGATTTGATTCTTTAAAAGGGTAAGAAATGTCATTTTCAGAAGCATACATTTCAAACCAATCAAAAAACGTAATGTGGACTTTATGCAAGTTTATAAATTCATAATAGATTTCTTGAACTTGTTTTCTCTGGTTTAAAAAGTGTTTAAAAAACCAAAGTCTTTTTTCTTTATTCGAATCAGAATAAAAATCTTTGTGCAAGGAGGCTTTATCCAAATTGAAATCTTTTTGCAGGACATTTATGACATTTTCCGTGACAGCAGAAAATGTTGGAGAAGTTGGGGGAGAAGGGTCCTTCTCCTCTTTACTTTGTTCATGTTGAGTACTAGTGTAGATAGGGTGAGGGATACTAGTAGTATAATCAACAGAACGTATAGAAGAACTAGGGATATCCGAGGTGGAAAACCTAGGCTGATCTTTGTATGACAGGTTCGGGATTTTAGAGAATTTTCTTTCTAAGGAGGGAATACTAGAAACAGATTCTAAATCACAGAACCTAGAAGAAGTATTTCTTCTGAAAGATAATCTGACTTTCCCATCAGAATACTGAGTCACATTTTGTAACTCTGTATTTGGCTCAAGTTGTCTTGGAATCACTGGTTCAGTGGCTCCTTCTAGAATCCATTCATCAGGAAGATTGATATCTTTCCATTGGATGGGTCTAGGAATGACAGTGTTAGATTTTGAAAGGTCAGTCTGCAAGAGAAGAGTTTCATCCTTTTTTGACTGGAGTTTATGTTGCGTATTAAACGCAGAATGCATAGCTTTGTAGGAGATCTTGTAGATCAGGGCAACAGGGATTGATCCTTCAAACATATGGTAATTATGGGTTTTGATTTGAAGAATCATGCTTTTGAGGATATTTTTGTCTTGCAAGGAGACTGTGATGTTTGGGTAACAGTCAAAGGAAATAGGACCTTTACAGAGACTTGATTCAATACTGCTGAGTAAAGAATCATCAAAAGAGATGAATCTGCCATCTCTTAGAACAGCTAAGATGGAGGTATCTAAGCCTTCTTTAGTGAGGGGCTTTATTCCGACTTGGATTAAACCAACATGCATATAATTAAATTTTTTATCTTTTAGATGTTTTAAAGCATGTTCAGAAAATAATTTAATTGTCTCAAAAGGTTTTGTAAGAGTAATATCACGTTCCTCAGTCTTTATGATATAATCTATTTTAAAAAATCAAGCTTTTTGGTTTTATAAATCATGTCTTTAGAAATCTTTGGCAATTTCCAGCAGTCAATGGCTTTATCAAAATCTTCAATTATAAATTCTTCAGAGTTTACTATATTCTTTGAAATACTAGTCTTTTCAGTAGAAGAGCTAGACAAAGAGGAGGTTCTACAGAGTAGGGACTCCATGGGTAACTAAACTTTTAAACTAGGACCTATGAGTTTGCCTACAGGTATGGGTTTACTGCCCTAAGCGGAATCCTATCCTTGACGAGGCTTACAACCAGTAAAAATCTTTTGTTGATTCTTTTGTAGCCTTTTAGCTTTTTTCTAGGAGGGCCTGTCCTCTCTAGTGCCTGGGGTATGCCCCTTTGCTCTTTGTATAGCTTTCTTTGGTTATAATACTTACCTTATCCAAAAAAAAAAAAATCATATATTAACTTTTAATATATAGTTTCAAGTGTGACAAAATATTATTAATCATATTAATAATATTTATACATATGTGAGTATATAATTGGACTATCCAATTATATTAAATCCGCTAAAGTATATTGAGCTTGCACGGGGACCAAATGGACCTACGGCTCCGAGCTCCAATAATCTCGAAATATTAATTTAGCTCTTAATTGAATATTCCGAATTATTAACTTCGAGTTATTCCACTAAAAACCCGAAGCTGCACTCTCGTTACTGGTATATTAAGCCGAACCAAATTGGTGTCCATCGATATACTCACTACATATAGATTAACCCTTCACGAGTATCTTGTAATTAGAGTCAGGTCGTAATGTATGTTATACCCCTCTAATTATTTTTACCTTAAGTACCATTGATTCAATGAACGATTTATTCATAACCATTATGAATTTTAAACTTTCTATTCATAATAGAAATACTTGAACGCTCTAACCGTTCAAGTACCGAATCAACCCTTAAGAAAGATACTCCTCTACTTCTCGCAAAAAGGAGTGAACTCCATGTCTATGTAAAATGTCCCCAGCTACACACCAGACCATGTCCCAAAAGTATGTAGCTATTGGTCGGGACTGCTCATCAACCTCACCTTTGTAAATCAAAGGACATGGCATGCCATGCAGGAGTTTGTAGTACACTCAGGATTAGGATCAATCTATATATGACCATCTAGTAGATCGAAATGATTTTCTTTGTTTAATGGAAATTATAAGAAAGTCATTTCCATCTGGGTCCAGTCCTATATGATCACATCATACAATGTGCCTTCATTCTCATGTCTTTACGTGGACGATCCCGGATCAAGGTCGTCATACAAATATAGAATGGACCGCAACTATAGATAAACCACAAACAAAGTACATGTTTTGTTTGCTCTCTATGGACTATTTAAGATTACAAACTTCAGACTTAAATCCTCTTATGTACGACACTCATACACTAAGTCTTAAGGCACATAAGTAATCTAGGGTAATCAAGATAATTTATAATATGCGAAATTAAAACAAACACTTTGATAAATGAATAATGCATCATTTTATTTCAAAATATATAAAACTATTTACATTACATGTAGCTCTAGGGCATACATCCAAACAGATCATAACTTTATTCTTGGCATACTCTCTCCTCAATTCCTCATATTTAGCAAAGAAACTATTTTTCATTCTACCGACACTCTCTTAATTTTGTGCACGCTCACTATATCTCTCGCCTAATCCCCTGGAACTGTCAACCTCACCCCCTTGCCTCACACTCTCGATATAACCCGTGGGTGTTTTCTCTGTAGAAGTCTGTATCTTTATTTGGTCTTCAAAAATTTCTTATGATGTCAATGGAACAAGTGTAACTTTTTCTTCCATCTTGCTCAAAATAATATTTGTTTCGAAACCCATCATGCATCACTCTCCTGTCAAACTGCCAAGGACGCCCTAGTAACAAATGCCCAGCTTACATGGGGACTACATCACATAACACCCCATCCTTGTATTTACCAATTGTAAAACTAACCAAGACTTGCTTATTGACTTTAACCTCTCAACCACTGCAAATGATAAGGCTTAGGATGTCTAAGCAAAGTCAAACTCAGCTTCTCAAAAATTATTATGCTAGCTACATTAGTACAACTGCCCCAATCGATAATCATGTTGCATACCTTATTATGGACTAGGCATCTAGTATGGAATATGTTCTTCCGCTGTTGAGCCATATCATCCTCAACCTTGGCCTGGGTACTTAAAGCACATCGGGTCACAAGGGACTCCCCCTTGGCTGGATACTCAACCCCTTCTTTATCAATGGCGACCTCCAACTCGAGCATCTCCTCTGCAACATCCTCACCAACTGAAATTACCTTACCATCACCCCTATACATGGTCCTTCTATTATGGCACTGTGAAGCTATATGACCACTCCCCAAACATTTGAAACATTTAAGGTCACGACTCCTATTTGGTGGAGTATCGATTTTTGGTTTAGATTTGGTGGTGAAATCTTCCCTTGGTTTTGAGGCCTCTGATCTAAACCTAGATATGGTGACATCCTTGTCATTATCTCCCCATTTTGGGTTCCATGTATTGTTTGGATGCAAATGGCTCCTTAATGCAGTTTTTTCGCTTCAGTTGGCACTCCACTTTCATTGCCATATGTATCATGCCTCTAACTCCATAGAATGTTGTAATTCCACAATATTTGCAATCACCCTATTCAGCCCACTTAGAAACCATGCAATAGTGGCCTCTCAGTCTTCCACAACATTTGCGTGAATCATGGTAATTTCCATCTCTTTATGGTAGTCTTCGACACTCCGAAACCCTTGTGTAAGATTCTGAAGTTTATGATACAGATCTCAATTGTGGTGGCTCGGTAAAAACCGCTTCCTCATAACTATTTTTAATTCTGCCCATGTAGTGATCGACCACTCCCTATTCGTCCTAATTTTTGTCATCATTTTATCCCACTAGACAAGTGCATAATTGGTAAATTCAATAACCGCCAACTTCACCTTCTTAAGCTCTAAATAGTTATGACAGTCAAAAAGAAGCTCTAGCTTACGTTCCCACTCTAGATAAGTTTTTGGATCACTCTTGCCTTGGAAGGAAGGAATACCCATCTTGATTTTACCCAAGTCACCATTTTCCTCATTCTCATGACTTCTCCTGAACTGCCTTTTATTCCTACCTTGTCTAGGCCGAAATCCACCCATATCCACCTCAGATACTCTATCAAACTCCTTATCATAATCAAATTCATTCTCGGCCTCCATCTCATCCATGAGTACAGTCCGTCGCCCACTAGGCCCAGGGGTTACGGGCCCTGCCTCATTGGCTATAGTCGACCGTGGTGGCCTATTTACCTGTAGAGTATGTGTCTCATTGCTTGCACCTCATCTCGAACATCTCTCATCAACTCTAATACTCGCGCAAACTCTTGCTGAAGCGCTGTCACAGTATTCACCACATCTCTCAATTTGGGCTCCTATGGAGAATTGGCACTTTGACTCGGGGTTGCGCCTTCTCTAGACATGCTTAATATTTTAATTATATATTTTCCTTTATTTTGTTTAATCTCTGCAACCACAACAAATGTTAATAAAGCAAAGCAAAAATATAAAATCTTCACAATTCCCTCGTGTTTGTCACTCAAATGGCTTTTACCGGAAGCTATGCTCACCCACACTTGCCTTTTACCTCTCTTGCCCTCGGATGAGGTCTCAAAGGATTTGAGCCTAGTATGGCTGAAACTCTTAATTTTGTCCCAAATAGCATTGTTCAGCTCACAAGTACAACAAATAGGTAGATAAAAGCAGAAGGGAAAATAAGACGCTAACACCGAGAATTAATAAAGAATCTAGTTAAATACGAATGGAAGAGGAAAACAATGACACTATTGATTGTGGTAAATATGATAGCAGGTAAATGATTGCACTCGAAATTTGGGATTTTTAAACACGCACAGGTAAATTACCTCAATCACCTCATCTCGACAAGACGAATGCTAGGAAAAAAAGTACACGTAGGCAAAATTTTATAACTTTGTATTTTTTTCGTGTCCCTCGAACCTTCTAAAATGTTTGGTGTTGTGGAATTGACCTGATTTTCATGAGTTCCAAAATTTCACCAAGTTTACCTACTGCCGCAAAGAGTCTAAGGCTTTAAAACCCTAGGTCATGCGAATCGCACAAACGCAGCCAGGAAAAAAATCACAAACGCCAAAAGCAAAACAGACGCACAAATGCAGACAGAACACAAAACAACACAGAAAACACAGGTGAAAAAACAAAAAAAAACGTAGAAGGTAATGAAAAATAAGAAAATCGCTGGATAGAAAACAAACACATAATAGAAAAATAAGAACACCCGCGACGATATAACTAACAAAAACAGAACATATATTTAAACTGACCTTGGAACCTTTGCTTCTGATACCAACTGATGAGAACCTGCCTGGAATAAGCCAAGCAAACCCACACAAGACTGAAACCGTTCCCAAGAAAGCCAAGATAGTTCGGATAAAAACTCTAAACCTCTGAGGAACAAGCAACAGAAACTTAGTGTGCTAATGGGGCGCCACAAAGGATTAGCAGACCTTTGATAAGCCAAAATCAGTGAGAACAAATTGAGGGTTTTTCAAAGTTCACAAATTGATATAATTATATTGAAGAAGAGTCAATGAAAACAGAACCAAAAATTAGCCTTTTTATAAGAAGTCTTCAACCGAAAACCCTAATCCAAAAAGACAAAAGACGAAATTACCCACACGCCAACAAGCGTGTATCCTAAAACTAACCTAAGCTATCCCCATGTGCAAACCCTTGCACGCTTAACCTAATTCCTAAACATAAAATTATAATCTAAAGTAATACGCTCAAATATATATAAAAGGCCGAATGAAAACAAATGTCAAGCCCTAAATAAAATAATTATTATTATCAAATAACTATAATAAAATAGGCCTAAGTATCTTTTTGCTCCACGGCTTGAATAAGATTCACCATCATGGGTTCATCCAGCTTCAAGCCCATACTCAATGTAGTAGAGGTGGGGGAATAGTAAGATATTATCTTATGTATGAATCCATGCATTGTTTCCTGGATCTTCTTAGCTCGAGACCTCATGATTGGACCTTCTGGAATATGCATGGTAGTGGTCCGTCTGTGTCCATCATGGGCTGCATCCTGGGCCTCATCAGGCTGTCCTGCATACGTCAGGGTGGGTCAGCAGAATAAGCTTTTCACTTGAGGGAAAAAGTTTAGGTTTGTTGGATATCCTTCATATACGAAAGGATATTTGTTGTATGATATCGAGCATCGAAATGTGTACATAGCTCGCTTCGTAAAATTTCTAGAGATAGAATTTTTGTCTAAATGAGGTAATCATAGACAAGTTGAACTTGATGAAGTATAACTTGAGACCAACGAACCATCGGAGGAACTTGAAGTTCAAGTACATGAAGTACCTTCATTACACACACTCCGTAGGTCTGATAGGGTATCTAGACCTCCTGAATGGTTGTATTTCATACAAGAAATGAGTCTTGATGTTCTCTTAGTTGAAGAGACTTACCCTTATACGTATAGAGAAGCAATGTTAAACATCAACTCCGTGAAGTGGCAAGAGGCCATGAAGTTAGAGTTAGACTCTATGCATCAGAATCAAGTTTGGGACTTGGTTAAGCTTCCTGAAGGAATTATTCCTATCAGTTGTAAATGGGTTTACAAGAGGAAACGTGGCCTAATGGAAAGGTTGAAACCTTTAAGGCCGAACTGGTAGCTAAAGGTTACACGCAGCGACCTGATGTCGACTTCGATGAAACGTTTTTGCCTGTTGCGATGCTAAAGTCTATTAGGATTTTGTTGTCTATTGCTGCTTACCATGATTACGAGAGTTGGCAGATGGATGTCAAAACAGCTTTTCTAAATAGATTTCTTGACAAAGACATCTATATGGAACAGCAAGAAGGTTTTGTATCCAGCGAAAACTCGAACATGGTATGTATGCTTAAGAAGTCCATTTATGGACTTAAACTAGCTTCGCGAAGTTGGAATCTTTGATTCGACGAGATAATCAAATTATTTAGTTTTCTCAAGGATTCAGAAGAATCCTGTGTGTATAAGAAGGTCAGTGGGAGTATGGTGGTATTTTTAATTCTCTATGTAGATGATATCCTAATCATTGGGAATGATATCGGGATGATGCAGGGTGTTAAAGCTTACATCTATAAGAATTTCTCTATGAAGAACCTGTGAGAAGCTTCTTATGTCTTAGGCATAAAACTCTATAGAGATAGATAAAGGAATCTTATTGGGTTATCCCAATCAACGTACATAGATAAGATCTTGGAACGATATAATTTCGGTAACTGTAAGACATCAAATATACCGTTCAGACATGGCATTCATCTTTCGAAGAAGATGTGTCCAAAAAAAGAAGATGAGAAGATGATAATCTCTAATCAACCTTATACTTCGTGTTTGGACAGCATCATCTATGCCATATTATGTATTATGCCTGATATCAGCTTCGCGGTTAGTGTAACCAGCAGATATCTATCCAATCTAGGTAATGACAATCAGATGGCCATTAAACATATCCTAAAGTATCGTAAGGGTACTAAGGATAAGTTTATGATATATGGAGGAAATGAAATACAGGTTAATGGGTATACGGATTCGGATTTCCAATCGGATTCTGATGATAGGAAGTCTATATCAGGATTCGTGTTTACCCTTAACGGAGGTGTATTTTGTTGGAAAAGTTCCAAACATGGGTCCACATCTAATTCCACCACAGAGGCGGAATATATTGTAGCTTCTGAAGCTGCAAAAGAATATGCTTAGGTTAAGAACTTTATCACATAGTTGCGGATGACCTTATGATTTTTTGTAAAGCAGATGCATCCTCTGTTTCCTTGATCAAAGATTGTCTTGGGCAGTTCAGTGGTTTATCAGGTTTAATCCCGAATCCAGCTAAAAGTCATTTCTTCTCCTCTGGTATCTCTTCTACCCTGCAAGGCCAGCTGCGTGATGTGTTAGGGTTCCAGGTAGGGATTCTTCCTATGCGGTATTTGGGTGTCCCTTTGATCTCTACTAAACTTAAGGCCTCTGATTGTGCTTCTCTTGTGGATCGTATTGTTATGCGTGCTAAAAGTTAGAGTTGTAAGTTTCTCTCTTACGCAGGTCGGCTTCAGCTTATTAAGTCTGTTTTGTTCTCCATTCAAGTTTATGGTCTTCTTTATTTATTCTTCCTAAGTCTGTGGTTAGGAAGGTGGAGACGATCCTGCGTTCCTTCCTTTGGAAGGGTAGTGCGCTTACCTCTTCTGGGGCAAGGGTAGCTTGGAGCAAAATTTGTTACCTCTAAAGGAGGGGGGCTGGTATTAAGAGTCTAGATTCTTGGAATAGAGCGGCTATTGTCAAGCATATCTGGTTTCTCTGTTCTGGCCAGGTTTCCTCTTGGTCAATTTGGGTTTACTCTTATTTGTTGAGGGGGAGAAGCTTTTGGGAGATCCCTTATCCTTCTGACTGCTCTTGGAGTTGGCGTAAGATTTTGGAGCTTCGTTCTTGGTCCCGTCGGCGGATGAGAGTGAGGATTGGGAATGGTGAGAAGACTTTATTGTGGTTTGATTATTGGCATCCTCTAGGCCCGATTATGGACACGTTGGGCGAGAGAGTGATTTATGATTCTGGCTTGGATAGAATGGCCACAGTTGCTTCCATTATCTCGGATTCTGCTTGGCATTGGCCCCCTTCTAGATCTGCTGCTCTTGTAGATTTGGCTCAGTCTCATCTACCGTCTCCTTCTAGTTTGAGGGAGGATGTGCTGGTTTGGGAGGACGATAGAAATGGAAGATTTTCTGTGGATAGTGCCTGGAATGCTATGAGGTCAAGGAGACCTGAGATGCCTTGGTCTCGAGTTGTTTGGTTCCGGAAAGCTATTCCCCGCCATTCCTTTCTTCTTTGGATGACTATTCAGGGAGGCCTTTGTACTCATGACAGTCTGATGAGATTTGGCATCTCCACTTGCTCGCGGTGTATTCTTTGTGGTTGTTCGAGTGAGGACATTGATCATCTTTTCTTCCAGTGCCTCTTTTCTTCGAGGGTCTGGTCGTCTGTGCTAGCCATGTGTGGGTTAGATTGGAGTCGCCGAGATTGGTGTCAGACTGTTGAGTGGTTATGTCAGTTCTCTGGTGCCTATTTATGTCATCTTCTGGTTCGTCTGTCTTTTGCAGCGTCAGTCTACCATATTTGGAGGGAGAGGAATGCTCGCACTCATGATATGCCTCTTCGGCCTGTTTCTGCTCTTCTTTATGATATTGTTTTTGATGTTCGGAATCGTGTTAGCTTTTTACGTAAGGTGAATCCATCTTATGACAATAAATGGCTTCACCTTTCGTGGCACCTGCCCGATGACATCTTTTGTTGATCTTTTGTAGCCGGTTGGCTTTCTTCTTGGAGGGCCTGTCCTCTCTAGTGCTGGGGCATGCCCCTTTGATCTTTTGCTTGTAGCCTTTCAGCTTTTCTTCTAGGAGGGCTTGCCTCTCTAGTTGCCTGGGGTATGCCCCTTTGCTCTTTGTATAGTTTCTTTTGGTTATAATACTTACTTTATCCAAAAAAAAAAGTAGTCCCAAGTATTGAGAATCTGATTCTGTTATATTTTGATAATAATGGAGCCATTGCGCAGCAAAGGAACTGAGGGTGCATCAGAAATCGAAGCATGTAGAATGGAAGTATCATATCATTCGAGAGATTATGTGACGAGGGGACATTGTCTTGCGTAAGGTCCCGAGTGTAGATAATATAGCAGACCCGCTTACCAAGGCCAATCATCCTAAGTTATTCGATAAACATGTGAATTCGATGGGTATGAGATACAATCGATATTGACACTAGAGCAAGTGGGAAATTCTGTTAGGGTTGGTGCTCGGAGCGCCAATTTCTATTTGTATTTCCCTGTAAATACTTATGTAAATATTTTATTATGAATAAAATGAACATTTTCTTTAATATAACTTTTCTTTATATGGTAAAGACGTAATTGACCTTTAATGATTAGTTAAGATACAGTTGCAAAAGCGTCACAAGTGACATTGATTTGTATCATAACAGTATCATTCTTAAACTGTTCTTGATCAATGTTTACATTACTTGGTCAGTAAGGAAACCCGCTGAGACCAGTTCATATCGTATATTGGAATCTTGGATTCCAATGGTTGCTTAATGAACCCTGAGACTTGGAGACTCGTATAGACATGTAGGTATTTATATAGGATGAACACTGAACAACTCACCGCAGATTCTTAATGGATGGTACACTAACGCCAATAAGAATCTTCTCGGGTTGAGTAGCATAGTGATTCTTTGACTTGAGATACCACTATGGATATATGAGATATCCTCCACCCTTTGATGGCAGTCACGTCACCGATATATTTATGTCAGACCTCCGCCTGTTCGTTGGGTGTGGACAGATCCTCATGATATCCCGTGTGTGTCAAGAAAGGATCCGTCAGTTATGTGTACAGAGCATAACTATTCAATATGGGATTAGCAATCTGTTAAATCCATGGGCTCATGGTACACTGTAGAAGTGAGTTTTAAGAGTTATTAAGAGATTACTAATAGAAACGTCGATGGGATTATACCTATAGAGATTTGAAGTTTATATATATATCTCTGAAATAATCTAGATACCTAGGACGGATGGATTATACATATCTAATGACCTCGACCTGTATAATTCAGCGAGTTTATCTATGGTCGTCATAATTTACGGATGAGTAAATTATGGACACGAAATTGGATTTCATGAAGAATATGCCTGAACTTAGAGAGTCTTACAAAATATAATATACTCGTAGAGCACTAGGGCAACAACTATGAATAATATTGATTATTAATAAATCGTTTAACGGTTAAACGAAAAGATATATGCATAGAATTTTTTTTTTTGTCAATTCCAAATTAATGTGTATTTGTACTTAATATATGATTTTATTAAAGGCACATTAATTAATTATCAAATTATGATATTTGACATATATCATTAATATATGTATTTGGATTATTTAAAGTAAATATAATACATATATTTAGATATTTATATTTAAGTAATTAGTTAATTAGTTAATTATTAAATAATTAAAGTAATTGAAATACAAAATATCTAAGGTGATATTTAAATTAGGAAATGATTATGTGTAAATGTTTGACTTCTTACATTTAAAGAAAAGGTGAACAAATTAATTTTTGCTTCTTTAATTGTTAAAAATTACAAAATATTTTTTTTGAAAGTATAATTTTTAGAGGCATGGGGGAAAAATCGACCTCAGATGTAACTTGGAATTGACGGATCCAATAACGTGTGCACACGTAGTTCAGGACTAGGGATGACAGTTGTCCCTAGATCCTAGTTCAGGGCCAGGAGGATAACATCTATTAGCGCTTTTGTCTATAGTTCAGTGACTTGGGGGACGACGATACGTAATCCCTCAAGGCACCAGTTAGGCATGTGGGGGGAAGGCGATATGTAACGCCCCCATACGTCAGTTGTTTTCCAAATGAGATTTTTCAGAACTATAGTTTTATAAAAAAATGATTTTAGAAAGAATTAGTTTTACGAAAGATCTGAGAGTTTTACGAAAAGAAATAAGTTCCTAGAAACGTTTTACAGAAAATAGTTTCTCATTGAAAAGAGATTTGGAGAAATCCAGTTTTCCTTAAAAGATAAATGGTTTTAAAAACACAGAATCTTATAGGTATAAGCAGTTATTTGTTTTTAAACTGTCCACTCACTAAGTCTTCATAGACTTACCCCCCACTCTCCAGTATGTTTGTTTTGCAGGAATTATTCAAAGGACGAGCTCGAATGGATGGATACTGATGGCAGTCACTAGGGTGTTTGGGTCCACCAGGTCAAGTCAGAGGTATAGTTCACTCAGATTCGAAGTAAAGTCGTGTATCAGACATTTGTATAGTAGAAATTGTGTGTGTAATAAGTTAAGGTGTAAATTACAGATTTATAAAATGTGACGTTATTGAGTACATAATTATGAGTATTAAAATGTATTTAATGTTGTTGTGTTGGGCAATGGCCCTTATGCATGGTTTTGCATTTGAGATGGAATTAGTAGTGACGATCATAGTCAAAACGTCAGCGGCTCATGGGAATAGGTCTGCCTATCGCCTATATGTAGCATCTCCCAAAAGGGGATGTTACAGATATGGAGTTCCATCCTTCTTGCAAGAAGCAGAGGAGTATCTTTTTTAAGGGTTGATTCGGTACTTAAACGATTAGAGAACTCAAGTCTTTTTATTACGAATAGAAAGATTAATATTCATAATAGTTATGAATAAATCATTCATTAGAGAATCAATAATATTTAAGGTAAAAATAATTAGAGGGGTATAATTGACATTTTGACCCGGCTCTAATTATGAGATACTCATGGAGGGTCAATCGATATGTAATGATTATATCGATGGACACAGATATAGTTCGACTTATATAATATATTTACAGCGACGAAAGTACCACTTTAGGTTTTTAATGGAATAACCTATAAATAATAATTCGGAAAATTTAATTAAAGAACTTTAATAAATATTTCGGGATTATTGGAGCTCGAAACTGTTGGTCCATTTGGTCCCTGTGCTAACTCGATATAATATAGCAAATTATATATGGTTGGATAGTACAATTATAAACTCACATGCATTAGAATTATTAATATGATTATAAATTAAAGTCACACTTGAAACTTATATTAAATAAGTTTAATATAAAGTGTTACAAAATAAATAATTATGAGATAGTCATTTAATCGTTTCAAATTTTTGTAACTATTAAATTAAATTTTATAATTTATTATAAATTTTGGAAATTAATGAGTTTGTAATCTGATTTTAGAAACTCATAATTTCAAAATGGAAGTTACATTTTTTTTTGGTAGCTTGTTTATTATCAATATTAAGACACTAAACAAATTTTTAATGTAAAGAAAATAAAAGGGCTGGTCGAATTTCTGCTTGGATTTGGGAGGTTAATTTTGTAATTTTAATTACCAATTAATCTAACCTAAACCCTAACTATGAAAAGAAAAACTTAGTCTTCTTTTTACCCTAATTCATTTTACAAAATTCTAGTCACCTAAGTTCTTTTTTCTCTCTCAAGAGTTGAAATAAATAAAAAAGAAAAGAAAAACTTTATGTGACTTTTGATCTCTAAAAAATTTAGGGATCGTTTTGTGAGCATTGCCCACACTATCTTTTGTTGGTAACTAGCCATAGCACAGTATGACTACTACCAGATTTTCTTTGTCTATTAATGGAGAGTTGCATGGTTTTTTCTCTGGGGGTCGTGGGTTGCGACAAGGTGATCCTATGTCTCATTATCTCTTTGTTTTGGCTATGGAAGTTCTGTCAGGTCTTCTTCGTAATATGGCTCTTAAGCCGGGTTTCAAGTTCCACTGGCGGTGTTCTAAGGACCGTCTTACTCATCTCTGTTTTGCGGATGACCTTATGATTTTTTGTTAAAGCAGATGCATCCTCGGTTTCCTTGATCAAGGATTGTCTTGGGCAGTTCAGTGGTTTATCAGGTTTGATCCCGAATCCAGCTAAAAGTCATTCTTCTCTTCTGGTATCTCTTCTACCATTCAGGGCCAGCTGCGTTATGTTTTGGGGTTCCAAGTTGGGGTTCTTCCAGTGAGGTACTTAGGAGTCCCTTTGATCTCTACTAAACTTCGGGCCTCAGATTGTGCTTCTCTTGTGGATCGTATTGTTATGTGTGCTAAGAGTGGAGTAGTAAGTTTCTCTCTTTTGCGGGACGGCTTCAGCTTATTAAGTCGGTTTTGTTCTCCATTCAAGTTTATTGGTCATCCTTATTTATTCTTCCTAAGTCTATTATTAGGAAGGTGGAGACGATTTTGCGTTCTTTCCTTTGGAAGGGTAGTGCGCTTACCTCGAATGGGGCGAGAGTCGCTTGGAATAGAGTTTGTTTACCTTTACATGAGGGGGGCTGGGGATTAAAAGTTTGGATACTTGGAATAGAGCGGCTATTGTTAAGCACATTTGGTTTCTTTGTTCTGGCCAGGTTCTTCTTGGTCGAATTGGGTCCACTCTTATTTGTTGAGGGGGAGAAGTTTTTGGGAGGTCCCATGTCCTACTGATTGCTCTTGGAGTTGGCGTAAGATCTTGGAGCTTCGTTCTTGGTCCCGGCGGCGAATGAGAGTTAGGATTGGGAATGGTGAGAAAACTTTATTGTGGTTTGATTATTGGCATCCTCTGGGCCCGATTGTGGACACGTTGGGTGAGAGAGTGATTTATGACTCTGGCTTGGATAGGATGGCCACAGTTGCTTCCATTATCTCTGATTCTTCTTGGCGTTGGCCCCCATCTAGGTCTGCTGCTCTTGTTGAATTGGCTCAGTCCCAGCTTCCGTCTCCTTCTAGTTTGAGGGAGGATGTGCTGGTTTGGGAGGATGATAAGAGGGGGAGATTTTCTGTGGGTAGTGCCTGGAATGCCATGCGTACTAGGGGAAACGTGATGCATTGGTCTCGAGTTGTTTGGTTCCGGAAGGCTATTCCCCGCCACTCCTTCTTACTTTGGATGTCTATTCAGGGAGGCCTTTGTACCCATGATAGTTTGATGAGGTTTGGTATTTCTACTTGCTCGCGCTGTATTCTCTGTGGTTGTTCTAGTGAGGACACTGATCATCTTTTCTTCCAGTGCACCTTCTCTTCGAAGGTCTGGTCGTCTGTGCTGGCTATGTGTGGGTTAGATTGGACTCGCCGGGATTGGCGTCAAACTGTTGAGTGGTTATGTCAGTTCACCGATGCCTCTCTATGTCACCTTCTGGTTCGTCTGTCCTTTGCAGCGACAGTATACCATATTTGGAGGGAGAGGAATGCTCGCACTCATGATATGCCTTTTCGGCATGTTTCTACTCTTTTTTATGATATTGTTTTTGATGTTCGGAACCGTGCTAGCCTTTTACGTAAGGTGAAACCATCTTATGACAATAAATGGCTTCACCTTTCTTGGCACTTGCCCGTTGACATCTTCTGATTGTTCTTTTGCTTGTTGCCTTTCGGCTTTTCTTCTAGGAGGGCTTGTCCTCTCTAGTTGCCTGGGGTATGCCCCTTTGCTCTTGTATAGTTTTCTTTTGGTTATAATACTTACTTTATCCAAAAAAAAAAAAAAAAAGCCATAGCACAGAAGACCATTTGGCTCGAATAAAAATCTTCATCATCTTCTTCTTAATATTCTTGATAGTGAGTAGAAAAACTACTCAGTGGCGCATCTTGTTGCTAATAATTGGGCTCGTTTTTGTGTATTAACTTGAACAAAAAAGAGTTTGATTTTTGGCATCCTATGGGTCTGATTGTGGACACGTTGGGTGAGAGAGTGATTTATGACTCTGGCTTGGATAGGATGGCTACAGTTGCTTCCATTATCTCTGATTCTTCTTGGCGATGGCCCCCCATCTAGGTCTGCTGCCCTTGTTGATTTGGCTCGGTCTCATCTTCCGAATCCTTCTAGTATGAGGGAGGATGAGCTGGTTTGGGAGGATGATAGGAGTGTGAGATTTTATGTGGATAGTGCCTGGAATGCCATGCGGACAAGGGGAACCTTGTTGCATTGGTCTCGAGTTGTTTGGTTCCGGAAGGCCATTCCCCGCCATTCCTTTTTGCTTTGGATGCCTATTCAAGGAGGCCTTTGTACTTAGGATAGTTTTATGAGGTTCGGTATCTCTGATTTCTCGCGTTGTATTCTCTGTGGTTGTTCAAGTGAGGACATTGATCATCTTTTCTTCCAGTGCTTATTCTCTTCGATGGTCTGGTCGACTGTGCTGGCTATGTGTGGGTTAGATTGGAGATGCCAGGATTGGCTTCAGACTGTTGAGTGGATGTGTCAGTTTATCGACGCCTCTTTACATCATCTTCTTGTTTGGCTGTCTTTTACAGCGTCAGTCTACCATAGTTGGAGGGAGAGTAAAGCCCGCACTCATGATGTGCCTCTTCGGCATGTTTATGTTCTTCTTAGTGATATTGTTTTTGATGTTCGGAATCGTGCTATCTTATTACGGAAGGTGAAACCATCTTATGACAACAAATGGCTCCACCTATCCTAGCACTTGCCCGATGACATCTTCTGTTGATCTTATTTTGCTTGTAGCCTTTCAGCTTTTCTTCTATGAGGGCTTGTCCTCTCTAGTTGCCTGGGGTATGCCCATTTGCTCTTGTATAGTTTTCTTTTGGTTTAATACTTACTTTATCAACAAAAAAAAAAAAATTTGGCGTGCAGTGTGTGATTTCAGTGTTGCAAACGCGATTTGAATTTTTTATGAATAGTGGGTTGTTTCGTGTTGCAAAATAAATAAAAAAAGGCACAAAACAGAAGCTTAGATACTTGTTTAGTTATGGCAATAAGGGGGCAAAGGGCATAAAATTTTTGAAGGTCAATCCCGGTATCTAAAGACGTCTCTGCTGCGCAAGGAGTTGATTTGCCAAAATTTCGTACATCGGTTACTACAATCGGTATCAAAATAAGGTTGAATTTTTTTTAACCCTATTATTAATTTATAGTTTCTGTTTTTTAATTATTTATATGTGATATAAATATTTATGCATATTATGATTAAGTAGGCACATTTTATTATTTTTTGCTCATGTGATGAATGTATTGCATTGTTCGTAAATTTTTCCATCTCTTATTTTTTTGTTAATTTTTTTTGCGAAATGTAAAGCAATAAGGCCAATTTTGTAAGTGTTGTAAAATTATTTCTTTTATGTAATTTTTGAGTTGCATCCAAATTTTTACTAAATTGTGGAGCCAATTAAGAAAAACCATCAAAACTCTACGATCAGATCATGGACGAGAATACTTGGACAATGGATTCGAGGAATTCTTGGTTGAGCATGGGATAGTGTCCCAGCTCACAAGACCTAAAACACCTCTGCATAATTGTGATGAGAAGGAGAAATTGAACTCACTTTACATGATCATATCAATATTTTGGGATATGCATTACATACATCAATATAGTTCCTTAACGTAGTTACATCTAAGTTCGTTCCTAAGACACCCGCAGAGTTGTGGAGCTATCGCAAAGTTAGTTTGGGAAATTTTTCACATATAAGGGTGTCCAACACATATGATGAAGAACAAGACTACCAAGTTGGAACCGCATTCACAGACATGTCTATTTGTAGGCTATCCTAAGAAGACTATGGATGAATTCTTTTATAGTCTATAAGATAACAAAGTGTTTGCATTTCTTGAGGAGGACTATATGAGAGAATTCAAGCCTCGCAGTAAAGTGTTACTCGAGGAGTCACTCTCTAGTTTGACCAGTGTAATATCAACAACAATTATTGACAATAACGTAACATCTTCGACATCTGAGTATCAGATGTAGTTTTATTAGGAGAGTCGACCACCTATTTGCAGTTAGAGGGTTGTGCAACAACCTGATCACTATCTAGGGTTCTAAGAGGCAAAGGTTGTTTTTTTTTGGATAAGGTAAGAGGCAAAGGTTGTTGCATCTAATGATGGTGTAGATGATCCATTAAGCTATCGTAGTGAAATTGATGATCTTGATAATGAGGAATGGCTCAAAGCCATGAACCTCGAGATAGAGTCTATGTACTCCAACTCAGTCTGGGAATTTGTAGACCAACCTCATGAGGTAAAACCTATAGGTTGCAAGTGGATCTATAAGAGGAATAGATGAGTAGATGGAAATGTATAGACCTTCAAAGCTAGGTAAGTGGCTAAGGGTTATACCTAGAAAGAGGAAGTCGACATTACCGTATATTATGAATATGAGATATGTCAAATGGGAGTCAAGATAACTTCATGGATGGCAGTCTTGATGAGTGTATCTATATGGTACAAGACATAAAGATTCATTAACAAGGTCAACAACAAAAAGTTTACAAGCTGCAAATGTCCATTTATGAATTGAAGCAAGCATCTCGATCTTGGAACATAAGATTTAATACCAAGATCATGTCTTATGATCTTGAGCAGAACGTCGAAGAGCCGTGTGTATACAAGCATGTCATTGACGATAATATAGTTTTTCTCGTATCATATGTCGATGATATTTTACTCATTGAGAATGATGTAAAAGTATTATCAGACATAAAATACTAATAAGCTAACCAATTTCAAATGAAATAATTAGGAAAGGCAAGTTATGTACTTGGTATATGAATCAATTTCCTCGCGTAGCGGAAGTGACTTAGGCACTGTGGATCGACTTGAAATTTTTTTGCTCTCCCTCATTGTTGGCTGGATATGAACAGACCCTTATGCTACTATTTTAAGTGATTTTAATCAACACAAAATAAGCCCCCAAAACAGCCCAAACACAACAGCAAGTTACAACGTCACACGCACACACAGCACACCCAAACACCCGTTGATTTGCTTGAATGTGGGAAAGAGTTCAGTTTTGATTTTTTAACTAAAAACCATCCCAAATAACACCCAAAATACAACACCAAATGTCTTTAAAAATTACACAAAATCAGGTTAACAAAATAGCCCTTAAAGGCAAAAAAAAAACGTGTGGTAGTGAGCGAGAAAAATTACTCACAGCCGTGTACCACTAAAGGGAAAAAAGAAGAATTTATTTGGTATTCCAATGAGTCTTTCGTGCTATGACTCACAACCAACAAATACTAGAGTGGACTAGACTTATACAATAGTCCCTAAATGATTTAGAGATCAAAGATTTGTCACACAATATATTTTTCTAAACTTTTCTTTTTATCTCAACTTTTGAGAGAAAGTGAAGAACAATTGGGGCTAGGATTTTTCAAATGTGATAAGCTTTAAAAAAAAAACTATATTTCCTTTTTATATTTAGGGTTTAATTTATAATCAAAACAAAACAAACCCTAGCCTTGCCACCTCCAAAAATTTGACCATGTGGCCTAAGTTGGCAATGATCAAATTCTTTTTTAATGTCTTCATAAAGACATAATCAAGTTGTCAAAATAAAATATTGTAACTTCTATTTTTTAAAATGATGAATTTAAAATCACCATTTTAAATTCATTTACTTCTAAAATAGAAGTTATTAAATTATATATAAAATATAATTTAATAAATATAATATTTTAAATTAAATAATTATCTCATAATCATTTATATGAAATAAAAAAAATTATATTAAAATTAATATAAGTTCCAAGTGTGACATATATATTATTAATCATATTAATAATATCAATTCATGTGAGTTAATAATTAGACTATCCAATTATATTTAATTTGCTACAATATATCGAGCTAGCAAGGGAACCAGATGGACTTACAATTCCGAGCTCCAATAATCTCGGAATATTAATTAAAATCATTAATTACATATTCTGAATTACTAACTTTAGGTTATTCCTATCGTCGCTGTAGATATAAAAAAAAGGTCGAATTACGTCAGTATCCATCGATATAGTCATTATATACAGATCATCCATTCACGAGTATCTTTTAATTAGAGCCATGTCAAAATATATGTTATACCACTCTAATTAATTTTACCTTAAGTATCATTGATTCTCTAATGAACGGTTTATTCATAACTATTATGAATATTAATCTTTATATTTTTAATAGAAAGACTTGAGTGCTCAAATCGTTCAAGTACCGAATAAACCCTTAAAAAGATACTCCTCTACTTCTCGCAAGAATGAGTAAACTCCATATCTATGCAAAATGTCCCCAGCTACACACCAAACCATGTCCCCAAAGTACATAGCTATTGGTCGAGATTTCTATACCAACTTCACCTTTGTAAATCAAAGGACATGGCATGCCATACAGGAGTTTGTAGTATACTAAAGATTCAGATCAATCTATACATGACCATCTAGTTATAACACTTTGATAATCCCGATTACTACTACGTTATAGGAGGCATAATATATGATACAAATCATGTGTAAGCATGTCTGTACTCATGAAATTACTTTTTGAACATTCGACAAATTCCTTGTAGTTCCGGTACGAAAATCACTCTATGTTCTATTCCGAATATCCCTTAGTATTGGACCCTAACTTTTTCATATGATCTCCGATTATTATGAATTTTATATTGTCGGAAATCTTAGACCAAGACCTACAACTTCAGTGTTGAATATTTCTCCAAATTCGAATCAGAAGTAGGTCAACAATCATGATTACCGTGGCTGCTATAGTGATTTCAGGAATATACTAGAATGAGTGATGTGGCACAAATCTAGCCACTCATCTTATTACCCAAAAAAAAAGTATTTCCTTATAATTTGGGGACTATTCATCCATATCCTTCTCAAGCCTAGAAAAGTGAAATGCTTTTCCCCCTCTCTTAGAAACAAGCCATTTTATTCCTCCATTTCTTCAATATTTTGAAGTAACAAGTGATGGTGCCAATATTCTTTCATGCAAAGTAAGCTCTCCATTCCATTTTCTTTCTTTATTTTTCAGTTTTGGGTAAAGAAACCAAAGCCCAAAAATTCGCATATTGCATACCTTAGGAATGAGATTGGTTTAGTTGGCTTTTTAAGTGTTATTAATGTGCATTTTGAGAAGTGTCTTGATGGTATTAGCGTGGAATGAAGCCATTGTGTGTATGAAGGGATTATGGGGATTATACTTTGAGATTTAATGGTATATAAGTGCTTGGGGGTTGAAATTGTTTCTAGTTATCAATGTTGAAGTTTGGAGACGTGTTTATGTGAAGGGTTAGTATGATAGTGGGGATAGCTTTGAGTATTGTCTTTGAAGGTTTAGTGCTTGGCCCTGAAATCGGTTTAGTGTCACGACGCTCAACACCCACATCGCGACGCGTAAGAATTAGAGGTTCACTGCCTCGGGTCTGGTCAGGTGGGCATCGCAACACGGAACTCTTAGCATCGTGACGCGAAATGGAACTTGCTTTCTGCCTGCGTCTGTTTGCATGGCCATCGCAACGTGCCAGACTTGGCATCGCGACGCGTTACAGAAACAGTTTCATTTTTTTGGGATAAAGTAAGTATATTAACCAAACAAGAGCAAATGGGCATACCCCAGACCACTAGAGAGGACATGCCCTCCTAGATAAAAGCCGAAAGGCAACAAGCATAATAAGATCAAAAGAATATGTCATCGGGAAAGTGCCAGGAGAGGTGAAGACATTTATTATCATAAGAAGGCTTCACCTTCCGCTAAGAGCTAGCACGAGTCCAAACATCAAAAATAATGTCACTAAGAAGAACAGAAACAGGGCGAGGAGGCCCATCATGGGTGCAGGAATTCCTCTCCCTCCAGATATGGTAAACAGACGCGGCGAATGATAGCCGAACAAGAAAATGACGTAAAGATCCATCGGTAAACTGATTCATCCACTCAACAGTCTGAAGCCAATCACGAGATCTCCAATTTATCCCATACAAAGCTAGCATAATCGACCAGACTCTTGAGGAGAAATAGCACTGGAAGAAGAGATGATCAATATCCTCTCTGAGCAACCACAGAGGATACAACGCGAAAGGAATGGCGGGGGATAGCCTTCCGAAACCAAACAACTTGAGACCAATGCATCAAGGAACCCCTTGTCCGCATAGCATTCCAGGCACTATCCACTGAAAACCTCCCTCTACTGTCTTCCTCCCAAACCAGCTAATCATCTCTCATACTAAAAGGATCCGGTAGATGAGACTGGGTCAAATCAATGCCAAGAAGAATCAGAAATAATGGAAGCTACTGTAGCCATCATATCCAGACCAGAGTCATAAATCACTCTTTCACCCAACGTATCCACAATCGGACCAAGAGGATGCCAATAATCAAACCATAATAATGTCTTCTCACCATTCCCAATCATAACTCTCATCCTCCGACGGGACCAAGAACGAAGCTCCAAGATCTTACGCCAACTCCAAGAGCAATCTGCAGGACAATACACCTCCCAAAAACTTCTCCCCCTCAACAAGTAAGACTGAACCCATTTCGACCAAGAGGAAACCTAGCCAGAGTAGAGAAACCATAAGTGCTTAACAATTGCTGCTTTATTCCAAGTATCCAATCTCTTAATCCCCAGCCCCCCTCCTTTAGAGGTAAACAAACTCTGCTCCAAGCCACTTTCGCCCCTGAAGATGTGAGCTCACTACCCTTCCAAATGAAGGAACGGAGAGTCGTCTCCACCTTCCTAACAACAGACTTTGGAAGAATAAATAAAGAAGACCAATAAACTTGAATGGAGAACAAAACAGATTTATGAGCTGAAGCCACCCCGCATACGAGAGAAACTTACTACTCCAACTTTTACACGTAGAACAATACGATCAACAAGAGAAGCACAATCTGAGGCCCATAGATTAGTAGAAATCAAAGGAACTCCTAGATACTGCACTGGAAGAATACCCTATTGTAAACCAAAACATGAAGTAGCTGGCCCCGAAGGGTAGGAGAGATACCAGAGGAGAAGAAATGACTCTTAGCTGGACTCGTGACTAAACCTGATAAACCACTGAACTGCCAGAGACAATCCTTGATCATAGAGACCGAGGAGGCATCCGCCTTACAAAAATCATAAGGTCATCCGCAAAACAAAGATGTGTGAGACGGTCTTTAGAACATCGCCAATGGAACTTGAAACCATGATCATGAGCCATATTATGAAGTAAGCCCAATAGAACTTCCATAACCATAACAAAAAGATAAGGAGACATAAGATCACCATGTCGCAACCCTCGACCCCCAGAGAAAAAACCATACAACTCCCAATTGATAGACACAGAAAACCAAGTAGAAGTCATACACTTCTGAATCCAACCCACCATCCTCTCTGGAAAACCAACAATCCGTAAAACCTCAACCATAAAGTCCCAATGAACAGTGTCATAAGCTTTCATTAAGTCAATCTTAATAGTACATCTCGGGGTACCACCTGTCTGATGATAATTCTGAACCAATTCCTAGCACAAAAGAATGTTGTCGCTAATACGCTGACCCGCAACAAAAGCAGATTGATTATGACTAATCACTGAGGGAAGGACAATCTTGATCCTATTCGCAATAAGCTTAGCAATACACTTGTAAATAGTGTTACAACAAGAAATAGGCCGAAAGTCCTTAACATGGGAAATGTTGGGGATCTTAGGAATCAGAGCAATGGATGTCGCATTAACCTGCCTCAAGAGACGCATAGAATAAAAGAAGGAGTGAATAGCACAAAGGACATCATCCCTCAAAATACTCCAAGTTTTCTTAAAGAAACCCGAATTAAACCCATATGGGCCTGGAGCCTTATTGTCATTCAGAGAAAACAAGACAGACTTAATCTCCTCATCCGAAACCTCCTGGGCAAGAGTCTCCATCTGCTCAGCCGTCACATACTTAGTAATGGCAGAATGAAGAACATCCATATCAATATCCTCCTGACAATGCTGGGCCCCAAAGGGTTTCATAAAAAGATACAATCTCTTCTCTAACCAGATATCATCCTCCACACGAGTCCCATCCTCCTTGGTAACAGAAGTAATCTTACTACGACAGTGAAAACTCTTATAGCAGTAAAGAAAAATTTAGTATTCTGATCCCCAAGGTTGAGCCATTGAACACGAGATTTATGTCTATTGAAGCCTTCCTCAGCCCGACTCAAATCACCATATCGTAACGATAGACTGTGCTTCTTCAGCCAACAGAGCAGAGTCACTAGGGCAATCCTGTAAAGCACACTGCACTCTATCCAGCTCCCTCCTAATCTCCAAAACCCTACTGTGAAAGATAAGAGAAGTACTCAACATTAAACTTCTTCAAGGCCATATTAGCACTCTTCAGCTTACAACACAAACGGAACATCGGAGTACCAAGAACATCAATATCCCAAGCCCTAGACACAACAAAGAGGAAATCAGGATGATCAGCCAAAAAATAAAAGAATTTGAAGGGAATTTTCCTCTTAGAGAGCTCTGACAGCTTAACCACCATAGGAGAGTGATCTGAAATCCGAAGGGGAAGAAAACGGGCAGCAAAACCCGGGAAGAGACACTCCCAAGAAGAATTAGCGATAACACGATCCAACTTACGCCAAATAGGAGACTGAATCTACTTATTAAACCATGTAAAATGACAGCCATAAAACTGAAGATCATCCAAACCAGCCTGACCCAAACAGCAGCCCAAATCATCTTTCAAAGACGGCCACGCCACAGAACCACCACTATGCTCAACCTGAGTGCGAATAGTATTGAAGTCCCCCAAAACTAGCCATGGAGAGTCATCAAAATCACCACCACTAGTAATCAGGTCGGCCCATAGCTCCCGACGCTTCTCATAGTCACACTCACCATAAACCACCGAGACCACACAGCTCCACTCAACCCAGAATATGAGACACACTACAATGAATTACTTGAGACGAAGAGCGGATAATGCTAACATCAATGTCACTAGGATTCCAACACACCCAAATAACGGCCAAACAGAAGAACATCAGAGTGGCAAAAAAACTTCCATAAAGGGTTAATCGTACGAGAGGCACTCTCAAAATTAACCTCATTTACCTTGGTTTCAACTAAACTACACAAAGAAAGCTTCTCATCGCGAAGAAATCTCCTAACTTCTGCGTATTTCATAGGGTCATTGAGACCCCGAATGTTCCAACATCCAAACATCATAAAAAACATAAAAGTGTAGAACCACCCAATCAAATCAGCTGTTGGATAATATGACCCATAGCGTCACTATTTGCACAGATCATTGTGTTGTTGTAGCAAATTAACTATGTGACAAGGAAATTGCACTCTCATCATTTGTGATTAGATCACCATAGATATATAAATGAAGAGAGGTCCCTATGATTAGTACCTGGACTGAGAATGATATGAGACAGTATCAGTCCCCGAAGGTTTAATCATTAAATATCCCTAGCCGTAGTATTATCGAGACTGGACATCGATAATGCGGAATAGGCTAGTATTGCACTTGTGCGCGTTTGTGAGGGCACAACGGCATAGTTCTCATATATATAAGTATTGGATACTTATGCAAGTGCGATAGGAGGTCGTGTTTCACCGATGGTACGGGAAACAGCTTCGCTCTGGATAGACCCCTCGGAATCCCATTGGTATTATGACTATGTGTCTATGGGAGGCCGAAATCGAGGTAGGTGTGTATAGTCTTAACCTGAGACTTGCATCGCTAATACTTACGATAATCGATAAACTTTGGTCTTGGTGGTAGGGGACTTTAACCGGTTCTGTGTACACCACTTCTGGGTTTATCAGAGAGTCGTAGAGTATTGGGTGTGATGTCAAGATGGAAGTGTCACTTCAGTCATTTGGAGATGATGTCACGCAGGATACGGTACTAGTTCTCTTGAGTGTTGCGCAACCAATCGGGATATTGTGACCAGGTCATGTATATCCGATTATAGAGACTATGTTACCAACATCCGACTGTGTTTTCGGACGGGGCAGACACTTATCCAGCCCCAGCCCTAGCACGTGATTATCCGATACTGGACCGATATACACAATACTACGGTATACTACGCTTGATACAGATCTATATATTCCTATAAGAATATTTCTGGAGAATTGGGTAGGCATGGCGCTTTGCTAGAAGCCAACTTGTCTTGTAAATCGATATAAACGTAGTACGAGGTACTTACGTGTTCGGACAGTCCGACGATCGTATTTACTGCCAACATATCCGGAGATCTCATGGGTCGCTTCCTGAAGATTCACCGATGACGTATGACTCGCACTTTGATTAATCTGGGATTAATTAGAAGAGAGAGATAAAATTAATCTGGGATTAATTCGATGAGAGAGAAAATTAATCTGGGATTAATTGCGGAGATATTTTATCTGGGATAAAATATTAATTAAAGAGAGAGAACGATTAATTTGGAATTAATCGATAAAATGATATATTTGATATATTATTAGAAATTGGATTTCGACGCGGAATTAAAATTAGATTTTAATTCGGGCGAACGAATTAATTTAGAATTAATTCGTTAGCGACGTGAATAATGAATTCGCTAGGCGTAATCATTTAATTACGACGCGACGGAAAATTCGTTAATTTGGAATTAGCGAACCCGAGCCCGAGAGTGATTGCGAGCGCGTTCGTATTTCGAATTCGAACGCGGCACGCAAGTCACATCAAGCGTCAAATCGCTAGTCACATCGATTGTCAAATTACTTATCACTTTGAGTGATGTGATATGACATGTTGTCACTTTATTAAAGTGACATGATGTGAATATAGAAAAGTGATTGTTGGAAAGTTGATAGGACTTTTGTATATATATTTTATTCATTTACTTGGTAAATGGGAAAAAGATATAAGTATATATAAATCATTCTCTCTCTCTTGGACCAATTGTTGTTCACGTTTTTTGGCAATTTTTACCATTCACGTGACTCATTTTTATTGGTCTTTATTGTTCACGGTTTTTGGCTATTCTTAGACAAGATTTCACGTGACCACTCCACCTCTCTTTTTGCTTTTGGTCTTCACGGTTTTAGACACAAAAAAGAGCCAAAACTCTTCATCTTTCTCTTCTCCCTTACACACGGCTTTGAGCCAAAATTGTTCTTCTCCATTTTGGTCACTGCCGACGCAAAAGAGAAGCAATTGGGAGATGTTTTTGTTGCAAAACAGAAGTGCTAGCACACCTTGAGTTGTATATAGGTGATAGGGAAACGAAATCTTTGAGCATGGAAGCTTGAAGCTTGGAGCTTTAATGGAGTTCATGCATGGCCGAATCTTGGAGAGGAAGACAGCCCCAAAACCGAGCAGTCCAGCAGCACAAGGAGCTCCATTACCGCGAGTTTGAGAAGCTTGAAGGCTTGTGTTCTTCATTTCATCAAAACCCATCAATGTGAGTATGAATTCCGCCTTACTCCTTTGTGTATTCAACTCGATTTTTATGCATTGTTTGTGATCTTGTGGACTTGATTAAACTCCCCATCAGCACCGTCGACCCCCTCTCGGGGACTGCTGTTTCTGACTCCTCTTACCACCTGAACCCTTCTTAGATTTGTTACCATAAACCATTTCTTTATCTCCAAAGAATCAATGGCCTTAACAACCAAACTGTTAACTTTGGGAGTGGGCGAATCATAAGCTCCAATAGGCGGAATCTCAGCTAAAACAGTCTCAGGAAGATCCTTGACATGCAGTGAAGAAATATGAGAACATTCACCTTCCTCCCTCTCACCCTCTGCCTCCACAATAACTGCCTCAGACAAAAAAACAAGCAAAGAATGGACTACCGGAGTCGGTTCCAAACTCTTAGTAGAGCACTCACCCAAAACAAGAACCCTGTCAGCGGTAACATCCTGAATCACATCACCACTCGAGCTAACAGGAGTGGTCAAAGTCGCTCACTTACCTCTCTTATTCTTAGAGATCGAAATCCAGGCACCCTCCTTATCCTCAGTCGCCTCAGCCGTAACAACTTTACCCATAACATGAGTAGAGGACTTAGGAACCCAGGACTGAGAAGGCTTACTATCCTCTTTACTAGGAGCCTTCCTAGGGCAAGAATTCAACGAATGGCCAAAAACTTCACAAGTAGTACATTTCATAGGAACCCATTCAAACTCAACCCTTACTTGTGCCCTGGTACCGTTAGGATACTGGAAAACAATCTCCTCGACAAAGGAGTTCCGTGCATCAATTTCAACATATACTCGAGCAAAACTGAGCTGTTTCCTAGAAAGGGTAATATGGTCAGCATTGAGAGGTCTCCCAACTGTACTGGCCACACAACTAAGTCCATTAGCCGTCCACAACTCAAACGACAGATTAAAAAGTCTAACCCACACCAAAACTTTAAAGAGGTCTTCCTTAGTCAAAGATAAGCCTGGTTGCCAAAGTTTGAGAACCAACGGTCTATTAGCCATATGCCACGTGACTCTATCCAACACCGCACAAGCTTCTTGAAGGCTATCAAATTTAAACAAAAAGAAGCCATTATCTGAGGTTAGAACCTCCTGCAAACCAAGCCTCCCCATAACTTGTGCGCAATAGAGTTGACAGTTTGAAATGGAAGTCTTTTACCAATAAAATATCCAACTAATGTGCTCCGCCAAAACACACTACCCTTTTCAGCAACCTCTAAAGGAGGGCACACTGTAACCCTTCCATCAATAACATTTGGTTGAACAAAGTGTAGTGAGGTAGACATGGAAGCCGAATCAAGAGGATCTACTCCTTTAGGACCATTCAACACTTTAGCATAACTCTAAGAACATACAGATCCATTGCCCCCAACCCTGGGAGTTTCGGAACTTGACCAACCAAACACTCAGTAGTTGTAGAAGTGGCAATGGAAGGTACATAATTAACATTGCCAAAAGCACCCAAGCAAGAAGACTTGGAAAGAGTAGGGGCTATCCTACCAGAAACCTCACCCACATTAACCCCCTCCAGATTAACTCCTACTGCAGGAGACGAAACAACTTGACTAAGAGCACTAGATTTCGAACACATGGGCACTTGAACATTCAGACATGCACCATCTGCCTTAGCAACCCCAGAGTCACTAACAACATCAACTAAAGCACTCAATTTCACTGAAACAATCCCAGAAACATTCCCAGAAGCCGGGACTAAAACACCACTTGACACAGTCCTAGAATCACCAATAGTGTTACTAGCACTCACGGCATCACCATCCACATTCACATGAGCAATATTATTCAAGACCGAAACAGCAGAAGCCCCACCGGAAACATTCGCAGCATCATTACTCACGGAGTCACACAAATCAGCCACTGTAGTCACAGCATTATGGGCCAAGGTCTCACATACAGGATGTAACACAGAAGAGCTGATGGGCATTTCCACTACCTCAACAGCGTTAACAAGGACATTTCCAGACACGGTTTTAGCAGTCAAAACAGCAGGTGTAGTGACAAACACTGCCGAAGCAGTCTCAATCCCCCCAGAAACAGCCACCGAAACACGCTGACTCATGGCAGCACCTGAAATTGCCAAACCAGCCTCTTCCATGCCAACAAGCTCCTCACAAACTGCCACATTTAAATCCTTATCACTCACAATCAAACCCGAGTCCTCACAAGAATTAACAGCCCAGCCATCACAAAGGACCGGCTCACCGGTAAAGCACTGAGAATCCCTACTACCAATATTAGATTTTAAGCAAACCGAAGGAGAAACTTCATTCCCAGGCAAGGCAAGAAACGCGTGGCCGGAAGAGGAAAACCCATTGAAGAAACAGGATGCCCAGAACCAACACCCAAAACCGGCAACGCATCACCAGGAGAAACCAAGGAGGGTGCATGATCCACTGATCTGACTGCCAATCTACCTTGTGCAGGACGGTGTGGCCCCAAAACCGGTCTCTAAACAAGCAGGTTAGAAACCGGCATAACTAGAGCACCGGGGAAAGAGAAGAAGGAAAGAGGCAGTTTCGGTCAGGGTCAAAGGTTTTAGGAGGAGGGGTGAAGGGATAACAGAGTTCAGGTTAAAAAAACGAATGGGTAAAAACAAGGTTTACTAAGACAAGGGGTATACGAATAGGAAGAACCGAAGAAAAGGGAACAGTTAAGGGGTAAAAGGATAGAGGGGCACAGTGAACAGAGGAGGGAGTCGCCGTATGGGAGAGAGAGTTGAGAGCATATTAGGGTTTTCCGGAGTGTCAAATCCAGAAACAGTTTCATTCCATTTCATATTTGAACTTAAGATGTTAGAGGCCCTCCTCTCTGGTCCAGGAGATGTTACCGGCAGGGAATAAGCCGCATTATCCCCTGAGCCATTGACTTTCTAACTATGAAACTCATCTCATGTATAACTCATCCACGGGACCGTTGCCCAACTTATCATCATAAAATCATAATGTTTTTTAACTAAATACTCAAATTCATTTCACATCTTAACTTTAATAGTGAACACCTATAACTCTTTTGCACATGTATGTTTTACTAAACTAATTATATATTACAAGACATCTTCTGACATTTATTGTACTGAACTCTGACTCGACTTAGGGGACCAAACCATCTAGTGACTTCCATCAGTATCCATCCTCTCGAGCTCGTCCTCCGGAAATTCCTACAAAATAGAGAAACTAAGAGTGGGGAGTAAGACCGTTTGTACGATCTAAGTGAGTTGACGATTTAAAACAAAAACTGAAATACTATTATGAAAATACTTGGTTCTAAAACCAAAATTCTCCAGGAAACAGTCTTCTAAAAACTCTTTTCTTGTCTGAAAACTCTGAACTCTTTTTTATGAAAATCTTGTCTGAAATCTCTTTCGTAAAACTTATCTTTTCTGAAAGTCTCTTATAAATCTGCTGTTTCTGAAAACTTTTCTTTCTAGAAAATCTCTATCTGGAAAACTAACTCTGAAACTGTATCTAAAAACTGTTTCTGAAAACTAATCTCTATCTCTGAAAAACCTGACGTATGGGGGCGTTATGTATCATCGTCCCGTCATACGCCTAACTAGAGCCAGGAGTGCAAATCCATGACTTTGGGGCGTTACGTATCGCCGTCCCCGAAAACATGCCACTCATGTCCTTGAAATGGTCGTCTTGGGGCATTACGTATCACCGTCCCCCTAGCCACTGAACTAGAACTGGGGTGCAAATCTATGCTACCCTCCAAGCTCTGAAACTAGGATCTAGGGGCATATGTCATCCCTAGTCCTAAACTAGGATCTGGGGGCATTACGTATCGTCGTCCCCCCAGTCCTCTACATGTGCACATGTCCTCTCCGTCAATTCCATATCTGTGACAAGTTACATACTGAGGTGAGTTTTTCCCCATGCCTAGAAAATCATAAAATCATACTTTGAAAACATCTTTTTTTTTTCTAAATCATTTCTCAATATATGCTCAATCAAAATAATATTAAAGTGAACTTGGCTAACGCTCTAAAAATGAGAAAGTAAGTCTGATATTTAAAACAGTCATAATATAAAATCAACTTAAAAAAAGAATATCCACTCACTGATTTGGAATCTGGCTGGTATTACTTACTTGCTGAAGGAAACTCTAGTTCTTGCGATGATCTCAAGCACTTTTTATTGTGAAAGTGGGCTGGGGAATATTTTCTGAATTAAACTAAATTTATTCACTTAATCACTTTTATTGTGCTCTTAAGGCATATCGTACTTATATCATGATGTAAGATGTATACACGAACTAATACGAGGCCCTTAGGGTGGCCTATCACTCGCTAGGGTGAAGCTGAAATGATTTAAGACTGATTTGGGGAAATTTTTGGTCACGCGTCGCGACACGCATGATTCTAGAAACGTTCCTAGGAAAATTCCCAGTATGCGGAGCGTTCTGCGTCATGACGCTAGGCCATTTTTGGGTCTTTACTGCCATTTTCCAAGCCTAGTTTGCTCAACATTCTTCCATACTACAATTTCTTCTCATCTATTCTTTAAACTTCAATATGAATTATTGTTAAACCAACACTCCTCAATTCACTTATGACAAGAACTCACTTGGGTTGGAAACCAAGCAAAACCCCCAAGCATCTTTCTCAAAACCCCAAGAACTTTGAATACTGATTTTGTAGGAACAAAACCCAACCAAGATCAGCCCCTAACCACCATGAAACTCACGTCCATGATAACCACAAGCATGAAATCAGATTGTATTTTGCTAGCAATGGAGACGCCACTAAGTTGCCAAGCTTAGATAAGTCAAATTGAACTTGAAAAAGGGAATCCCTCCCTCACAAGAAATTTAGCCATAGCCAAAGCTTAAAAGCTTTAAAGTTTGATGAAAATGGCATGAATGTTATTCCAAAGAAGAAGAAAATAAAGTTTAAATAGGTTACAAAAAGAAACCCTAAAGGTGTGAATGGACAAAAATGTCCCTAAAGTGAAATTACCAAAAGACCTAAAAACTACCCAAAGCTTTCACTCAAGCACGTCCCAAAAAGTCTTTTCCCACCTAAAGTAGCTTAAAATAATGATTAGAAATTAATCTAACTTAAGCTAATTTGAGGTGCTTACATCAAATAGTAAATTGACGTACTTACTCAATAAGCAAGGTTCTAAGCATAATTAACCCTAATGACCTGGTCAACTAGCTTAATTACATCATAAATAAAGTGAACATGTTGAGCACAAATGAAAAAAATGCCCCCATTTGGCCGAATTCAACATAGTCCCAAAATAGGTCAAATCGGGTCAAAAGAGTGCTGGTGTTGAAGCTGCTCTGTTATGCTTCACTCTGAGCTGATCTGGGTCAAATGAAATAGCTTGGGGACCTCTCTGGTTATCCCCATATGTGTCTCTGGTGTGCACTTGACTTGGTTGCTGCAACTGGTCACATAGCTCTGAGCTAGTCTCGCAAAGGCCTCTCTGATCTTCTTTGCTCTTTGGCGTGTGATTGGACCTGTTGGCAACTACATGGGTTCCTCCAAGTTATTAGCTGCATCTTGTAATGTCTCTGGTGTGGTTGGACTCATGTCATTCCCTCATTGTTGAAAAGGATTCGACCTCGAATCTGAACCTGCATCAAAATGAGTTAAGTCAGAAATATTAAAAGTAGCAGATACGTTGTACTTACCTTGCAAATCCAGCTTATATGCATTTTCGTTAATCTGTTCCAAGACTTGAAATAGACCATCCCCTCTTGGTTGCAACTTGGATCTTCGTTATGCTTGTATATTTTCCTCTTGCATATAAAGCCACACCCAATTTCCGGGGTCAAACACAATGCGTTGGGAACCTATTATTCTCACCAACTCTGCCTTTCCCTTATCATTCATACTCCCAGGCTTAATAACAATCAAAGATAATAAATCCATAGGAGTTAAAGAATTAGAATCATAATCAATCTCATAAGGCAAGTAAAAATTAGAAGAATGAATGCATCTATTATATGCAAACTCTGGCCCCGCTATTGCGTCTATGATCTTCTTACATCTTTGGCGTGTGATTGGGCCTGTTGGCAAGCAAAGGCTCTAATGTTCCTTGGGTGACTGCATTCATGTCAAATGTTGTCCCTTGGATCATGTCAACTTAACTCTTTAATCTCATAACCCCCAATTAACTCAATATCTTAGGATTCCAAATGTTTAGTTCTTACTCAACACCATCAATTTCCATACTCATATGTCACTAAATACATTGCCTAGTGTGCTCCTAACATTCATAAATCATTAAATCAACAAAATTTCTTAATTAACGATTTGGGTCAAATGACCTTACCACATTTTTGTTGGATTCCACCATCCTTCAAGTCTCTCATGGATGCCATGCTATTCTTTGCTTCTTCTTCCCTCCTCTCTCTTTCTTCTTTTTCTTCTCTTCTTCTTCTTCTTTTCCTCCAACATTTTTTTCCTTTCTCTTTGAATTTTTGTTTAGGGATATATGAATAGTATTCCCCTTTTATACTTAGGCTATTTGAAATTAGAAGGTTTTAGAAATTTGAAGAAACTTGGAGAATTTACTAGAATGACCCTCAGGCACTATTCATCCAAATTGTTATATGCAATTTCGACCTATTTCTGGTTTGAATTTAGAAAAATATTCAATGCGAAAGTTGTATATCTCAATCTCATCTTTCCGTCGATATAAATTTCATAAAAATCAGAGTTCATATGCGGAAGTTATGGCTGAAACACCATGAGTGTCTGAAGCGAAATATCGTACAATTTTGTATTGGAACTTCGAGGAATATATCGATTGTCCTCAAGGTTACTTCATGAGTGTATATGTGTCTATACATAATTTATATTATATGACACTCATCTCGTAACGTAACAGTAGTCGAGATTACCGGTCGTTATAATTTATCCCCCCCTTAAATAAGATTCGTCCTCGAATCCTTTCTAATACTAAACTTGGTACTGCAACTTCTGGGAATTTCTTGGCTTGATATACCTTATTGGTTTACACAACTGAAAGCTTAATTCCTTGAAGTTCTATTAAAACTCTTTCTATCTGACACTCTATGATTGTCTTTTACTTATGTCTTTCTTTTCTTTAAGGTTTAATACTTCTCATAAGACTTATTGAACGGATCTATCCACAGTTGTTCTACAAGAATTGCTTATTTTCACCTCTTATTTCTTTTGCTAGATTATTACCAACTCCTAGATATCGCTTGGCTTCTACGATTCCTTGCAGCTATCATATGCCTATTATACTTTGTACCATAGTCAATAACTTTTTGTTATCCTTGGTCTTAAGTATACCTCAAGTTCCCCACTTCCTTTTATATAATATAACTCCCTTAATGGTCTTTCTGAGTGTATCCACAATCTCTTCCTATCCAACGTCTTCTCATGCTAAATGGTGGTTTTGTCTTTGAACATTAGGTTTCTTCACGTTCCACAACAACTTGAAATAAAAATATACAAAGATACTTCTTATTACTAATATAAACACTCATCCCAATATATTTCCAGTTCTACTTGCTCAGTCTGAGATAGGCATTTATTCACTTAGTTTGACTACTTAACTGACTATTTTCTTATTGCTAACTTCCAATTACTTACGGCTTCAACCACTAGATTCTGTTGTCTTCATCTTTATATCTGTTGCTAATATAAATCTGATTATCCTTCCTTTGCACCGCCTTGTTCCCTTAACCTTCTTATTCTTAAAGTTTATTTCTTAAGTTATTTATATATTTAGTTTCCTTGGGCATCTCTACGTTGTTCCTCAAAAAATCCATTCCTTGTCATATTATTTTCTTATTACAATCTTATTTCAACATTTATAAAATCTGATATCTCGTAGTACTACTAATCTTAACTTTATAAAGTTTACTCTTGTACTTGTGTATCTTTGTCTTCTTTCCTGCTCTATTCTATACCTGAACTTTTGTGGTCTATGCTTCTGTCTTTCTATCCGCAGGGGTATCAATTCCTATAATTTTCTGGTTATGTCTATCGTTGGTTCTTTTGCATTCTGTAATTGCTTGACTACTACTTTCTCTCTTAACCATCTCTTATTGACTATCTTTCTTCTAAACCTTTTACTTAGCCCCAATTCCTTCCTCTTTACCATGTTCTTGTATTAAATCTGTAGACTTTATATTTTGGTCCTATTTTACTGCGTATTCATTTGTTTCTGAGAATACCTCTGAGTTAATTACCGAGGTCTATCTTCGCTGTTGTTGTTTGTTGAGGGTTTGGAGGGTTGAGATTGATCTTGATGTCTTACTGATGGTAGTAATCTCAATAGCTTCTCATGTCATGGTTGTACTAATTGTTTATCTAGAAGCCTATAACTTTCCGTGTTTACACATCTAACTTGACCCTCATACTAAGATTTTGTTGCTAGATACTACTTGAGTTTCTTGTTTCATCTTCACTCTTACTTATTTTTCCTACTACCAATCATATTGTCTCTTTTAGAGTCATGCTCTCTAAAACTTCATTATGCTACCTCTGTATTTCATTTCACTAGTCGCTATTGCTTGAATATCTGTAATCATTGCTTACTCTCTGAGTCATAATATACTTCCTTTGTTATTGCTTCTTATGAAGTTTACTCCGCTTACTTAGACTTTCTTCTCATCTCAATTCCTTAAACATTTTTCATCTTTACTCTATTGGAGACTCTATCGTCTTCATTTACTTAAGATATTTCTACAAACTTTTGGTTTAGGTACTGTTCTCCATCTAATTCTTCCGACTTAGTACAATAAGACTCCTCAAGAGGTTTTTTTTTTTGGATAAAATAAGTGTATAACCAAAAGAAAACTATACAAGAGCAAAGAGGCATACCCCAGACTACTAGAGAGGACAGGCCCTCCTAGAAGAAAAGCCGAAAGGCTACAAGCAAAAGAAGATCAATAGAAAATGTCATCGGGCAAGTGCCAAGATAGGTGAAGCCATTTATTGTCATAAGATGGATTCACCTTCCGTAAAAAGCCAGCACGATTCCGAACATAAAAAAAAATATCACTAAGCAGGACAGAAACAGGCCGAAGAGGCGCATCATGAGTGCGGGCATTCCTCTCCCTCCATAAATGGTAAACTGACGCGGCAAAAGACAGCCGAACAAGAAGATGGCGTAAAGAGGCGTCAGAAAACTGATACATCCACTCAACAGTCTGAAGCCAATCTCGGCAACTCCAATCTAACCCACACATAGCCAGCACAGTCGACCAGACCTTAGAAGAGAAGGAGCACTGGAAGAAAAGATGATCAATATTCTCACTAGAACAACCACAGAGAATACATCGCGAGCAAGCAGAGATACCAAACATCATCAAACTATCCTGAGTACAAAGGCCTCCCTGAATAGACATCCAAAGCAAAAAGGAATGGCGGGGAATGGCCTTCCGGAACCAAACAACTCGAAACCAATGCACCAAGGTTCCCCTAAACCGCATAGCATTCCAGGCACTATCCACAGAAAATCTCCCTCTACTATCATCCACCCAAACCAGCTCATCCTCCCTCAAGCTATAAGGATTCGGAAGAAGGGCCCGAGCCAGATCAACAAGGGCGGCAGACCTAGATGGGGGCCACCGGAAATAATGGAAGCAACTGTAGCCATCATATCCAAACCAGAGTCATAAATCACTATCTCACCCAACGAATTCACAATCGGACCCATAGGATGCCAAATATCAAACCACAATAAAGTCTTCTCACCATTCCCAATCCTAACTCTCATCCACCGCCGGGACCAAGAACGAAGCTCCAAAATCTTACGCCAACTCCAAGAGCAATTTGTAGGGCAAGAAACCTCCCAAAAACTTCTCCCCCTCAACAAATAAGACTGAACCTAATTCGACCAAGAAGAAACCTGGCCAGAACAAAGGAACCAAATGTGCTTAACAATAGCCGCTATATTCCAAGATTCCAATCTTGTAATCCCCAACCCCCCTACCATTTGTATGATCTAAGTGAGTGGATAATTTAAAACGAAAACTGAAATACTATTGTCAAAATACTTAGTTCTAAAACCGAAATTCTCCCAGGAAACAGTCTTTTAAAAACTTTTTCTTGTCTGAAAACTATGAACACTTTTTCTGAAAATCTTGGCTAAAATCTCTTTCGTAAAACTTATATTTTCTGAAAGTCTCTTATAAATTTGTTGTTTCTGAAAACTTTTCTTTCTAGAAAATCTCTCTCTGGAAAACTAACTCTGAAATCTGTATCTAAAACTGTTTATGAAAACTGATATATGTCTCTTAAAACCTGACGTATGGGGGCGTTACGTATCGCCATCACCCTATATGCCTAACTAGAGCCAGGAGTGCAAATCCATGGCCTTGGAGTGTTACGTATCGCCATCCCCCAAAGCATGCCACTCATGACCCTGAAACTAGTGGTCTTGGCGCGTTACGTATCGCCGTCCCCCAAGCCACTGAACTAGAACTGGGATTGCGTATCTATGCTACCCTCCAAGCTTTGAACTAGGATCTATGGACATTTGTCATCCCTAGTCCTGAACTAGGATCTGGGGGCATTACGTATCGTCGTCCCCCCAATCCTCTATATGTGCACATGTCATCTCCATCAATTCCATATCTGTGACAAGTTACATACTAAGGTAGGTTTTTTCCCCATGCCTCGAAAATCATAAAATCATAGTTTGCAAACATCTCTTTTTCTAAATCATTTCTCAATATATGCTCAATCAAAATATTATTAAAAGTGAACTTGGCTAACGCCCTAAAAATGAGAAAGTAAGTCTGATATTTAAAACAGTCATAATATAAAATCAACTTAAGAAAAGAATGTCCACTCACTGATTTGGAATCTAGCTGGCATTACTTACTTGCTGAAGGAAACTATGGTTCCTGCGATGACTATAATTGATAACCTTAATTAGAAAGTGGGATGGGGAATATTTTCCGAATTAAACTAAATTTATTCACTCAAGCGCTTTTATTGTGATCTCAAGGCATAACGTACTTATATCATGATGTAAGATGTATACACAAACTGATACGAGGCCCTTAGGGTAGCCTCTCACGCGCTAGGGTGAAGGTGAAATGATTTAAGACTCATTTGGGGAAATTTTTGGTCACGCAGAGCCTTGCGCGTCGCGACCCGCACCATTCCAGAAACATATCTGGGAAAATTTTCAGTACGTGTCACGACGCAGAGCCTTACGCGTCACGACGCGCATGATTCCAGATATATTCCTGGGAAAATTCTCAGTACGCGAAGTATTCTGCGTTGCGATGCTAGGTCATTTTCAGGTCATTACTACCATTTTCCAAGCCTAGTTTGCTCAACATTCATTATTCTTCTTCTTATATATTTTTGAATTGAAACTTACTTTTCCGCATATAGGGCGTTAGCCAAGTTTATTTCCAGATATTTTATGAGTAAGAATGTCTTGAGAAATGTTTTAGAAAGTGATGATTTTTAAAGCATGATTTTGATGATTTTTGGAGGCATGGAGAAAAACCCACCCTAGATGTAACTTGGTACAGTTATTGGAATTGACGGTTACTAGAATCGAGGGATTCAGAACAAGTGCACATGTAGAGCAGGACTAGGAGGACGGCGATATGTAACAGCCCTAGTGTTGGGGTAAGCGCAGCGGAGGGCGCGGTGGAAGGGCGAAAATGGTTTTTAAATATTTTAAAATTTTTCCCGAGCGAATCAATTAATATCAAATATTTTTAATTCACTCAAACTAGTTTAAATATATTATTTATTAACAATTAATAACATAATATATTTCGAAACACGACGAATTATTTTACGAAAATATTTTTCGACAAATACTACGCGTAATGGGCAAATGGTCAAATCGGTTGACCAATCACCGAGCCAGGCCAACCCGGCCACTCGAGCAGTGATCGGTCAGCCCTTGGGCTGCTCGAAAACAGTGCCCAGTTCGCTGGTTTCACAGCCATGATGCGGCGAACCCGTTTCGACCCGATTTTCACCGTTTTCACGCTTTTTCGCCCTGGAATAATTTCCGGAATTAATCCACCACCCAATACACATAAAAAAATCATCCAAATATCATAATTTTCCATGAAAAAATTTATTTTTTCACACATGAATCCAGATCTGATCCAGAAACTATTTTGGACCATTTTTCATGCCAAAATTCAATTTATTCACAAAGTTAATCCAGTTAATTTACGCCAAAATCAATCACCATAATATAAAGTTCCAAGAACAATTCTAAGCAAACATTTGAGTGGCAACATCACTCTAGAATGGCAATTAAAACTTTTAGATTAATTCACTAATTAATCTTTAACACATGTTCAATAAAGAAAACTATTAAGGTTTATTACACAACCAACACCAAATTTTGCACCCAATATATATTCAAAATACATATGTACATAAAATATACAATATACATATCTCATACATACTTTGCATGCTTAGGAAATAAAATTAAGAAAATAGAAATTAGGAATTTGATTTTTACGTTAAAATAAATTCCAATTTTTTTCAATTTCTCATTCCTTGGTGTTGATTGTCGTGATAGTCACCCTAACCCTTTTTTTATTTTGTTCTCAACACCTGAGAAGTGGCTAAACCTAACAAAACATAACAAATTCCATTTATATAACAATTTCCCACATTGCCGAAAAATTGGCAATTTGCTTAATAAAAAATAATAATTTTCATGGCCACAATTTTGACACCATTTTGATCTTATCCAAAATAATTAATTATTTTGATATTTTTGTTATAAAAATACGTGTAAAAAACATATGGAATAGCCAATTAAAATTAGCCAAAAATCAAGAATATTCCATGTAATATTCTTAATTAAAAATAAATAAATTAAAAAAATTAATTAATTCATTTAATTATTAACAAAAAGACAAAATAAGTTATGGAAAAAAATATCCCAATAATATTCTTCCAATTTATCATTATCATTATTAATAAATAAATAATTAATTATTAATAATAAAACAAGTGTCAAAATCTAATTGGTCAATAATGTGTATCTAATCAAAATTATGTATCGTATACAAATACAAATTATTTAATACGCATGTGTAAATTATTAATAATCTGAATTATCCATAATTAATTGCCCAAGTGCTCAATGAGTACACTTTATATTGTGGGACTCTCTAGGTTCAAGTTTATCTGTCACGGAAACCATTTCTGTGTCCGTAATTTATCCACTCATAAATTATGACTACCACAGATACTCGAGTTGAACCATTCAAGTCGAAGTCATCGCATATATGTAATCCCTCTGTCATAGGTAATCCAAATTGTTCCAGAGATATAGATAAAATGTCAAATCTCCTTTATTAAAATTCATGTGTCGCGACATATTTATGATTCTAAATAAATATTCGGAACTCATTTCTGAATCATACATCGGCCAAGGATTTCAAAGAATCACAAATTGGATACCTGAATCCCCTACACGGGACTGACAGATCCTCTCTGGATACATTACAGGATATCATGAGTATCAGTCCATACCCGACGAACAAGCGGAGGTATGATTTTAAAAGATCATTGACGTGACTGCCATCAAAGTATGGAGGATATCTCATATATCCACAGTGGTATCACAAGTCAAAGGAGCTAATATGCTATTAGACTCGTAAAGATTCCTATTGATGTTGGTGTACCATCTATCATGAATCTTCAAATGAGTCGTTCAATATTTATCCAATAAATACCTACGTGCTTAGATGAGTCTCCCAAGACTCATGGTTTACTGAGATAAACCATTAGAACAATTCTAATATACATCACGTACTGGTCTCACAGGTTTACTAACTGACTAGGTATGTAAACCTTGACTAGGAACAAATTTAAGAATGAATTGTATTGTGACAATTGCGGCGCTTTTGCAATAACGCAACAATAATTCATTCCAAGGTCATTTTTAGTCTTTACCATATAAAAGTTATATTGATGAAAATTACTAAATTTTATTCATAATAAAATATAAATGTACATTGTATTTACAATAAATATATCAAAATTTGGAGTGCCGAGCACCAACTCTAACATTTTCTCCCACTTGCTCTAGTGCCAAATTTGATGGTATCTTATACCTATCGCCTCAACATGTCTATCATATAGTTTTGGAGGCAAAGCCTTCGTAAGCGGGTCTGCTATATTGTCTTCTCCTGATATCTTGCATACAACAACATCTCATCGAGCAATAATCTCACGAATAATGTGGTACTTCCGCTCCACATGTTTCCATTTCCGATGTGTTCTAGGTTCTTTTGCCTATGCAACGACACCACTATTATCACAAAACAACCGGATCGAATCCTTGAAGCGTGGGACAACTGCCAATTCTGTGATAAATTTTCTAATCCATACAGACTCCTTTGCAACATCTGATGCCGCAATATATTCCACCTCGGTAGTGGAATCAATTGTTGATCATGTTGGGGTTGGTGGTCGGAGTGCCAATCCGGATCGTATTTATGTCTGATTCATGAATACAAACAATTCTTTTTTTTTCCATAATATTACTTATTAATTGTTGTACCTCTTGTTTTTATATATGTATTCAATCTAATTATGATTAGATTGAAACTAAATGTGGTTTATGATATATATATTAGACAAAGACCCGATAATATATAATGTAGTGCATATTTACAAAAGAGTTTGTAATTGACATTGGGAAGTATCACTACTAGATGTATATTATCGAATATAGTTCCTAGTCAAGATTTACTAAGACATATCAGTTAGTTAAATCCGTTGAGACCAGTACATGTCGTATATCGAGACTTGGTTTGATGGTTTATTCCAATGAACCATGAGTCTTGAGAGACTTGTATAGACGTGTAGGTGTTTATATTGGATAAACATTGAACCACTCACCAAAGATTCTTAATAGATGGTACACCAACGTCAATAACAATCTTCTTGGGTGGAATAGCATAGTGGTCCTTCGACATGAGATACCACTATGGATGTGTGAGACATCCTCCACACTTAGATGACAGTCACGTCACCGACCTATTTAGATCAGACCTCCGCCTGTTCGTTAGGTGTGGACCGATCCTCAGGATATCCTGTGTGTTTCAAGATAGGATTTGTCAGTTCTGTGTGCAGAGCAAAGATAGTCCAAATGTGATTAGAGATCTGTTAAATCTATGGCCATAGTATAATTCGGAAGTGAGTTCAGAATGTTATTTAGAGATTGCTAATAGATACGTCGACGACATTATCCCTATAGAGATTTGACGTTTATATCTATATCTCTGGGATAATCCAGTACATGTAACAGATGGATTATACGTATGCAATGACCTCGACCTTTATGGTTCAGCGAGTTTATATGTGGTCGTCATAATTTAAGAGTGGGTAGATTATGGACACGAAATTGGATTTCGTGACAGATATGCCTGAACCTAGAAAGTCTCACTAATGAAACATACTCGTAGAGCACTAGAGCAACATTTATGAATAATGGTGATTATTTATAAATCGTTTAACGGTTAAACGAATGATACATGCTTTAGGGGTCGATCTGTCATTTCCTAATTAATGTGTATTTGTATTTAATATATGATATTATTAAATATACATTAATTAATTGTCAAATTAATATATTGACATATATCATTAATATATGTATTTGGATTATTTAATGTAAATATGTTACATATATATGAGATATTTGTATTTAATTAATTATTAAATAATTAAAGTAATTAAAATATAAATATCTTACATGATGATAAAGTTAGGAAATGATTATGCAATGTAAATTGTCGACTTTACATTAAAAGAAATGGTTGTCAAATTGAGTTTTACTTCTTTGATATTGGTTTAAATTTATTTAAAATTGAAAATATTTTTTTTTTATTAATGCAATTTCGGCCACCTTGACCTAGTATATAAGTGTTATATTTTTTCATTTGCTTCACTTTGCTAAGCCTCCAAATATTACAAGAAAAATTATTGAGAGAAAAAGGTGAAGAGCTTAAGAAAGTCTTGAAGAAAACTTGAAGATCTTGTAAGTTTTTCAACTTTTCTTCAACTAGAAATATGTTTCTATGGTTCTTAGCTTCAATATATGTTGTTCACATATTTTTTCTACTCTCTTGATTTTGTAATATGTGGTTTGGAAGCTTGAATGAAAATTGTAAGCATGTATATAATCAAAGTGAGCTTGTAAATGGTTTATTAGCACACATTTGGTCATTTGATGATCATGTTGCCATTCTAGAGTTGTTATGCCACTCATTGATGATCTAAAATTGTTCTTGAGTTGTTTCAAAGTGGTGAGACTTGCTTGGTGTTGTAGAGATTAGATTAAGTATTGGATTTTGTTAATTTTGGCTAATTTTGTTAATTTGATTAGTTTGAGAAATTAGGGTTTTGAACCTCCACCAAAATTGGGGCTTTTCATATATATGTTATATTTTGATGTATATGAGATGTATAAATTATTTTGGTAGTGATTGAATTACACCTAATCTTGTATTTGACAAATTAGGACCAAAATGATCAAAATATAAAGTTTGTGGGCTCACGGCAATATGTTAAAAATCTGAAAAAAATTTCCTGGGTTGCATTTTAATGTATATAAGATGTACAAATTATTTTGGAAGTGATTGGATATCACCTAATCCTGTATTTGATAAATTAGAACCAAAATGATTAAAATGCAAACTATAGGGACCCCACGGTAATTGTGTAAAATTTTGAAAAATTTTCTGGATTTTTTTTATGTATATATGATGTACAAATTATTTTGTTTGTGATTGAAAATCTCCTAAACTTATTTTGAACAAATTGTTTTTTTTGGATAAAGTAAGTATTATAACCAAAAGAAAACTATACAAATAGCAAATGGGCATACCCCAGGCAACTAGAGAGGACAAGCCCTCCTAGAAGAAAAGCCGAAAGGCTACAAGCAAAAGATCAAATGGGCATGCCCCAGGCACTAGAGAGGACAGGCCCTCAGAGAAGAAAGCCAAACGGCTACAAAAGATCAACAAAAGATGTCATCGGGCAGGTGCCACGAAAGGTGAAGCCATTTATTGTCATAAGATGGATTCACCTTACGTAAAAGCTAACACGATTCCGAACATCAAAAACAATATCATAAAGAAGAGCAGAAACAGGCCGAAGAGGCATATCATGAGTGCGAGCATTCCTCTCCCTCCAAATATGGTAGACTGACGCTGCAAAAGACAGATGAACCAGAAGATGACATAAAGAGGCACCAGAGAACTGACATAACCACTCAACAGTCTGACACCAATCTCGGCGACTCCAATCTAACCCACACATGGCTAGCACAGACGACCAGACCCTCGAAGAAAAGAGGCACTGGAAGAAAAGATGATCAATGTCCTCACTCGAACAACCACAAAGAATACACCGCGAGCAAGCGGAGATGCCAAATCTCATCAAAATGATTAAAAAGCAAAAGATTTGGGCCTTTGGTAATTACTGAAAAATCTGGAAAATTTCAGAATTATGTTTTTCATGTATATTTGATATACAAATCATTTTGGTTGTGATTTGAAATCCCCTAATTTTGTTTTGAATAATTTAGGATTAAAATAGAAAGTTTAGGGGCTTTACGGTAATTTATTGAAATTATGATTGTAACATCCCCACCCCGGGAGATGCTACCGGCATGGAATAGGTCGTATTATCCCACCTGAGCCTCAAACCAATCTGACTGATCAATACTGTTACACTCATCCCAAATATAAGTTCATGCAAATGGTCCAATGCCCAACACAATACTCATAGAAATACATCTCAAGTTTCCATACAATGCACTCAAAAATAACTTTACACTACAATCTATTGTTTGACACACACTCAAAGACTTATACTGCCTTCTGGACACAACCTGGTGGACTCAACACCCAAGTGACTGCCATCAGTATCCGTCCTCTCGAACATGTCCCTCAGATACACATGCAAAACAAAATACTGGGAGTGGGGGGGTTAGGTTGTTTGAACAACCTAATGAGTGGACAGTTTAAAGTGAAAACGGAACTGATATACTTTATAAAATATGTGGTTCCAAAACCAAAACCATCTTAAGAATCAATCTTTCCTGCTCAGAAAATATTTTCTAGAATTCTCTAAGTCGTGAGTTCTCTTGAGAACTTCTTTATAAAACCAATCTCTTTAAAGAATCAAATCCAAAAAGTCAATCTCTGAATTTATAAATTATAAATATGATTTTTCCCGTCCGAAAACCTTTGTGAAAACCATTCACAGATTCATATGTAAAATCATCTGTAAAATCAATTGTCAATCTGTACAATAATCCAGTGGTCTTGGGGCATTGTACGCACAGTCCCCCAAGCCACTAAACCAGTAAACAGTGGTGCTATCAATGCCACCACCATGTCTCTGAAAAATCCGGGTCTAGGGGCAATGTACTCACAGTCCCCCTAGCCCAATACCCAGGATCTAGAGGCATCTGTCATCTTTAGTCATGTATCCCGTGTGTACACGTCTATATCCAGTATCAATACCGATACCCATCAATACCATATCCGTAAATTCCATATCCGTCAATTCCATATCTGAATCAAGTTACATCTGAGGTGGGTGACATGATCCAGGCCACACATGGAGCATCAGAGGACATGGCCAATAACACAAGGGATCCATTGCAAATACCAGAAGGGCCAATCACAAGACAGAAGACAAAAAGAATCAGAAAAAGCAATGGCGGGATTAGTTCAGAGTTTTATGGCCGACTGCAACAACAAATAGAGACGCATGTGGGCTTCGATGGAAAAGGCCCAAAGCCATTTCACTTGGCCCAAATCAGTTTAGAATAAAGCTTCCTAAGCATTTGAAGACTTAAAGACTTGGTATTTTTGTAATTTCGTATTTATGGGCATTGTTGTCTTTATGCCTTTAGGGTTTCTTTTGTATCACTATTTAAGCTTTCTTTCTTTTTCATTTTAAAAAAATCACGAAATTTGTAAAACACAAAAGCTTAAAGCTTTGGCTATGGCCGAATTCTTATAAGGGAGGGATTCCCCTTTTCAAGTTTGAATCAACTTATCTAAGTTTTGGCAAACTTAGTGGCGTCTCCATTGCTAGCAAAACACTACAAGGATTCATCTTAAAGGTTCTTAAGGGAAAGTTCTTTGTGGGTCTTCTTTGTGGCCTTGGAAGAGTTTTGTTTCTACAAAATCAAATTCGCGGTTCTTGGGGTTCTGTTCGTTGCTTGGGGTTTGCTTGGATTTCGATTCCAAGTGGGCTTCTTGTCATTTGGTATCTAAAGCTCAGGGTTCCAAGGTCTGATTTTTCCTATCTTTTCTTTTTTTGTTTGATTCTATTTTTATTTTCGTTCTTTGTTATTTTCGTTTCAGTTCTTGTTGGATCTTGTTTATGTTTATGTTTTCGTTTTGTTTATTTCTTGAGTGATAATGATCACTTGAGCAAAAAAAAAGAGTAAAAAAGTGAAATTTTTTTGTTGAATTTAGTTTGTTCCATATTATCATTTAGGTGCCCGTGGAGGGTATCCATCAAAATTTCTATGGCGGTGCCAAATTTTCTCCTGAAATTGCATACGACCGTGAATTTGCATGCTTATTTTTTTTCCATTGTGCTAATTGTTCACTTCTTTATTCTAATTACTCTAGCTTAAGTATTATTGATTGAGTCTTCGTCATTGCTATTCCTGTTCGCATTTTGTTTCCGCCTGCCCTATATATATATTATTGGGTCTGTTGTGTTCCATGCTAGCTTGAGGACTACACTTGGTTTTGTATTCTTGGATTGAGTGTGATTCACATTTGAATTGAGGAAGAACTCAAGAGTGGTAAAAGGCAGTGATTGTGAGCACAATATCGGGTAAAAGCCAATAGAGTGCAAACACGAGTGGAGTGATATCATTCGAGTGTAAACA
>SKCR01005136.1:0-102235 GCA_019454045.1 Zanthoxylum bungeanum | reverse complement strand
CCTACCGGGAACTCCTCAACACAATGGTGTGTTTGAGTGGATAAATTGTACTTTATTAGATATGGTGCAATCTATGTGAGCTATATAAATATTTCATATTAACTTTAGGATTATGCTTTACTTAACTGCTGCCCACATACTTAATAGAGTTCCATCGAAAGTTGTTTCTATAACCTCATATTAGATATAGTTTAGTAGAAATACAAGTCTGAGAGATTTGAGGTTGTTTTGCATACGTTAGAGTTGCACAACGGGATAAACTAGCACCCAGGGGGTATAAATATAGGTTCGTTGGATATCCTGAAAATTCTTTGGGATTAATTCTATGATTCTGAGCAACGAAATGTATTTGTTGTTCACTTTGCCACTTTTCTTGAAAATGAATTTTTGAGAGAAAGTGAGAATTGTAGAAAGATTGAAGTTGATGAGTTTGATCCCAACAGAAAGGGACCTGAGTGGAACATGAGATCCTACTAGGTGAAGGATTTTCAACACAGGTTCTACGTAAATCGAATAAAATATCAAGGCCTCATAAGAGATTATTTTTAACATCTGATATGAGCCTTGATGCTCTCCTCTTGGAGGAAACAGATCCGACTATATATAAACAAACGATATTGGATATCGATTCGGGAAAATGGCAGAAAGCCATGAAGTCCGAGATGAATTCTATACATGAAAATCAAAGTCTGGGACTTGGTTGTACTTCCTGAAGAAGTTAAACCCATTGATTGTAAATAGGTTTATAAAAGGAAGCGAGGGCCCAATGGAAAGGTGGAAACCATTAAAGCCCGACTGATAGTTAAATATTACACTCAATGTCTTAGGATTGACTATGAGGAAACTTTTTACCAGTAGCCATGCTAAAATCCATTAGGATTCTTTTAGCCTTTGCTGCATATCATGACTATGAGATATGAAAGATGGATGTAAAAACCATTTTCCTAAATAGATTCCTCTAAGAGGATATCTACATAGAACGTATCTAGTGAGACTTCAAACTAGATTTGTAAGCTTCAGAAGTCTATTTATGGACTTAAACCAGCATCCCAAAGCTGAAATCGTCATTTTGATGAGATAATTAGATTATCTGGATTCATCAAGAACGAGGAAGAACCGTGTGTTGATAAGAAAGTGAGTGTGAACATGATAGTTTTCCTAGTCTTGTATGTAGATGACATCATTATCATTGGAAATGATATAGGATTAATGCAAAGTGTGAAAGCCTACTTTTGCAAGAACTTCTCCATGAAAGATATGAGTGAAGTTTCCTATATACTAGGTATAAGGCTCTACCGGGATAGGATTGTCATAATCGATGTACATAGATAAGATGTTAGAAATGTACGATTTTACCAACTGTAAGGTAAAAAATGTACATTTACGACACGACATACATCTTTCGAAGAAAATGACACCTCAAACCGAGGAAGAAAAAGTTAGGGTGTCTAACTTGTCATATGCTTCTTGTATTGGAAGTATAATATATGATATGTTATATACAAGACCTGATATCAATTTCGGCGTCAATGTGACTAGTTGATATCAATCTAATCCAGGTAATGATCATTGGACAACTATGAAATATATCCTGAAATATCTTAAGGGTATTAGGGATAAGTTTATGATATATGGAGAAGATGAGCTACAAGTTAAGAGTTATACAGACTCCAACTTTTAGGGAGATCTAGATGATAGAAACTCTACATCATGATACACATTTACCTTTAACGATGATGCTGTTAGTTGGTGATGTTCAAAATAAGTAACAACAACTGATTCCACCACTGAGGCGAAATTTATAGCGGCTTCAGAAGCTACTAAAGAAGTTCTATCTATATTAGAAATTTTATCACAGAACTTGACATTATACTTAGTATTGCGGATTCAATCCCATTGTACTGTGATAATAATAGAGTCAATACGCAAGCTAAGGAGCCGATGGCACATTCCAAGTCTAAACATATTGATAGGAAATATCGCATGATTATGGAAATTATTGAACGAAAAGACATAGTGGTCTTGAAGGTTTAAGGAGACAACACAGCAGATCCGCAAACTAAGGCCTTACCTTCTAATTTATTTGATAAACATGTAGAGGAGATTGACTTCGATGCCATCCAGATTGGCACTAAGCAAATGAGAGTTTGTTGAAGTTGGTGCTTGGAGTGCCAATCCGAATAATGTATAGTACATTATATTTTATTATTTATTAATAAAATAGCTATATTTTCATTTCAAAACTTATTATTGGCAATATCGTTATGCATATTAGATGGTGATATATGATGAGAATGACATCGACATTAGAATAGTCATATAGTAATACTGGATACTATGTGGTCCGACATCGAGATAATATTATTATTTTAAACTATTGTTAAAGTAAATATTCTTAGTCGTTAGTTTTGGAATACGATCGAATTCCTATAACTGAGAAGACAAGCACATGTCGTATATTGGAATTGGAGTTCTAATGGTTTAACCATATGTACCATGAACATGGGAAACTCGTATCGACTTGTGAGTATTCGTTGGAGCGAATACCGAATGACTCACAAGGGATTCCTAATAGTTGGAAGTACACACCATCGTCAATAGGAATCTCCTTGAGTCAAGTAGTATATGTGATCATTTGACTATAGGATAACATTGATTTTGTGTGAGATCCTCCACATTTTGATGCCATATATGTCAGAAACCTTTCATGGTCTGGCCTCTAGATGTTCGTTAGGTGTGAACTGATTTACTCTTTAATCAAGTGCGTATCAAGATAGGATCTATCGGCCCGATGTGTATGTCATAAGGGGTTTAGGTATCATGTGAGTAAGTCATGATTCTTAAGACTTTGGCGCCAAAGCCGATCACTTAGGGTGGATCGATTTCATCAGAAATGATTTCTTATTAAGTTGTAAAGAATCATGGACATGTCGACATGATACATATGCCTTGGAAACTTGACGGTGTATTCTATGTTTCCTAAGCACAACTCGAATAGCCTACAACAGAGGGATTGTTAAACATATGTGATGACCTCGACTTGAATAGTTCAGAAATGTCGTTCGTGTTCTTCGCGAATTTGGAAGTGGTCTAATTATGTACATATTAGGTAGGCTTATATGACGAACGTGTCTAGACTTAGAGAGTCCCACAATATGAAGTGTACTCATTAAGCACTTGGGTAGCCGGTAATTTTGATAATAAATAATATTCGATATTATAATTATCAACTAAAATAATTAAGTCTTATTGGATAACATTGATTATTTACTTTGACCTAATTGGATTAATCCAAAATCATACAAGGTCTTTATCGGAATTTCATTAATATTTCTATCATTTGAGGATATTTTGGTAAATATACCTATAATTACATATTTATAAGGACCATATCTATATCAACTCGGCGTCATTAGGCAATATTGCCCTTGGATGCCTTTCTTTACCTTGGGCTCAGGCCATTCATCTGATCCCTCATCCTCATAAGGACCTCAGATCATCTGTTAAATGCAAACCCTATTATATCCTTCTTCAGCCTTTGATCCTTCACGGGGCTAAAAATAACCATCAACATTATGAAACAATGAAAAATTTGATTTTGTCATAAGGTTGTAACCTTATGCGAAATACTATTTTATTTAAGACAAGTCAAATATAGAGAAATTATGGTACAAATCAATCAACCACCCTTAAATCTAAGCTGTTATAAATAAAATAATAAAATAATCAACACCAAGATTTTGTTGACGGTGTGGAAAACTCTTGACAGAGAAAAATCATTCCGGGTATATAGGCTACCTGCCAAATCTACTATAATAGAGAAAAACTTACAACGATAGTATAAGACCTATGGTGACAACTTCACCGACTAGAATACCTCTAGACTGTAATAAATCGAAGAGCTCCCCGATCCCAAACCAAACGGTCTTATTTAGAACTTCTAAAGTTTTTGAGTAGATCAACCTTGCGAACTCACAATGCCAGAACTATGACTAGCAATCTTCCTTCTTGAGAACTTTGAAGACTTAGGAAATTGGGTTAGAGTTGTGTTTCTGTGTTGATGGTTAATCAATGATCAATATTACTAAGACAAAAAAGATAAGGTAATCAAGAATGTCTTCAATGTGAAAACCAAGAAAGAAGAAACTAAGTATATGGAGGCTCTCTAAATTGTGTTTCTTCAACTGGGTAAAGTGGCTAAGTGTTTGTTTAATTAGGGTAGGCCATAAAAGGAATTTATTTGTGAAAAACTAGCTTAAAAAGTGTCCAAAATAACCCACTTACGTACAGATATTCGAACACCCCTCAAACGTGCCTTAAATGCAAAGTTTCTGCCTTCGGCAGTTAGAATGATCAGACGAACACAACGCGAACACATATCGCGGATTGGTTTTGAGGTGCAGTTTAAAACGCTTATAACTTTCTCGTCCATTGGCCAAATCATGCGTTCTTTATATGTACGTGATCGTTTTCGAGTCTATTTTTAATGACAATAATCTTATGTTAATCAAACTCTAAATCTTCTAGATTGTCTAAAAGAGTAAATATCATTTTGATATGTCCCTCTAATATTGTCCAAATACTTGTCCAATTGCTCCGATATCTTCTAAAATCATTACAACTGAATTGAAATTAATTTGTTATGAAAGTTTACAACACACATGGAACTAAAAATCTCTCCTTTTGGAATTCCGTGACAGAACACCTAATACAAAGATTATGTAAAAGATGCAAAAATAACGTAACCAATTGCCATCCATCAGGACATTGACCTATTACAATATGAATTGATCTAATACCTAACCAAGTAGTCTTGAAGTCGATGCCACTATAGCCACTAATCAAGTCACCTCAAACATTCACAAATAAAAATATATCGTGAAAAACATAGAGAATATAAAGAGCAGACATCATAACTTAGTTAGTAAAATGAACACATGAGAAGCAAACAAAAAAACTCACAATTATGCAATGCTAAATGAAATGCAATATGAATGACATGAAACGCACACAAGCACACATAATGAATTAGAAAATAAGTAAAAAAAAAATGTCTCAAAACATTACTTTAAGCAAGTACAATGATACCCAGTCAGTATTCAGCTATTTTTGACATGAGATAATATGCACCACTTTTGGTTATACTAAACAATACACGTATGTATATGACGTAAGCATCAAATCATAGCAAGCACTTGCTTGAAAAATAAGTACATAACAAGCCAAGGCTTAAGATCTTATTTTATGAGCGGGACACAACCAAAAAAATCCAATATCATGACACACCAAGTCCACAAATAGATTTCCAAACCCAGCGCTACTAGGACTTGAAAATAAATAACAATGGTTGCATGCTATAATATACTTTCCCTAAATATGAGCTCCTAAATGAAATATTTCGAGTTAAGGGTGTTTGCCCTTATATTTTACATTTGGCTCATTAGTTCTTTTGCACTTGAGACTCATTTAAACTGTTTTTTTTTACAATGGGATAACATAAGGTCATTTAGTTAAAGGTCACACTATTTAGTGATATAAGTATAACAGAGATTAGTCTACCCATCCAAAAACTCATACATGCGATCAATCCTTAAGACATAAAATATGTATGTGAAATACAAGTACAAGATATACTGAGGATTGCCATCATACACATATATGCATATTAAACATCAAGAAAAAACAAAAGCATATTACACATATATAACCATATATCCTACATACCAGGTCCATATGCACATACTTTTACATGCTCTTTCAAGCCATAATTTATTTTTTGGTCTTTTTCATTTATATATTTTTTTAATTTACTTTTAACATAAAAATAAGAAAATACACAACATGGCTTGTCATTATCCAATGATACATGGAGTTTTATTCTCGAGTGCAAATCATACTACCGTCCATTCGAAATTGGTAATAAAATTTATGTCCGGGTTTCCATCCTATATACCAAAGGACATATAACAAAAATAAAACACACACATCCATATGCAGTGGAAATAAAAAACTTTTAGTCCTGTAAACATATAAAACACACACGCGCGCACATGCAATGGATAAATATGAATGCAACATATACAGTGAGACACACCGAAGTTTAATCTCATCATGCTTTTAGGATCAAGGCATTCAGAAGTGATTATGAAAAAAATTACTTTCTCACCCAAACCTTTTTGGGAGTCTTACTCACTTGAGAACTCCTTGTCAATAAAGTAAATTTATAACTAATACATTACGTTTGTTTAGTTAGCACAGAAACTTGACGGGCTAGATTTGACGAATCAAATCTAGGCGGAACATACTTAAGATTTTTCTTTTGTTTGTGTAACATGAAACACTTAGGCCTAATATATAATGTCTTGCCACAATGATGGAAAACATACACAAACCTTTGACGAGAGCAAGGTTTACCCACCATACCTCTAGACTAGGTTGGATCAAGATGTGTATAACTTGACTCAACAAAGCCTAAATATTTCTTCTCACTGGGAGGCATATCAATTCCTAACATGTGTATAAATTCTTAGTCCTATTGTTGTTCTTTCTGAGCTTGAAACACTTAGGTTGAATGTGACCTAATTTGCCACAATAGTGACGTGTGTGAACAAACCTTGGACGAGAATATGAAGCTTTAGGTTGAGCATTGGGACGATTGGCTTTGGTTAGAGCCTATTTGCCATGGTCTTTATGAGAAACATCCTTCGTTGATTTATCAGTAGTGTTTTTGTAGGGACAAAGACAGTTTTGAAGGTCGAGGCACCATTGTCATCATACTTAACAAAACCTAAGCCTCTCTTATCACTACACGACACACTTAGCCCTAATATATGATCAAGCTTCTGAGAGCCACAAGAGAACACATATAGTTATGATTAAGTCTATTCAAGTTCTTCTTCTAAGGACTTGGTCGTACATTTTAAGCCTTTGTTTCTCTCAATGAGATCTGCAACAACCATCAAATTTTTCTCAAGCTTGATATGAGCCTCATTTATTTCTAGTTCATTCTCTCTAAGTTGTTTGGTTACTCAGTATTTGTCTTTTTAATGCTCAAACTCTCACTGTATAGCTTAGTGAAGCCTATCTGGATATCATCCTCATAGAGCACTCTGATACGGTCTTAGGGTCAACGAATACTTTGGAGCCCCCGTGATCACTCACATCGCAGATAATTTCTTTCTGATGTAGAATCATCAGAATTTTCCTCATCAACTTCTTCATCATTAGATAAAGATACATTCATAACCTTCTTTCCCTTAGACTTATGTAAGTAAGGCATTTATCTTGAATATGCCCAAATCCTTGACACTCGTGACATTTAATGGCTTGAGATTTCTTTCTCATCTAAGGATTTGATGAACGCTCTCATGCGAACCTTCTAATGCATGTACTATGTCCCATCCAAGAATGAAGGAAAATTTAAAGGTAAACACCTATACATATTTTAACGGGTCAATGATCGAGGTCCGTCCCTAATACCAATTGAAAAAATCTAATTTTTCTAAGGTTCTGACCATATACGGTATACTACTATATATAAGACAAGTCAAAGGTAGAGAAACTATGGTACGAATCAATCAACCACCATTAATATAAGCATTTATAAATAAAGTAATAAATCAAAGAAACAAAATAATCAACATAAAGATTTTATTGATGAAGGGAAAGACTTTTGATAGAGAAAAACCACTTCGGGTATATAGGCTACCAGTTAAATCTACTATAATAGAGAAAAACTTACAATGATGGTATAGAACCTATGGTGATAACTTCACCGACTCGAATACCTCTAGACTATATTTACTTAAAGAACTCCCCGAGCCCAAACCAAGTGGCCTTCTTCAAAACCTCTAAGTCTCTAAGTGGTCGGAACTCCGACTACTAATCTTTCTTATTGAGAACTCTGAAGGCTTAGGAAATTGGGTTAGGGTTGTGTTCCTGTGTTGATAGTCAATCAATGATCAATATCACTAAGACAAAAAAGACAAGGTAATCAAGAAGGTCTTCAAGGTGAAATTCAAGAAAGAAGAAACTATGTGTATGAAGGCTCTCTAAATTGTGTTTCTTCACCTGGGTAAAGTGCTTAAGTGTTTGTTTAAATAGGTATGGCAAAAATATGATTTTCCTTGTGCAAAACTGGCTTAAAACGCGTCCAAAATAATACACTTACGCACAGGCATTTGAACATCCATCAAACGTAAAATTTTTGCTACCAAGCATTATAACGTTCAAACGAACACACGTCGCAGACTGGTTTTGATGTGCAACTTAAAACGCTTGTAAATTCTCATCCCTTGGCCAATTCATGTCTTCTTTATATATACGCGATCTCTTCGAGTCTACTTTCCAATGACACTGACCTCATGTCAATCAGAGCTCTAATTCTTCTAGAATGTTCAAAAGAGTGAAAATTGTTCTGATATCTCCATCTGATATTTTTCAAATACTTTTCTAATTGTTCCGAGAACTTCAAAACTCATTAAAACTTAATTAAATTTGTTTTGTTATGGAAGTTGCCAACACATATGGAACTAACAAAAAAGATGTGGAAATGTTTAAATGGATAAAAACTTGAAGGATAATTATTAATTTACCTATAAGCACACTTAAACAACAATCTCTATACACAAGAGATGAGGTGAATTGGGTAATGGCCAAATATTGTAGAAATATAATTTGATTTTATGTTACTAAGTTAGTAGCTTTACCAATTAAGCTTAGGTCAATTTTCTCAATCACGATATATTACCAAAATACAAGTTACTAAGTACTATGCAAATATAAAATATAACTTGCGATAAATAAAGGAGTTTAGGGATAGAGAAAATGACACCAGATTTATAGTAGTTTGGCAAAGTCTTTGCCTACGTCTACTCCCTCAAGCTATGCTTTAAGCTTTTCACTATGTCAAGTTGAATTTACTACTTACGCCAAGTTTTTCGTGGAGCACTTGCAACCAAGAGTTTTCTGTGGTTCATCCTAAACCAAGAGTTTTTCAAAGTTCACCCCAAATCTTTTACAAAACCAAGAGTTTTTCACTTAGGTTCACTCTTTAACCTTTATACAAATTATCTTTTTCAGTATACTCACTCGAAAAGAGATTTCACTATCCCAGGTGTTTGAATATGAAAGTTTATAACACATTTTGGGCACTCACAAAAGATAAAGAAGATTCAAGTGTGAATTTCTTACCTAATATTCCAAGCTTACTAAAATGAGATGAATGTTAAGTGTGTGAGCATTGATTATGATGAGAGTGTTTGATCAAGAAGATTTAAATTACTCTCAATGTATTTATCTTAGAGGATGATATATGAAGGCGTTGAGACTAAATATATAGTGAAGGTGAAAACTGCCTCAGCTCTTTGTCTTGAGCCAATATGTTGATCTACAGAGGCCGATATGTCGGTCCTACAATTCGAATGACTATATGATCGTTGAAGATTTAAGCAAAAAATTCAGATTACTGACTGGTATGGTGACTAGTATGCCGATTGGTTGACCGGTATGAGGACCACTATGATCTGTTCTGGTTCTAGTAGCTATACAAACTCCAGACTGATCGGTATGGTAGACCAGTATGGAGTAGCCCAGTTCCAGAGAGCATGTAAAACTCCCTAAGGTAGAGCATGGTCACTGGTATGCCGGTATCAGAGATCGGTATGTTGGTCACAATACAGAAAATACAGGATTTGAAGATTAAAACCATTTTTCACTTGACCATAATGAATCTATATGAATGTGTATAAGTCTCATAAGCTTAGAGTACTTGAATTATTGACTCACTTACTTAAGGGTTCTAAGCTATAAGACTGCATTAGATATTCTTCATTATGCTCTTTAGTCTTCACATCCATTTGCTTCGACATCTTTTTATAATGCTCGCAAATGCGCGTCAAAGTCTCTTAGTTGCATCATTAAAATCCTTTATTGAGTATATATCGCTAACAATCTCCTTTTTTTTTTTGATGATGACAACCTTTAAAACTTGTGATCTTTCAAAGTACCAAATTTGTTGACGATAATAGCTCTCCCTCAATATTAGCTCCCCTCAACATGTGATTGTCTTTCAATATAGCTCTATAAAACTAAAACAAACACATTAGTACACAAATTTGCTCCATATTAATATAAGGGTGAAAGTAACACAAATTTTATCTCATCTTATGATTTCTCCCTAACTATTAAAAAGGGTGGAGAAACAAAGATTAAGCTCTTAAAAATACAACACAGCATGTGCATAAAATATATGTAAACCTGTAATCTGCATAAAACATATTAAAATTCATAAAAATGCACAATTAGTATTTTCTCCCATTTTGCCATAAAAATATAATGTTCATGCATTGATAATCATCAAAATCATCCAAGTTACATCAATATCTATGCATTTAATTTTTAACTAATAACGAAAAATAACAAGGCATATTCAATACAAATAAACCAAAATGATCACAAATGTCATATTTATCAATAAGTCCCATGTGATACTAATTGTGATTAATAATATGATCAATTTAAATAATTTAAGATCAATTAAGGTAATTTATGTAAAAGTTCATATAATTTAGCTCAAAATACTGATACAATAGCATGCTTCACAATGATGTATAATCCATGTCAAAAATTCAAGCATACTCATTATAAGATGGAGGAAATGGTACCAATATTTCTGTAAGTATGAATTGTACCTTTTACCATTGTTAATAAGTGACAAATCCACCAATCTTGAAACCTAGTACTTTTGAGGTAGAATTTTGATCTTTTTCTTTTTGAGATTTTTCCTCATGTTGTGTTGAGTCATTGGGATCAATTACATTTCTCATTACTCATTTTCTCAAATCTTCCCATACAAAATCATTTAAGGATATTTTGGTACCCAAACGTTCTTGGTTCCTTTATGAACCTATGCATTCACTTTCTTCTTGTACATGCAATCATAAATTTTATGTCATTTTCTATTGCATGCATGACATGTAATATTTACATCATTAGTAATATGTGTAGAAGAGGTGGATGCCTTAACAAAATAATTTTTTCAAAAATTTCATTTTTATATAAGGTATATATCCTAATTATTCTCTATTAAATACACATCATTGGAAGCCAAGTAGCATATTATAATTTTTCTCTCCCAAAGTGAGTTTTGTTACTATTGAGTGCAAATCAACAATCTTTTTATTTAATGTAGTGTTTTCATCTTTCAAGGTGTTGCACTCACATGAACTAGAACTGGATGACATGTTAGAAATGTTATTTTCAATTTTTAGCTTCTCATATTGTAGGCTTGCGTTTTCTTTTTCATGCATTCTATTGATAGTGGGTTTTCACCCTGAGGAAGTTTGAATACTGAGTAGAGGTAAGACCTGATTTTACTTGGCTAAAAAAAGATGATGAAGGTCAAAAGACTTAGGAAGAATCAAGACAGACAAGGGGGTGAGCCACTTGAAAGAAGAATTCTCCCGAGGGTAGAACCGGCATATAGAGCAAATTCAGGATACTGACTTGATCTGAAGAGAAAATGAGTCATCGCACCATTTGATTATTTGTGGAAGTCGAACCTATGTGATCCATACATACCGAGCTGACTTATTTACAGAAAGAATGACTTGACCGAGCACCATTTGCCTCGACATGCTAACCCGAGGAAAGGAGTTGAAATCATGATGTTTTAAACTGGCGTATCACGTATTCCCTAATTAGGAGTTTGAGCTTCTAGAAGGCTGATGTGATATGAGTAAGTCAATGGCTCTCATTGGGCAAAAACTTTGCCAGATGGAAAAGTTTTAGAGTGGTTGAGCCACATGGTTTCATGTCGACAGAACGTATAGCAGTGGCCAAAAGGTTGGAATGATGGGTTTTTGCTGACATAGGATAGTTGAGTCAGATGTCAGAGTGATTGTTTGCTAAGCAAGGCGAATATGAAGCGTATGGATACAAGTTATGGTTGGGGAAAATGAGGCATGGGGCGATGATGACAAAATAACATGAGCTGGCGTCATGGTGGTGGATAATTATGACCCATAACATCACTATTTGTAAAAGACATTGTGGTTTTGTACAAATTAACTATGTGACAAATGAAATTGATATTTATCATTTTGTAATTGGATTACTTGGATATATATAAATGATAAAGTCCAAATGGTTAAACCGAATTAATAAGATATGACACAATATTAATCCATGAACGATTTAATCATTAAATATTTGTAGTCGTAGTATTATCGAGACTGGACATTGATAATATGGAATAGACTAGTATTACACTTGTGCACGTTATGGAAGCTTAACGACATAGTGCTTATATATTAAAGTATTAGATACTTATGCAAGTGTGATAAGCGGTTCTGTTAGCCGTTGGACCGAGAACATCTTCTCTCTAGATACACTCCTCGGAGTCCCATTGGTATTATGACTATGTGTCTATGTGAATCCGAATCAGGGTAGGTGTATGTGATCTTTAACCTGAGACTTGCATCGCTAGTACTTGTGACAATCAGTTTACTTTGGTATTAGTCATCCGGAACTTTAACAGGTTCTGTGTACTCCTCTGCTGGGTTTACTGTGAATCGTAGTGTATTGGGTGTGATGTCAAGATGAGAGTATCACTTCAGTCATATGGAGATGATGATCACGCAGGATACGGTACTGGTACTCTTATATGCTGCAGCTATCAGGATAATATGACTATGTTATGATTATCCGATTATAGAGACTAGTTACCTGTGATCCGATATATGCTTCGTATGGGGCAGACACAGAGTCAACCCTAGGCCTAGTATGTGACATCCGATACTGGATCGTATTACGCAATACTTTGTATACTACACCTGATACATATTATATATTATTCGTTGAATATTTCTGGAGAATTGGGTAGGCACGGTACTTTGATAGAAGCCAACCATGTCTTGTAAATCGGTGAGAATGTGGTACGGGGTACGCACGTGTCGGATAGTCCGACAACCGTATTTACTGCTAATATATCCAAGAATCTCTTGGGTCGCTTCCCAAAGATTTACCAATGAAATTTGACTCGAACAAAATTAATCTGGGATTAATTATGAGAGAGAAAATTAATCTGGGATTAATTACGGCCAGAATTTATCTGGGATTAAATTCGTCTAGAAGAGAGAACACGATTAATTTAGAATTAATCGGTAAAATAAATTTAATAGTTAAATTGGATTTTTCTATTTAATATATTTATTTGGGCTAAAATAATATATCGAATATATTAATTGAAATCAGATTTCAATGCGAAATTAAAATTGGATTTTAATTTGGGCGAACGAATTAATTTGGAATTAATTCGTTAGTGACTTTCGTAATAATTTTGCTAGGCATAATTATTTAATTAAATTGGATTTAATTATGTTGTAACGAAAAATTCTTTTAATCGGATTAAACTAAGCCGGGCCCAAATTATGTTGTGTAAGCTAACTTAAATTTGGAATTTAAAGTGGTGAGACCCACAACTTACATCACTTGTCAGCTTGTGATGGAAGTGGTTGGTAAATAAATTGGATTTATTACACAACACACCAACCAAGTCAACATAACTATTCATTTCTCTTCTCCCTTGCAAAAACGTGAGCCTCTTCTCTCCATTGGAATTTTTGTTGCAAAAATTTCAAGCTAGTACTTTGTGAGTTGATTTAAGGTGATAGGGAAACTCACCCAAGAGTTTGGAACTCATTTCAAAGCTTGGAGCTTCTACATCCATTGGAGATTTTTAAAATTTCTCATCCGATCAAAGTGAGCATTCCTGCAACTTATTTTGATTTATTCACACTTTAATCTTGTTTAGAGATCCTTAACATGTGTAGGACACACTAACAATGGTATCATGAGCCCATCTAAACTTGATTTAAATTCTAGGGTTTATGGACTTTAATTTGGGGATTTTGTGCTTGGAGCATCTAATTTCTAAATTGATTGTTTAGTTGTGATTAGATGATGATAAATTAGATTTTTGCATCATTGGATTTGTGAAAAATTGATTGTATCAAAATTTTCCAATATCCTTGTCATGGCCGAATACATGCCCTAGTTTACTCATGGTGATTTTTTGGAAATTTAATAATTGGATGTGTTAAAAGCATGAAATGAATATTGATTGTTGATTTAATTGGATTGAAATCAAAATTGGGTGTTATTTCTTGCTTATTGCTGTGAATGAAACATGTTAGATAAATTGATTTTGCTTCAATTTGTGTAGGACATGAATTGAAAATTAAGCATGATTAATTTGATTAATTAATATTTTGGAAATATTAGATTAATAGATTAATTGTGTTAATTACACTTTAATTGAATTAATGTGATTTTGGAATATTATGTTAATTTAATTTGGTTGTGTTTGGGCTAATGGGCTTGGTTGGGCAAAGTATGATTTTGGACAATTGGGTTGGATCTAATTAGGCCTAAAACCATTTTCATAAAGTCCAAATATGACTTTTGGGCCTTTAATAATTTAATTGGGCCTAATGGGCCTAAATTGATTTTGGCATAGGGTGATTCCTAATTGGGCCTTGGCATCTTGGGTTTGATCCATAATGTCCAAAACTCATGCTTAAAGAATTAATTGAAAGCCCTTTGGACTTTAATTGAATTGGCATTAGATTTTAATTGGGCCTTTGAGACCCAAGTAGATTGAATTTGGATTCCAAGTCTAAAAGACACTATTAAAAGTGTAATTATTTAATTTGGAATTAAATATGAATTAGTATTGGATATAATTTAAATTGGATTTAAAATTTTAGTTCAATATAATTCAAGAATACGTACTTTGAGTATTTATTCTTAGATGAGTTGGACTCGCGCAAATCAAATCGTTGTATGAACATTGGATGGTCATTAATTGAAGATTAATTAATTGTATTAGATTGATTGAACAACATGCTTTGTGTGAATATTTGGATGTATTTGTATGAATAATGTATATCATATGGATATTAGAGGGGTGCGGTAATTTTGGAAATTGTTGTAAATTTGGAATTTAATTAAATTGGACCTGCGTGTCCAGCATTTCACCTCTATTTTCTTTGTATTTCTCGTCTCACCAATTCCCCTCAATGTAAATGAGGTTTTTTTTTAGGGTTATGTAATTGGGTAGAAGTATGTATAGTATCGTTGTATGAACATTGGATGGTCATTAATTGAAGATTAATTAATTGTATTATATTGATTGAACAACATGCTTTGTGTGAATATTTGGATGTATTTGTATGAATAATGTATATCATATGGATATTAGAGGGGTGCGGTAATTTTGGAAATTGTTGTAAATTTGGAATTTAATTAAATTGGACCTGCGTGTCCAGCCTTTCACCTCTATTCTCTTTGTATTTCTCGTCTCACCAATTCCCCTCAATGTAAATGAGGTTTTTTTTTAGGGTTATGTAATTGGGTAGAAGTATGTATAGTGCTGGCGCGAGAGAGGAAAGAGGGAGTGATTTATTATAAGAACAAATTGTATTATATATCCATCCCATATCATTATTAATTTATTCGCGCCTTATTATGTTTTTAGAATGTAAGTTTAAGGGTGTATGATGAGACCTAATCAAAGATAATAAATTGGTTGTCAATTTATGCGAAAAATCCTCACTCAAATATTAAGCGTTTTTCCTTCCATTGAGTGGCTCTTTCTCAAGATCCAAGATTGACATTGGTTTGTTGGCCAAATCAAGACCATTATCCATCGCAGATGTGTTTGAACCACGAAAGCTTTTTTCCATTTCGCATGTCTTGGGCAGTTGTGACTTGTTGGCCAAAGTCAAGGTCACTCTAGTTCATCGACGTGAATTACGAAGCTTTCCCACTGTCAATGGGTCACGCTTAACTGGAATCATTAAGCTTGTTGAGCCAAATCCAAAGCTTAGTTGATTCAGAGGAAAAAGGTTAGGAAATATATATTGGATATATATCTTGGACTTAGAAGTTCACCTACCGGATCTAGGAATTGGATGAGATCCAATTGATCTTATAGATCTACCTAGTTAAGTTTCATACAACTTGTTGGCCAAAGTCAAGGTTGTGTGTTATTTAACGGGATCCTAGCCCACTAGGAAACTGGGTTTCCCGAGTACTCAACAGAGGGTTAGAGGCTCACCGAAAAATAGTATGAGGCTAGTATTAAATTTACAATTTCGTTTAAATACTTGCCAATACCCTCTCTTTTATTTTTATTTATCGTTGTTATAAATATATTAGTTGGACTAATATTGAATATTGCTTTCTTTGAACAGTTAGACCGTACAAGTCACTACTCCTCTTGTAGTTGGTTATATAGTTGGACTATAGTAACCATTACATTTTAAGTGTATCCGAAATCATTGATTGAATAGTTGGACTATTACAATTGAGATGGTTGGAAAGATTAGCGTTAGAGACATAATCATGGGCGACAATGTCTGTAACAGCACCAATTTTCCAGATTGGGAGATGAATCTCAGGATTGTCCTGGGAGCTGAGAAGTTACTCTATGTCATAGAGAAACCTCTCGGGCCTGAGCCCGGAGTTGAGCAAATAGTAGAGCATGAGCTTTGGAAGACTCATTGTGATGATAACTCTAGTGCTCAATCCATTATGCTTGCCGTAATGACTCCTCAATTTTATCGTCAGAACAAAAGACTGGATCCTTATAGTATGATGTTAAAATTGAAGGATCTTAACAGGTCTTACCTTAGATCTCAGAAGTACAAATTACAAAAGAAGCTCTTTCGCTCCCGTATGTCAGAGGGTACATCTATCGAGCACTAGGTGTCACAGATGATTGCTGACATCGAACAGCTAGTTCAGCTGGGCATAACTTTCGAGGCTGAGACTTCCATAGATTTGATCTTACAGTCTCTGCCCGAATGCTGGGGCGGGTTCGTCATGAACTATAACATAATTAACCAAGAGAAAACTCTTGGAGAGTTAATGGCTATACTCAAGGAGGCAAAGTTAGAGCTTCCAAAAGGGCAAGAAGCGTAAGGCGCATCTTACTTCGACAACCCAGAATGCTAAGGCTTGGCCGAAGGCTTCTGAGGGTGTGAAGAAAAATGGCAAAAGGAAAATCGTCACAGTCTTTTGGGAAGACAAAAGACATATCCCAAGATGTCTGCCTAAACTATGGAAAAAATGGTCACTAGAAGCATGACTGCCGTATGGACAAGGCAGACATGAAGGAAATGAAGGCGGGCAAGGCTTCGACTTCAGGTATGTTTGTTATTGTAATAAATGTGTCCACTATAGGTTTTAAAAATTCGATTTTTGATACTGGATATGGTATATACATATGTACTGATGTGCGGGATCTGCTGATTAGCAGGAGACTGGCTTCAGATGAGATCGACCTGTGAGTTAGAAACTGGATGAGAGTCGCTATTTTGGCTGTGGGAACCTAAGTTTTGGAACTGTCTTTTAGGCATGTATTTAAATTAGGAAACTGTTATAATGTACCTAGTTTGACTAGAAATATTATATCTATATCTAGTTTAACCCGTTGCGGGTAAACCTTTATGTTCCAGAACTCTGGGTGTTTAGTTTATGAAGATGATATTGAGATATACACATTAGATGTAAATAATAGTATTTATATTTCAAATATAAATGAATCTCAAACATATAATATGACAAACAAAAGGCTCAAACTGAGTAAATCAGATGAAACTTATTTGTGGCATTGTCGTCTGAGACACATTAACAAGACTCGTATATCCACTCTTTGGAAGAATAGATACTTGGACGGATTTGATACTAATTCATTTGACGTATGTGAATCCTATTTATTAGGTAAAGTGCCTAAAACACTTTTTAGCGGTAAAAGTGTATGTGCCACCGATCTGTTAGTGCCATCGTTCATAGTGACGTAAGTGGGCCCATGTCTAGCTAGGCTAGGGGTGGTTATGAATACTTTGTAACCTTTATGGATTTTGTATCGCATTATGGTTATGTGTATCTTATAGAACACAAATCAGAAACTTTTGATAAATTCATAGAGTTTCTACACGAAGTAGAAAAACAGACCGGTAAAAGTATTAAAAAATTACGGTTGGATCATGGTGGAGAATACTTAAGCAATGTGTTTCTAGATTACTTGAAAGAATATTGTATTCTTTCACAGTGGACTCCTCCCAGAACACCTTAACTAAATGGTGTGTCCGAACGGAGAAACCGAACTTTGTTGGACATGGTAAGGTCAATGATGAGTCGCACTGAGCTACCAGTTTCCTTTTAGGGATACGCATTGAACAGTGCAATACTTATTTTAATAAGGTTCCGTCAAAGTCTGTCGGATAGACTCCATATGAAATATGGACAGGAAAGAAATCGAGTTTCTCATTCCTTAAGATTTGGGGATGCTAGGCATACGTTAAAGGTTTGGATGGTACCAAACTAGAACCCAAATCAGATAAGTGCCTATTTGTAATGGGTTATCCTAGGGAAACCACAGGATATTATTTCCATAACTCACAAGAGAACAAAGATATTTGTTACTCTCTATGCAGTTTTCCTAAGAGGAATTCTTAAATGTAGTGGTAAGTGGGAGGAAAGTGGAACTCGATGAAAATCAGAGTGATACTGTTCCTGGCACCGATCCCCTCTCGGAACACGAACAGTTCATCAGGGATGAGACTGTTCCATAATCTTCTAATACATAAGAACCGCGTAAGTTGGAGAGAATCAGAAAATAACCTTTGAGGTATGGGTTTCTGATCTCACCTTATGTAGATATTAATCTTATTGAGAATACGAACCGGCTACGTATGAGGAAACAATACAAGGTATTGACTCCATTTTATGACAAGAGGCCATGAAGTCCGAAATAGATTCCATTTATACCAACCAAGTTTAGACACTAGTTGATGTACTAGAAGGCATTGTGCCTATTAGGTCTTCATGGTGAAGACAAACATGGATGACAATATACAAACGTACAAAGCTAGGTTTGTGACGAAAGCGTATCGTCATCAACATGGTATTGATTATGACGAAATCTTTTACTTGTTGCCATGATTAAATCCATTTGGATAATGCTTGTTAATGCTGTATAGACATCAAAACCGATTTCCTTAATGGAAACCTTTTGGAGGATGTTAATATACAAAAACCTGACGGTTTTGTTATGCCAAAACATGCAAACATGGTTTGCAAGTTAAATCGATCTATTTATGGATTGAAGAAAGCATCGAGTTCTTGGAACCAACGTTTTGATGAGATCATAATGGTATATGGTTTCATTCAAAATAAAGATGATTCTTGTGTATATAAGAAGGTTAGTGGGAGGGCACTGATATTGATTGTCCTATACGTTGATGATATATTGTTTCTTAGCAATGACATTCCCATATTAAAATTGGTGAAAGCTTGGCTTTCATTAAAATTCTCCATGAAATTCTTGGGAGAGGCAATCTTTATTATAGGAATAAGGATCTACTGGGATATATCTAAAAATTATTGGCACTCTCCAAGAGCCCGTACTGTGACAAACATGTACGCGACCTATTGTCTCATACGTTTTGAGCATGTAGAGTCACAATCAGGCCGATCCAGATGATGGTCACTGGATTGATGTAAAGAACATCCTTAAGTATCTTAGACGAACTAAGGAGGATTTCTTAATATATATGGAGAATGAGAACTTGAGGTGACTGGGTTCACCGTTGCAAGTTTCCAAACCGATAAAGACGACTGTAAGTCACAATAAGGGTGCATATTTTGTTTGAACAACGGAACAGTGGGCTGGAAATATTCCAAGCAAGATACTGTTGCCGATTCAACAATAAAAGCGGAATACATTGCTGTGGCTGAGGCAGCAAAATAATCATTTTGGATCTATAAATTCCTAATTAGATTATGAATAATTCTGTTAGCAGTTGGGTTAGGCTACAACGGAGGCTAAAGAATTACGGTCTCATCAATGATCCAAGAATGTACTTCAACGATTTCATCTGATTCATAAGATCATACATCGTGGCAATGTCAAGATCGCATCAGATGACAACTTTGCATATCCGCTGGCGAAAGCGATATCTCAGCATAAGCATGAGCGACCCGTACATAGTTCAGGTGTTAGACACTTGAGTGATTGGCTATAGGCCAAGAGGCGATTGTTGGACAATTATGACCCATAGCATCACTATTTGTAAAGAATATGGTGTTCTTGTACAATTTAACTATGTGACAAAAGAAATTGCTCTTTTATCATTTTGTAATTGGATTACATGGATATATAAATGAAAAAAGTCCATATGATTAGTACCAGATTAATAAGATATGAGACAGTATTAATCCATGAAAGGTTTAATCATTAAATATTCCTAGTCGTAGTATTACCGAGACTGGACATCAATAATGTTGAATAAGATAATATTGTACTTGTGCGCATTATGAAAGCTTAACGGCATAATTCTCATATATTTAAGTATTGGATACTTATGCAACTGTGATATGAGGTTCTGTTCGCCAGTGGACCAGGAACAGCTTCGTTTTGGATAGACCTCTCGGAGTCCCATTGGTAGTATGACTATGTGTCTATGAGAATCTGAATCAGGGTAGATGTATATAGTTTTAACCTGAGACTTGCATCGCTAATACTTATGACAATCAGTATGCTTTGGTTTTGGTCGTCCGGGACTTTAACAGGTTCTGTGTACGCCTCTTCTGGGTTTACTGAGAATCGTATTGTGTTGGGTGTGATGTCAAGATAGAAGTATCACTTCAATCATATGGAGATGATGATCACGCAGGGATACATAATTAGTACTCTTAAATGCTACAGCTATCGGGATAGTATGACAAGGTCATGATTATCCGATTACAGAGACTAATTGATAGTGATCCGATATATGCTTCGTACGGGGCAGACACAATTCTAGCCCCAGGTCTAGCATGAGACATCCGATACTGGCTCGAAATGCACAATACATAGTATACTATGCTTAATAAAGATTATATATTCTTCGTTGAATATTTCTGGAGAATTAGGTAGGCATAGTGTTTTGCTAGAAGCCAATCATGTCTTATAAATCGATAAGAAAGTGGTACGGGGTACGCACGTGTTCAGATAGTCTGACAAACGTATTTATTGCCAACATATCCAGGGATCTCTTGGGTCACTTCCTAAAGATTCATCGATGACATTTGACTCAAACATAATTAATCTGAGATTAATTACGAGCGAGAAAATTAATATATGATTAATTACGGCAAGAATTTATCTGGGATAAAGTTCGAATAGAAGAGAAAAAAGCGATTAATTTGGAATTAATCGATTAAATAATATATTGGATATATTTAATTAAAATCGGATTTCAATGCGAAATTAAAATTGGATTTTAATTCGGGCGAACGAATTAATTTGAAATTAATTCATAAACGAATTTCGTAATAATTTTTGCTAGGCATTATTATTTAATTAAATTGGATTTAATTATGTCGCAACGTAAAATTCGTTTAATTGAATTAAACAAACCCGAGCCCGAAGTGTGTAGTCTCACCCAACTTGAATTTTGAATTTAAGTGTGGGACCCACTAACTTACATCACTAGTTAATCTAGTTGATGGAAGTGGTTGAGAGCATTTAATGAAAACTTGTTCAACACACTTTGACTTTTACTTTTGGAAAAACATTTACACTTTTTTTGGAAAAAGAAATTGGTAATTATTTTTTGAAAACAAAATACAAAACACAAATTCTCTCTCTTTCCTCTACTAATGCCGTGACCTTCTCCTTCTTCCTTAGAGATTTTATTGTAAAATTTCAACCTTGCTAGCACATGGAGAGTCAAGTGAAAGTGATAGGGAAACTCACCATTGTGTTTAGAACTCAACGATTAAGCTTGGAGCTTCTACATCCATGAAAGTTTCGAACTTCTCTACCGATCAATGTAAGTCCTCAGCAACTTATTTTTGATTTTATTCACACTAGAATCACACTTAGAAATCCCGTGGCATGGCTAGGACATTAACAGAGTCTGTCCAACAGATTTTGACGGAACCTTATTCAAAATAAGTATTACATTGTTCAATGTGTATCCCCAGAAGGAAATTGGTAGCTTAGTATGACTCATCATTGACCTTACCATGTTCAACAAAGTTCGGTTTCTCCGTTCGGACACACCATTCAATTGAGGTGTTCCAAGAGGAGTCCACTGTGAAATAATACCATATTCTTTTAAGTAATTTTGAAACTCATTGCTTAAGTATTCTCCATCGTGGTCTGATCGTAATATTTTAATACTTTTATCGGTCTGTTTTTCTATTTCTTGTCGAAACTATTTGAATTTCTCAAAAGTTTCTGACTTGTATTTCATAATTTACATATAATCATAACATGATGCATCATCCGTAAGGGTTACGAAGTATTCATATCCACCTCTAGCCTGGCTAGACGTGGGCCCGTATACGCCACTATAAACGAGGGCTAACAACTTGGTGGCATGTACACTCTTACCACTAAAAGGTGTTTTAGGCATTTTGCCTAACAAACAAGATTCACATACATCATATGAATTAGGATCAAATCCGTCCAAGTATTTATTCTTCGAAAGAGTGGATATACGAGTCCTGTTAATGTGTCCTAGACGACAATGCCATAGATCAGTTTCATCTGTTTTACTCAATATGAGCCTTTTGTTTGTCATGTTATATGCTGAGATTCATTTATATTCAAAACATAAAGACCATTATTAACATCTACTATACATATCAAAATGTCATCTTTCTATATAAAACACCTGGTGTTCTAGAATACAAAGATATACCCGCATCAGGTTAAACTAGATACAGAGATGATATTTCTAGTCAAACCAGGTACAAAATAACAGTCACCTAATGTTATTACATGCACCGAGGGCAAATTCAAAATATAGGTGCCAACGGCCAAAACAGCGACTCTCGTCCCGTTTCCTACTCGCAAGTTGATATCTCATGAAGCTAGTCTCCTGCTAATCTGCAGATCCTGCACATCAATACATATGTGAGTACCATATCCAGAATCAAAAATCCAATTTTTAAAACCAGTAGTGGACATGTTTATTTTAATAACAAACATACCTGAGGCCGGAGCCTTGCCCGCCCTCGCTTCCTTCAAGTTTGCCTTGTACTCACGGCAGTCACGCTTCAAGTGACCCCGTTTGCCGCAGTGTAGGTAGACGTCTTGGGATTTATCCTTAGTCTTCCCAGAAGAATTTGATGTTTTTACCTTGCCATTTGTCTACTCTTTCTTCACACCCCCAGAAGTCTTCGGCCAAGCCTTGGCTTTCTGGGATGTCGAAGTAAGATATGCCTCGCGCTTCTTGTCCTTCAGAAGCTTTGGCTCTGGTTCTTTCAGCATCGCCATCAACTCTCCAAGTGTCTTTTCTTGGTTCATCATATTTTAGTTCATGATGAACCCACCCCAGCAATCAGACAGAGACTGTAAAATCAAATCTATAGAAGTCTCGGCCTCAATGGTTATGCCCAGCTGACCTAGCTGTTCGATGTCAGCAATCATCTGTGACACATAGTACTCGACAGATGTACCCTCTGACATACGTGAGCGAAAGAGCTTCTTTTGCAATTCGTACTTATGAGATCTAAGGTTAGATGTGTAAAGGTTCTTCAATTTCAACATCATGTTATAAGGATCCAATCCTTTATTTTGACGATGAAATTGAGGAGTCATTGAGGCAAACATTGTAGATTGAGCCGTAAAGTTATCATCTCGATGAGTATTCCAAGGCTCACTCAAGTCCAAGCTCAAGCCAGAGATATCTCTCTATAACATAGAGTAACTTCTCGGCTCCCAAGACTATCTTGAGATTTATCTCCTAATCTGGAAAATTGGCGTCGTTAAAGACATTGTCACCCATGATGATGTCCCTAAACGCTGATCTTTCCAGCCATCTCAACTGTAATAGTCTAACTATCCAATCAACGATATCAGGTACACTCAAAATTTAATGGTTACTATAGTCCAATTATATAACCAACTACAAGTGGAGTAGTGTTTTGTACAGTCTAACTGTTCAAAGAAAGTAATAAATGATATTAGTCCAATAATATATATATATATATATATATATATATATATATATATATATATAACATGATATAATATAAAAGAGAGCGTATTAGCGAATATTAAATGAAATTGTAAATTTAATACTGGTCTCCTACTATTTTTCGACGAGCCTCTAACCCTCTGTTGAGTACTCGGGAAACCCAGTTTCCTAGTGGGCTAGAATCCCGTTAAATAACATACAACCTTAACTTTAGCCAACAAGCTGTATGAAACTTAACTAGGTAGATCTCTAAGATAAATTGGATCTAATTCAATTCCTAGATCTGGTAGGTGGACCTCCAAGTCCGAAACATATATCCAATATATCATCCTAACCTAATCATCTGAATCAGCTAAGCCTTGCCTTTAGCTCAACAAGCTTAATGATTCTAGTTAAGCGCGACCCATTGACAGCGGGAAAGCTTCGTAATCCACGTCAATGTACATAAGTGACCTTGACTTTGGCTAACAAGTCACAACTGCCCAAGACATGCAATATATAACAAAGCTTTTGTGGTTCAAACACATCCGCAATGGATAATGATCTTGACTTTGGCCAACAAATCAAATTCAATCTTGGATCTTGAGAGAGAACCACTCAATGGAAAGAAAACGCTTAATATTGAAATGAAGGTTTTTTCATAAATTGGCAACCAATTTATTATCTTTGATTAGGTATCATCATTCACACTTAAACATGAATTCTAAAAGCATAATAAGGCGCGATAAATTAATAATGATATGCGGATGGATATATAATATAATTTATTCCTACAACAAATCTCTCTCTTTCCTCTCTCCCGCTAGCACATTATATTCTTCTACTCAATTACATAATACATAAATAAACCTCTTTTACATTGAGAGGAATTAGTGAGAAGAGAAATACAAAGAGATAAGGAGGTGATAGGCTGGACACGGAGGTCCAATTTAAAAATTATCATATTTAAAATAATTTTCAAAATTGCCTCCACCCATCTAATATCCATCTCATATACATTATTCATACAAATACATCCAAGTATTCACACAAAGGATGTTGTCAATCAATCTAATCCAATAATTAATCTTTGATTAATGACCATCCAATGTTCATACAATGATTTGATTTGCGCGAGTCCAACTCGTTTAAGAATAAATACTCAAAGTACGTATTCTTGAATTATATCAAACTATAATTTTAAATCTAATTCAAATTGTATCCAATACTAATTCATGTTTAATTCCAAATTAAACAATTACACTTATTTTAGTGCCTTTTAGACTTGGATTCCAAATCCAATCCAATTGGGTCTCAAAGGCCCAATTAGCATCCAATGCCATTTCAATTAGAGTCCAATGGGATTTCAATTAATTCTTTAGGCTTGGGCTTTAGCCATTATGGATCAAACCCAAAGTGCCAAGGCTCAATTAGGAATCACTCAATGCCAAAACCAATTTAGGCCCATTAGGTCCAATTATATTATTAAAGGCCCATAAGTCATATTTGGACTTTATGGAAATGGTTTTAGGCCCAATCGGATCCAATCTAATTTTCGAAAATCATACTTGGCCCAACCAAGTCCATTAGCCCAAATACAATAAATTAGATTATTATATATTATTCCAGATTTCACACTAATTCCATTTAAAGTGTAATTAACATAATTAATTTATTAATCTAATATTCCCAAAATATTAATTAATCAAATTAATCATGCTTAATTTTCCAATTCATGTCCAACACAAATTGAAGCAAAATCAATTCATCCAACATGCTTCACACTCACGGCAATAGGCAAACATAACATTTAATTTTGATTTCAATCCAACTAAATCAATAATTAACATTCATTTTATGCCTTAAACACATCCAATTCTCTAATTTCCAAAAAAAAAAATCATCATGAGTTCTCCCTAGGGTATGTTCAGCCATGACAAAAAATTTGAGAATTTTTAATCTAATCAATTTTTCACAAATCCAATCATACATAACTCCAAGTCATCATATTCTAAGCACAACCAAACAATCAATTTAGAAATTTATAAGCTTCAAGCAAAATCCCCAAATTAAAGTATTAAACCCTAGAAATTAAATCAAGGTTAGACGGGCTCTTGATACCATTGTTAGTGTTCCCTACACATGCCAAAGATCTCTAAACAAGATTTATGTGTGAATAAATCAAAATAAGTTACAGAATACTTACATTGATCGGTTGAAAATTCAAAACTTTACAATGGATGTAGAAGCTCCAAGCTTTGTATTTGAGTTCCAAACTCTTGGGTGAGTTTCCCTAACACTTCATTCAACTCTTTTAAGTGCTAGCTTTCTCAAATTTTGAAAGAAAATTTTCTCCTCCTAGAAGAACAACAATCGGCAAAGAGAGAAGGATATGAAGGGTGAATAGTTCACTTGTAAAAAGAGTGTGTGTGTGTTGACTTCCAAAGTTCAATAAATATTGCCAACTACTTCCATCATCTTTTGACAAGTTGATGTAAGTTAAAGTGGGTCCCACCACTTTAAATTCCAAATTCAAGTTAGCTTACACAACACACTTTGAGCCCGGATTCATTTAATCCGATTAAACAAATTTTTCGTCACAACGTAATTAAATCCAATTTAATTAAATAATAATGTCTAGCAAAGTATTACGAAAGTCACTTACGAATTAATTCCAAATTAATTCGTACACCCGAATAAAAATCCAATTTTAATTCCACATTGAAATACGATTTCAATTAATATATCCAATATATTATTTAATCGATTAATTCCAAATTAATCATGTTCTCTCTTCTAGACGAATTTAATCCCAGATAAATTCTTGCCGCAATTAATCCCAGATTAATTTTCTCTTTCATAATTAATCACATATTAATTCTGTTCGAGTCAAATATCATTGGTGAATCTTTGGGAAGCGACCCAATAGATCCCTGGATATGTAATAAATATAATTGTCGGACTATTCGAAACGTGCGTACCCCATACTACGTTCTCTCCGATTTACAAGACATGGTTGGCTTCTAGCAAAACACTGTGCCTATCTAATTCTCTAGAATTATTCAACGAAGAATATATAATCTGTATCAGGTGCAGTATACATTGTATTGGGTAATACGATCCAGTATCAGATGTCACATACTAGGCCTAGGGTTGGCTCTGTGTCTGCCCCGTACGAAGTATATATTGGATCCCGCGTAACTAGTCTCTGTAATCGGATATTCATGACATAGTCATACTATCCCGATAGCTACAGTATTTAAGAGTATTATTACTGTATACTGCGTGATCATCATCTCCATATGACTGAAGTGATACTCCCATCTTGACATCACACCCAATACACTATGATTCTCAGTAAACCTAGCAGTGGTGTACACAGAACCTGTTAAAGCTCCGGACGACCAAAACCAAAGTAAATTGATTGTTGCAAGTATTAGTGATGCAAGTCTCAGATTAAAGACCACATACACCTACCCTGATTCGGATTCCCATATACACATAGTCATACTACCAATGAGATTTCCATGGGTCTATCCAGAGCGAAGTTGTTCCCGGTCTAACGGCTAACAACACTTCTTATCACACTTGCATAAGTATCCAATACTTAAATGTATGAGAACTATGCCGTCAAGTTTCCATAACGCGCAAAAGTGTAATACTAGCCTATTCCGCATTATCGATGTCCAGTCTCGATAATACTACGATTATGGATATTTAATGATTAAACTATTCGTGAATTAATACTGTCTCATATCTTTTTATTCCGATTTAACCATAAGGACTTTTATCATTATATATCCAAGTAATCTAATTACAAAATGATACAATAGCAATTTCCTTTGTCACATAATTAATTTGTACAAAAACACCATTTCTTTTACAAATAGTGATGTTATGGGTCATAATTGTCCAACAGTTTTAACTCGCCAATATTAAGTTATTCGTAAACCAAAAACGGAAGCAAATTGACACTAGCTCCAAGATCAAGCAATGTATGTTTAATTTTGTGATTTCCAATAATACATGAAATAGTTGGAAAACCAAGGTCTTTGTATTTTAATGCATTATTGGTTAAGATAATGAAACTTATATGTTCAGCTAGAAAAATATTTTTTCTTACCTGATGTTTTCTTTTAATGGTGCACAAGTCTTTCAGAAATTTGGCATATGATAATATCTGTTTGATGGCATCTAACAAAGGAATATTGACCTTCACCTGTTTGAATATTTCATATATTTATGAGGAATGATTTAATTTCTTTGTTTTCAATGCTTGAGGAAATGAAGGTGTATGAGAAAAATTATTATCATCAATGATAAGTAATGGTTCATAAACCCCTTCCTTACCCTCTAAAGCTGACTTATTTTCAACTTCACGAGGTTCAAGAATAGATTTGTGGATGACCTTTCCAGTCCAAAGAGTAATAACCTATTTGACTTGGTCTATGTGTTGACTACCAGAACTACCCTCGTGAGGGTTTTGATTACTCTTGGGGTTTGGTTGTGGTTGTGTAGAAAACTTTCATTTCTCATTAATGGTCAATGCATATATGATTTTTGAGAAAGTATCTTTCAAATCAATAATATTTGCAAATTTTGGTTATTGATGGATTTCTATTTCATAATGAATGCGTGCAAGGTATTCTCAAGGGTTTTCATAGGTGGTGGGGCATATGATGCATAGTTCTGAGAATTTTGGAAATTTTGGTGTAATTGGGGAGGTTGTTGCGATTGTTGTGCTTGGTTATCATTCCTCAAAGTGAAGTTTGGATGGTTTCTCCAACCGAAAATTTTAGGTTTGGGAGTATGGGTTTGGATTTGGTCTCTTGAAGGTACTTATAAAACTGACATGGTCATACAGACATTCTTACAGGGCTCACAAGTTTATTGATGGATTTCTATTTCATAATGAATGCATGTAAGGTATTCTCATGGGTTTTCATAGGTGGTGGGGCATATGATGCATAGTTCTGAGAATTTTGGAAATTTTGGTGTAATTGGGGAGGTTGTTGCGATGGTTGTGCTTGGTTATCATTCCACAAAGTGAAGTTTGGATGGTTTCTCCAACCGAAAATTTTAGGTTTGGGAGTATGGGTTTGGATTTGGTCTCTTGAAGGTACTTACAAAACTGACTTGGTCATACAAACATTCTTACAGGGCTCACAAGTTTATTGATGGATTTCTATTTCATAATGAATGCATGCAAGGTATTCTCAAGGGTTTTCATAGGTGGTGGGGCATATGATACATAGTTCTGAGAATTTTGGAAATTTTGGTGTAATTGGGGAGGTTGTTGCGATGGTTGTGCTTGGTTATCATTCCTCAAAGTGAAGTTTGGATGGTTTCTCCAACCGAAAATTTTAGGTTTGGGAGTATGGGTTTGGATTTGGTCACTTGAAGGTACTTATAAAACTGACTTGGTCATACAGACATTCTTACAGGGCTGACAAGGTTTGGAAAACTTGTGTCTCATGTTCATTTGTATTACAAACTTGACATGATCATTCTACCTCATTTCTAATGCCTCAATTTTTTTAGCTTGAGATGCATATTTAGCAAAAAGGTCATAGTATTCCCTAAGGTTAAACATACCTATACTAGATGATTGTGGTTTTACAGATGACTCATAAGTGCCAATTGTGTCCCATTGTTGTGCATTCTCTGCTATGTGTTCTAGGTAATCTAGTGCATCTTTGGGATTTTGTCCCTAAACTTACAATTACACATCATTTCCACTACTTGTCTACATTGGGGTGTTAAACCCTCTTAGAAGTAGGAAATCAGCCTCCACGTTTCAAACCCGTGATGTAGATAGACATTCAATATCTTTTCTCTCAATTATTGTATGAAAGTTGTGATTGTCCTCTTAAAGGAGTTGTCCTGTGAGAGGGAATTTTTTTTTCAGAAATTGCTCTTGTAAATTATCCCATGTTCTGATGGATCATGACCTAAGGTTATGCAGCTAAATTTTAGCTTTATCCTTTAAAAAGAAGGGGGAAAGCCTTAAATCGAATTATATTCATGCTGTAATTTCGGTCTGTGCAAGTATTACATACCTCTTCGAATTCTTTTAAGTGCTGATAAATATTTTATAATTCTAGACCGTGGAATGTGGGTAAAATTTGGATGATACATGGATTAAAATTGAAACGTGATTCACCTAAAGTAATGTAAGAATTATCTGAGTGTGATCCTGTCATAGTGAGATCCATGAATTATCTGAGTGTCTTGAGATGATTAAGATCGCAATACTGAGACTCATGTTCTACTCGATCAACTGGAATTTCATCTCTGGCAGGTGGATTTTCATTTTGATTCTCGACCATTTTGACCGACGATGAAGGTGATAGAGATTCTCTATTTAATCTACCGTTAGATGATCGAGACCAATTTCTCATGAAACTTAGATGCAGACTATATGCTAAAATTTAAATATGCAAATGAAATAAAAAATAAAAAATAATAAACAAGTGAAAAAAATAAATAAATTAAAAATAAATGAAAAAAGAAAAAATATAATGATTAGATCCTAAAACGTTCTCTGATTCTTATCAATTCAGATCTTAATTGAATCTCTAGTTCAGCTGTCTCAATTTCACGAATTAGGTTCTCATAAAAAATTATGGAAGAATCTCTAGATGAAGATGGTTCAAAAATTCTTTGGCAAAATACAAGCTCCATATTATCTCAGACTCACTATGTTGAGAAGATACTTGAGAAATATAATAAAGGAGATCTAAATATGGCTAGAACTCTTGTAGACCTAACTCTTCATTTATCAAAGAATACTGGCTCAAGCGTATCGCAATTAGAGTATTCGAGAATCATCGAAAAGTTTGATGTATCTCACAAATTGTACAGGACCTGATATCGCTCAAGCTGTAAACATGTTTAACAGATATACGAGCAATTCAGGACATAACCACTGGAAAGCCATAGTAAGAGTTTTGAGGTATTTGAGAGAAACTTCAAAATATGGTCTGCATATACGAGATATCATGTTGTTCTATAGGGAAACAGCGATGCTAACTGGATATCTGATACAATGGATTCCAAATCTATGAGTGGATTTGTTTTCACACTTGGAGATGCAACCGTGTCACTGAAATCCTCGAGGCAAACATGTATTGTCTGATCTATTATGGAATCAGAATTCATAGCATTAGATAAAATCGCAGAAGAAGCGGAATGACCTCGAATTTCCTAGAGGATATTCCAAATTGGCTCAAACCAGTGCCAGCGATAAGCATACATTGCGATATTCAATCGGATATTAAGAGAGCCCAACTACAATGTATAATGGTAAGTTTCGAAACATACATCGCAGACATAATACCATACAATAACTGCTCTCAAGTGGCATAATTTCGATCGATTATGTCAAATCGAAGGAAAACCTAGCGGATCCACTTACTAAAGGTTTACCTAGGGAGGAAGTTGAGAATTAATCGAGGGAATGGGCTTGAAGCCTATAAATTAAGAATTGTCACTGTGAAAACCCAACCTAGCTGACTGGAGATCCCAAGATCTAGGTTCAAAAGGGACAATTGAAACTTTGTGCAATTCAAAACAAGCATTGTAGAGTTTTATACTATTTCTCATTCTTGTAATGAAGCAGAGTGCTGTCTGTCAAGTCTAGGATAAGCTAAGGCTTTTAATGATCACTATATTAGGAGAAAAGTCCTAATGGGGGTAAAGGGGGATTACCTCTTTATAGTAGATCACCTATTTCAAGTAAGAAGTGAGACCGCTTCTATGAGAGTCTTTAAAGGCTGAAATCCCTAAAGGACTTGATGAATCCAGGACAAATGTTCATGGCTGAAATGAACACAACAGTAGAACGGGAAATGGTCGAAGTAGAGTTGTGTGTTGGCAATTGTCTTGGTTTACACCAACGATGGAACAATTCAAGACTATGGGTCACTAGTTTGCCAAGTAAATCCGATTGTCATTCACTAGGAAAGTTTCAAGGCGAAAGCTACCTATTTCGATGCAGCTTTATTCCACGGAAACTCTCTTAAGTGTCTGCATTAATATTTAAAGAATTGTGGAGGATTGTTGTAAATTCTCAAAATATGTAGTTTAAGTATAGGAGACACATGTCCCTAAAGTAGTGTCTTATGGGAAAGACACAATTTAAAAGGACAATGAAGAGTTATAACATTTAGGAGGGTTACACCTTAAGCCAAAGGGTTCCCACAAAGGCACCCTTCCATGCATATATAAGAGAGGGCTTAGGTTTATTCAATCCAATTAGAGCTCCCTACATTTTGCAAGTCTTTATTTAGAATAAGTGAGTCAAGTAGAGAGAGAGTTTTCAACCATTTTGTCCTTGTTTAAGTTCTTGTTAAAGGAGTGCCCCTTCTACAAGAAGTATCCAAGGAATCATGGGAGAACATTAGCCATATAGTATCTGTAAAGCACCGAGGCAGGATTAATAAGTCTTAAGGACAGAGGCAATTCGACTTGGATTCTGTTTGATCATTATCATCTTCAAGTTTTCAGGTTTTTCTAAGTTTTATGGTTTATATTTAATATTAGCATGTTAGTGAATGATTAAGTTATTTGATGCATGTTAAATTTTGTTTTGTTAAATGTTTCTCTGTTTACCACGCCTGGATCTTCAACTAAATGACACAGAATTTTCAGCGGAAGTAATTAAACCCACAATCGAAAATCAATCGCACCAAGAACAAAGATTTTTTCCGTGGTTCGTCTGAATCAATTTCAGACCACATCCACATTGAACTCTGGAACAATGAGCTCACTGCACTAATCAATAACAAGATTACACAAGAATCTTGAATCCGTTTACAACAATAATTTCCCCCAATTTCTTAACACTCACAAGATAAACCCTAATCTCTAATAGTGTCAATCTCAACTCTCAATTTGAAGATCACACAAACTTGGATTAGGAATATGGCTCAACAATTAGCCAAACAATAATGGGAGAAAACTGATAAGTAAAAACAATAAAAATTTTAACCTCTTTCTCAAGCCCTAGAACCCTTTATATATGATGAGCAAAAGTAAGTAATTAAGGCAACGGTAGGGATTGCGCCACGTGTCCTCATCCAACGGCTGGAAAAAGGCTTCTCATTTTACAATCTCCACCTTGAAGCCAAAACACATCCTTCATTCACAACCATATACTAGAATACATTAGGGCTAAGCTAGCACATCAAACTCACTTATTTCCATCATAGTTCATGTCGACTGCAAGATCAGCCAACCCCCACATGCAACAGCTTTATGCAGTGGGAGAGTTTGGTAGCAGTCACAATTTTTGTCCCCATGTCAGATGAGTTATCTTCAGTTGGGACCTTCTTGATCTCAATCTTACCACTAGTGATGACCTCCCTCACAAAATGGTACTTAACATCCACATGCTTAGTTCTCTCATGATGTACTGGATTTTTGCTCAAATGTATTGCACTCTGACTGTCAGAATACACAACTGTCTTACCCTGCAGTTGTTATATTTCGGTTAAGATATCCTGAAGCCAAATGGCTTCCTTGAACACATCTGTTATGGCTATGTATTCAGCTTCGGTAGTTGAGAGTGTAACTAACGGTTGCAGGCTTGACTTCCAGCTGATGTAATTTCCACCAAGTATGAAATAGTATGATGTAGTTGACTTTCTTGAGTCTTTGTCACCTGCAAAATCAGAATCAACATACCCTACCAAGTCTAAAGCGTTAGATTTGTTAAAGCATAAGTCATAATCAACAGTTGTATTTATGTATCTTAACAACCACTGCAAAGCACTCCAGTGAGCACCACCAAGATTTGACATAAATCTACTCAACAAAGATAAAGCATATGACAAATCAGGTCTAGTACTAATCATGATATACATCACAGAACCTATAGCATTTGCATAAGGTACATTTTCCATTTTAATCATCTCAGACCTATTGGCAGGACTTTGTGATTTAGACAAAATAAAATGACTCTCAAGTGGCTGGCTAACAGGCTTACAGCCACTTACCCCAAATCTAGATGATACCTTTTGCAAATATGTGGACTGATATATTTTAAGGTAATTTTTACTTCTATCTCTATCAATGGTCATACCTAGGATTCTCTTTACACTACCTAGGTCTTTCATGTCAAATTCACTATTCAACTGCTTCTTAAGATTGTTAATAGCATTCATTGATTCAGAGATTAGAAGCATGTCATCAACATACAATAACAAATATATATGACATTTATCATGAAGCACGAAATAGAAGCAACTATCATATTTACTTCTTACGAATCCAATGCTAAGTACAAATGTGTCAAACCTCTTGTACCATTGCCTGGGTGACTGTTTAAGACCATATAAAGATTTATCAAGCAGACAAACATACTCAGGATGGTTTTTATCTATAAAACCTGCAAGCTGGGACATATAAATTTTCTCTTCTAATTCTCCATGAAGAAAGACAGTTTTCATATCTAATTGTTCCAATTCAAGATTATACTGCACTACAAGAGCTAACATGATTCTAATAGTTTTAAATTTAACTACAGGTGAGAAAATTTCATTATAGACTATCCCTTCCATTTGAGTAAATCCTTTTACTATAAGTCTGGCCTTAAACCTAACAGGGTCACTAGGCAGAATTCCATCTTTGACCTTAAACAACCACTTACACTCAACAACTTCTGGTTTTTAGGTTTAGGAACAAAAGTCCAAGTTTGGTTTTTCTAAGAGAAGACATTCTTCTTCATGGCCGCTTCCCATTCAAGTTTATGGGTAGACTTTAATGCCTCTCCTAAGCTAGCAGGCTCTATTCCATATATTTCATGACTGGATATTAATGCACAGAAATACAAATCATTGGTTGAGTAATCATACCTGGTAGGAGGTCTTACCTGCCTCCTACTTCTGTCTCTTGCTAGCTGGTAGTTTGCCAATGTGTCTTATGGTGTTTCATCATGATGCTCAGTTTGATCCAATTGATCCACCGTGTCCTCTTCACTTTGTTATTGTATCTCAGCCACTTCATTTCTGTTTTCCTCCGGATTATTACTCATAGGCTAGGAGTCCTCAGATGTCTCCGTGCCTGGCCTGTCACCAATTTGATCAGTGGTCTTTGAGGTGCCTGGCTCCACCTGCATCTGAGCTCCACCTGCAAGATCAAAATCTGCTAGATCCTTTTCTAAGGCACATGCATTCTTGTTAGTAGATTTACATGGAAAATAAAGTTCATTGAATATAACATCCCTACTAACTATGATTTTGACTCCATGTGACTCCCTTTCCCATAACTATACCCTTTTTATCCCTTCTTGATATCCTAAGAAAACACACTTAAGTGACCTTGGTTCAAGTTTACCTATGGACTGGTGAGCATAAGCTTCACAGCCAAACACTCTGAGGTGGGCAAGCTTCTAAGTTCTACCAGACCAGATTTCTTCTGGGGTCTTAAACCGGACTGAACTATTGGGCTAAGGTTAACTAAATGAGTAGCAGTATTGAGGGCCTCACCCCAAAAGGGACTCGAAAGTTCGGAAGAAAATAAAAGACATCTGATCTTTTCTAATAGGATTCTATTCATCCTTTCCGCAACTCCATTTTGTTGAGGAGTGTGTCTCACAGTCCTATGTCTCAGGATACCCTCACTAGTACAGTATTGATCAAACTCAGTATTACAAAATTCTAAGCCATTATCAGTGCTCAAGACTTTCACTTTGTTACTAGTTTGATTTTCTACAAAAACTTTCTATTCTTTAAATTTTACCAAGTTTCATCCTTTGATTTTAGTAAAAATGTCCATACATTCCTACTGTAGTCATCAACAATAGAGAGAAAGTATTTCTTACCCCCAGGTGTCTGGACCTTGGCTGGTCCCCATAGATCATAATGTAGATACTCCAGGCTGGCTTTTGACAAGTGAATTCCAGTTGGGAAGCTCTGTCTGTGCTGTTTGCCTAACACACAGATCTCACAAAACTCTAGTGGCTTCAACTGGTCCTTTCCAAATTATCCTTGCTTGCTGAGTACCTGCATGCCTTTCTGGCCTATATGGCCAAGTGTCAAGTGCCAAATATTAGTCATATCAACATTAGAAGTTAGAGCAAAAATGGGTTTTTTCTGAGAATACATGTTGTCCATTTAGAACATACAAACCGTTTCTTTTTATACCAGTTAGGATTAGTTATTACCCTTAGATATGTGCATGTTGCCTTGGTGAGCTTTATATGTAAAACCTAATTCATAAGGAGTTCCTAGTGATATTAAGTTTCAATTTAAATCAGGTACATATCCAACATCTGTAAGGATCCTAATTTTACCATCATGGAGCTTGAGCGTTATGTCACCAACTCTATGTATTCTACAAGTATTGTCATTACCCATATACACTGTCCCTTGGTCAGAATTTCTAAAGTTGACAAACCAGTCTCTATACGGACTCATGTGAAAGGAACACCCTGAGTCCAGAATCCATTCTTTGCTAATGTGATCTCTAGACACAGTCAATGCCTCAGATAGGCAAATCGACCCCTTTTCGGCAGCCACAGTAGCGCTGCCTTCATTTTTCTGTTCCCTAATGAATTTATAACAATTCATTTTAAGGTGTCACATCTTCCCACAGTGATAGCACTTCTTTCCACTATTCTTATTCGTATCCTGTTTATTCTTTTTCTTCCCTTTAGATTCTTGATTATTAGGTGGATTATTATTAGGCCCATTATATTTCCTGTCATTTTTGCCTTTCACGAATAGGTTCGCTCCACCTCTTCTACTAGTTCTAGGTTCTAACTCTCTAGCCCTTATACCAGATATTACCAAGTCTAGCCTAGGTACAACTCCTGTGTACTGTAGTGAGTTCTTAACGACACTATATTCTTCAGGTAGTGAATTTAATAGAATCATAGCTTCACTAGAATCATAGCTTCACTAGAATCTCCTAAGGCTTGGTCAGTTCCTTTAAGGATTTGAGTCATTTTTGTGAATTCATCCAGGTTATCATCAATAGACTTATTTGTGTCCATCTTGTAATTAAACAAATTTCCTTTCAAGAAAACTAATTTGGAGCAGAAACAACATAATAAAGAGATTCGAGTTTACCCCAGAGTTGAATGGCCGTGTTCATTCCATCAACCTTTCTGATGACTGAGTCTCCCAAGTGGAGGAAGATCAAGTTGTAAGCCTCTTCCATGATTTCGGCTTTCGTGTCCTTTTTCATCTTTGGCCATTTTTCAGGATCGGGTTCCAACACCAAAGCTAGCTTATGGTGAGAAAGCAATACCCTCATTTCTTTTTCCAAGTGGTAAAATCTCCTTTCCCGTCAAAGATGCCAATGTCGAGTCTAATAGTCGACTTTAAACCAGAAGCTCAATAAGCAACACAAAGTCAGTCACCTACACAACACAGTCTTACTCACCCAAAAAATCGCAAATTCTTAAAACTCAAACCACAATTTGCACCACAGAATCCTAATCACCCAAACAACTAAGCTTTAATAACTCAAACTTTCAATTTGGCAACACCCAATCTTTCAATTTGCAACTCCCAATCTGTCTATAATCGGCAACACAGTGCCTTACTGATTACTCACCCAAACAAGACAGCAACGTCTAAACACTCCCAAACCACAACTCAGACGATCGGCGATCAACTAGGGTTTTATTTCTTGATCGGCCACAGATCAGGTCTTGGTCTTCGACTGGTCAGATCTTATTCTCCCGCAGATATAGACGATCGGCGACACCTAGGGTTTTGTATTTGATCACGACAACTCTTTTATTCAGCTCTGATCTTGGTCTTGGTCACGGCAGCTCTGTAGCTAATCGGTTCCTTTAATCTGCAGTCCCTTGGTGTTTTTTGATTCGCGAAACCTAATCGGCAAGATCAGTTGTTTTCTTTGATTTGCGAAACCTAATCGGCAAGATCAGTTGTGTTCTTTGATTCGCGAAACTTAATCGGCAGGATCAATTCGCCGACTCCTTAGGGCAGTTCTGTAAACTCTGATCTTGATCGCTATTGGTTCCCTCTTGTTTCTTGCTTTCTGATATTCAACCTTTTGCTCTGATTTTTGGTCTTGGCTTAAATCCCTAATTCGGTCAACACATGGATTTATCTTCTTAGTTCTTTGATCGACAATCCCAGACGTCTTTGAAGGATCTTGATTTTGCCTCTTAATGGCTCTGATACCACTGTTAAATGTTTCTATGTTTACCACGCCTGGATCTTCAACTAAATGGCACAGAATTTTCAGCGGAAGCGATTAAACCCATAATCGAAAATCAATCGCACCAAGAACAAAGATTTTTTCCGTGGTTCGTCTGAATCAATTTCAGACTACATCCACGTTGAACTCCGGAACAAGGAGCTCACTGCACTAATCAATAACAAGATTACACAAGAATCTTGAATTCGTTTACAACAACAATTTCCCCCAATTACTTAACACTCACAAGATAAACCCTAATCTCTAATAGTGTCAATCTCAACTCTCAATTTGAAGATCACACAAACTTGGATTAGGAATATGGCTCAACAATTAGCCAAACAATAATGGGAGAAAACTGATGAGCAAACAATAAAAATTTTAACCTCTTTCTCAAGCCCTAGAACCCTTTATATATGATGAGCAAAAGTAAGTAATTAAGGCAACGGTAGGGATTGCGCCACGTGTCCCTCATCCAACGGCTGGATAAAGGCTTCACATTTTACATGTTTGATAGCACTTAATTTACCAACAAAATATTATAAAGTAACTTAATTTGTTTGTTTAACATCCATAACGTATTTGTGAACATCAATTTCTTTCTCAAAATAAATAATGCTAAATTTTGGAGATCTAGCCCCTTTGTAGACTGTCACCAAAATCGCCTCTGGACTCCTCAATTATCAACATTGTGCTATCCGACGAAACTTTCATCCAGCAAATAAACGTGAGGGATCAGTTTGAGTCTCTTGGTGCAATTCAGTGTGATTTGTTCAATAGTTCCCATGCTTACTTTCTACCTGAGCGTAGGTATTTTGGTTTTTGCTATTGCTTATTACTGTGATTATACAATTGATCTGCTATTGTTTTGCTGCCAAGCTAAATTTCTTACTGTGTTATATTTAGCACCGGGTCACTAGTTGCAGTCTCTCCTGCTTCGACATTACATTGACTCAAGAGTCCATTTGGAAATACTTTAAACATGTTTTCTTAAGGTTAAAATGATTTCAAATCTCTTGATAATATGTTCAAAAATACTAATAAGTTTCGCTCCCAAATTGACCCTACATTCTTGGTCTAAAATTTGTCAACTCGGGATCCCTTTTATTTTTGTATCGTTAATGCTTACATCCGTGGAGTGGATAGTCCAATGTAGATCTGGCTGGTGGTCCGATTCGGTTCCGGTCCCGGTTCCACGAGTGTGGAACTAGAACCGTAATCGGAACCGAAATGAACGGTTCCGATTTGGTTCGGTTCAAAACTGATTTTCTTTTTTTTTTTTTAATTTTAATATTGATTTTTTTAAAAAAATAAAAAATTGAAACGGTTCCAGTTCGAACCGCTGGAACTGAAAGGTTCCAACCAGAACCGGTCAAGATACTATTCCGATTCCGAATCGGAACCGTCCGATTCCCACCGGTTCGGTTCCGATTCCGAACCGGAACCTTGAACGGGTCTAGTCTCATGATTGAAGAATGAAGTCTAAATATTTTGATATTCGATAATATTTGTTTCTCTGTTTATGAGATTGATGAAGCTGATGGTGGACTTTCGAGTTTCGAGCAAGACCATATACCAAAAAACCAAAAAATTACTGTTCATTCTGACGATTGACATGCAGATGAGCTAAGGACGATTTTCACATTTAAAACACAGAATATACATTTGACGCAGTATTTAAGTCGCTTTTTTTTGGTCCATATCAACTCGAGTATTTCCCAATTTTTATACTATTCTAAGACACTTTAGAGTATCAATTGCCACAAAAATTGAAGATGATGTGGAAATCATTAATAGCATTCCCCTGCCAAGAAAGCCTCAGAAGGATAAGATGTGTTGGCACTATGATAACAAATGTGATTATTTGGTTAAAAGTGGATACCAGGTTGCTTTTCGAATGAAATACTCGGAAAATTCCTCCAGTTCGGAAACATATAAGAACCAGTGGAATATTATTTGGAAGCTAAATTTGCCAGAAAAAGTGAAGATATTCATATGGAGAGCTACTCAAAATACGCTCCCTACTGCAACCAACTTGGGGAAAAGAAAAATAACTCAATGCTTTCTGTGTCGGAGGTGTAGGAGATCAGAAAAGAATGTGATTCACGCCTTATTTTGCTGTAAGTGGGCTAAGAAGGTCTGGAAGTGTTCTGGTTTAGTAAGGAATTACTGGGAGGGGGACTCACGGGATGTCTTGGAGGTTTTGATGGAGGCTGCGAATGGAAATGTGGATGAGTTGGAAATGGTGGTGGCTACATGTTGGTCAATTTGGACAGCGAGAAACTCCTTCGTCATGCAGGGGAAACCTATTAGCCATGAGGTAGTTAATGCTAAAGCTGCAGCTACCGTCGAAGCTTTCAAGAGGCTAATTGGGGGCACCATGAATCAGAGGGGATTAGGCGAAAATCCTAGAAAGGCTCCTTGGAAAGTCCCGCATGTGGGGTGGTACAAACTCAATGTGGATGCATCAACCATAAACATCTTAATATGGCTGGTCTAGGTGCTGTTGTTAGAGACGCTGATGGTAACATTTTGATGGTTGGTATGAGGAACTCCAAGCTCTTTCAAGATGTAGCTTTGCTTGAAGCAGAGGCCATGTTGTTTGGATTGCAAAACGCTGTTACTGAAGGTTTCTTGCCATTAATAGTGGAGTCAGATTCATTACAAGTGACTAATCTTTTGCTGAGGAAACATGACAGCCTGCTGGAGATAGCATGGACAATCGAAGACATTCTGGAGATTTTGAAAACTTATGAGAAGGTGGTAGTGTCTCATATTTATAGAGAATGCAACTCCTTAGCTCACTCCTTAGCGAGTGTGGCGGTTAATTTTGTTAATCCTGTAATCTGGATGGGAGAATATCCTACAGATATCCGATCATTGTTAACCAATTGATTTTTATGGAAAGTATATGTTCTTTTCAAAAAAAAAAACATGGCTTAGCAATCAAGTGCATTGATTTGAATAACATTAGGGGTCTCAAAAGAGATGATGCTAAAGCCAGAATAAGATGTAACTTAACATAAAACAAGTATTAGGCATTTTTCGGTAATTACATATCAGTCAGTATATTGGGAGACAGAGTAGTTACTCCTACTAGAAACAACCTGTTGCAAGCATAATCAAGATTTATTCCAAGTAAACAATACAAAAAAATTCACAAAAGTTAAAGATCAAACTATTAATTAACTCTTATAAAACAACACTCGATTCCCATTTCAAAACATTTTAGTGTTTCTCCTTTGGAGTTTCCTTCTCAGGAATCTTTGACTCCAGCTCCTTGGGCTTTACATTTTCCGCAGCCCTGAAATGAAATTCATCAGTCATGTCACATATAGAAGTAACTTAAACATCATTTTAGGGTCCCCCCCCCAAAAAAAAAAAAAAATACGCAAGAAAACAGTTGGCAAAGTAGTAAACAGCAGCTATGGTGGTATTGATATAACTGGAGTCCAATGCATGATAAAGAAAAGCCATTGAGAGGATAAATTGGATTTTCTTCACCCCAAAACAGTCAGAATCACAACCTGGCTGAGCTCAGAGGTCATTTTTCCAATCATTTAAATCAACCATGACAAGCATAATTGTTGTGGCTCAGTACAGCAGTCTTTCATAATCCGTTGGAATTTAATGCAAATTATCTAGCTTTATAAGAAAATTACAGTTTAGGTCCTTGTATAAGAAAAAATGATTGCCATTTGAACGTGCCATTCCATGTAACTTCAAATTATATCAGCTCATGAAACCAATGCATGAGGAACTGTATGAATTCAATAATAAATAAAGAATTGCTGAAAGCCATCAAATCAACATCAAGGATGCTCTCAATGATATAAAACTGCCACAGGATTGAAGCTGTCCGGCAGAGGTGTTGGACTCAAAATTGTAACTATCTTCAAAACAAGGATTGCTAACTAATTTACTACACTCAGCTCGACTAACAATATGAGAAAAATAAAGAAAAATGTGCCCCTATACTATATTACAGTTGCAATTTCAATCCAATTCAACTGTTCAAATCATAAAGGTACAACATATAATTACTATAATTGAAACTAATGCAGTAAAAACCTCAAGCAATAGTTAACTCGTGAGGTCACATATATTCACAACCTTAGAGAATGATCCAATGCTAAACGCAACAACGAATTTATAAGTGTCTAACATTTAAAATATTCCGCAATCCAATTACTTTGGGTTCGCTATTCGATTCCTCCAAAACCATTTAATTTTACTCAATCAAGGGCCAAACCCCCTGCGGAGCCGAATAACACTATGCTAACTCTGCTGCCTGATGAATGACAAGGATTTTCAGCACTTCCAAAGTTGCAGGATTTTCTAATTGTTGAACCCTAAATTTGTTTGAATTTTTTAATTTATAAACCGAGATTTACAACAATCTTTCCCTACAACAGTAACTGATTAAATTTCCCAGTTCTATAAAATTGAACAATAACCCAAAATCCGATATATATATATATATAAAGAAATAAATCAAATGGGAAAAAAAGCAAATTACTTGGAGGCGGCGGTAGATTCTTCTTCGAGCCAACTGCGAATATGTTTAACGTTGCGTCTGAAAATAGAGGCCGATTGTTTGACGTCGCTTCTCAGTAGAAGAACGACAGCGCTGACGCCAGCCACTGTGAGTATGAAGTTCGTCAAAGCCATGATCTTTTGCTGCTTCTTCAATCAAACTCTAGTATTGATGCTGCTAGCCGAAGGGTTTTGCTGCTTCTTCCTACGAAATTCCTCGATAGATTTAGATTGGGCCGTCTTTTGGATCATATGGGCCTCTCAATTTAGGCCCACATGTTTTTGGTCATTTACATATGAAATGATCGCCAAATATAATGAAGGGTAAGATTCTGTTTAGCCGAGATATTTTCATCATCCATGTAGTATTGTCTTATTTATTGATAGGAGTGGTGGAAAAACCTAAATCCGACCTGACCCGATAGGCTTTAATCTTGTTTGAAGATATATTTTAGAATCCGGGTTGGGATTAGGTAAAAAATCGGATCCCGGCCTCGGCAGGAGTTTTTATTAATAAAATAATTTTTCATCATATATGGAAAACATTGTTCAAGTGTAGAAAAATTAATTTATACACCGACTATAAATACATAGCTTGGTGGTAAGCTCAAACGATCTCACATTTAAAAGTTTTAAGAGTGTTAGAGAGTGAAGGTTTTTTTTATAAAGTTTAAACACTTTGTATTATATTTTTGTAAGTAATAGAGTTTCGGATTTTTCTTAAAAAACACACTAGAGTGATAAGAGAATCATAATAGAATAAAGTAGAAATAATCATAAAAATTTTCTCTCAAAATTGTAGTGGCAAAAAAATGTCACACGAATCTAGTGGGTTTCAATTGTTCGAGAATATGTGTTACTTGTTTTCTAATTGTTTTAAGTTCGTATTTAAAAAAAACATTTAGAGGCTTTCGTTAAAATTATTATACACAAAAACTTTTTTTTTTTTTTTTTTAAATTGAGTGTGATAGTATGAAATAAAGTTTTGTTCTTTCGCTGGGAAAGTTTGGTTTATTTATTTATTTATTTATAAGTGGATGCAGGCTGTATTTTTATTTTTATAATTAAATCTCTCTCTTTCACTCATGGTGGGGGTGGGTATCTTTACTATGGATTTGGTTTAGTGCAGTCAGTGATGGGATTGTTAGCTTTTGTTTGTGTTTTAGTTTTCTCTGTTATTTTGCTGAATTGTAGTTTTCTTCAAGTGCGTATGTAGAGTTTGCAAAACACTTCATTATTCATTTGATTTTGTGCAACTTTTTGTTTGCTGTTTCCCTTAATATTGATAGCTTTTGTTTGTGTTCTAGCTTTCTCTTTTATTTGCTGTTTACCTTTAGATAATGTGATTTTCCAAAGTAGTGCATATTTATTAGTTTCGGAGGTACTAAAGAGGAAGCCCATGGCTTTGATCAAGAAGCTTCGCAAAGCCGTAAAAAATTATTAATCTCTTCTATGTTTAGTTAGGTTGAATCTATGTTTATAATTTCCACTTTAACGCCTCGGTTGTACAACATATCATTATGGGTCCTCGTGTTGACCAACCTCGTATCATGTCAAGTTCAGTTCAGCTGTAAAGTTTGGATTGTTAAAATTGGCGTTTGTGGCGCGTTCGTATCACTGTTCGAACGAAACTTAGCTTAAGTTCGTGATGTGTTCTTTCATTCGTTCGAATGATACTTTCCAGAGGACTCGCGTTCAAGAGGCGTTCGTTGGAGCGTTCGAACCCGTATACAAGGTCGGCGTTTCGCATTCGTCTTGTGTTGGAGAGATCGTTCAAACGAAGTCATCCAGAATGTCTTCGTGCATATGGCCTTTGATAAGTGTTCGAATGAGACTCGTAATGAGTGGTAAATGTATCACTATTTCCCACTCATTTAACCTAATATTTTGTATAATTTCTTGAGTTTTGTGAATATTTTGATGTGTTTTGTGTTATTTTGTAGATAAATAAAATAACATGACTCTCTGAAGGCAATTCGGGGCCAAAACAGTAAAAAAGGACAAAAAAAGGCCAAACTGTTTTTACGCCGCAATTAACGGCGTCAACGCGCATGACTTATTGATGCCTATAAATCCAGGCCGAAATTCAGAATTCAATTCATACTTTCTTCTATGTAATTCCTTAAGAATACTAAGAAGATTGTATCTTGTTTGTTTATTTACAGCTTTCAGAAATTAATTTACGCATTTGCACATTCTTTTCTTTACTTTTCAGTCTTTACTTTCTGCAATTTACTTTTACGCAATAGTACTTTCCTTTCTTCACTTTTCAGGCTTTACTTTTCAGTAATTTGGAGGTAACTCCCCTTGCTGGGGTTATAGGTAAAACTTTTATTACTAATATTTAGATTAATCTCCCTTTAATTATAATATATAAACTATTTAAAACCTGACTTAATGAGGATACCGACTTATGGTCGGTTGGACTTAATTAAATTGATTTTAACCTGACTTAATGAGGATATCACCTTATGGTCGGTTGGAATTAATTAATAATTTGACTTAATCAAGATACCGCCTTATGGTCGGTTGGTAATATCACGCAAAGTTAATATATTATAATAATGGAGACTAAAATAGTAGTAATAAAAGTGGATCTTCAAACCCCAGTATTTTATTTTATTGTGCTTTTACATTTTTAATTTCCAACATTTACTTTCCAACATTTATTTTCCAGCATTTATTTTATGTCTTTTATTTTATTTAAGCTTTTACTAGCTATAAATATGTGTCGTAGCTAAACCCGTTATATGGGGTTGTGATGAATTCTAATATCATCGTTTATAAGGGGTTATTTTATAGTTTGGGTAATATAAATGTTTATTTATTAAGTCTTAAGCTTAATGCTTCTTGTTAACTGGTCATTAATAAGATTGATCTGGTAAACTTAAAATAAACTTGTCAAATGAATTTTAGGTTCCAGTCTTAGACTTAATAGCCCTCGATCTTTCTTGAGGATAGATAACCCTTTAATAGATTTCCTTACATGATAGACATAAACCTGTCGGGTGGGGGTAACTACAATTGGAACTTAATCTTAATGAATTGAGATAACTTGGTTGACATAGACATATGATTAATTAGGTTACACTGGGGATTTACATCTGACCATCGACAGAGGCTTTTGCATAATTTCGTGTTCCAGGTTAGTAAACCAATATATTACACAAACATGAAATAACCACTTCATCTTTAAAAGATATTGGAAAGATTCACAACTCTGGACAGTTTCTAAATATTGAATTTTCTCAAACTACTTTCACGCTGTTTTATTTACTTGTTTTAAATTTAAAGTCATCATCCAAGTCACCATTCAATCAAACAATCAATCTATTAGATACTCGTAAAAATTTGACTTCATAAATTAATAGATTATGTATGAAGTCCTCGTGGGATCGATACTTTTTATACTACTTGAACAATACGTCCGCTTGCGTTATACACATGTGATTACGCTGGTCAAGTTTTTGGCACCGTTGTCGGGGACTTATTTATCTTTCACTATTAATTTTGGGGTTAGATACCTTTACTTGCGTCTAATTTCTTTTTACTTATTTTTTCTGTTTTCTTTTGTTTCAGGTTCTCAGACACTACATGAGACAAACCAGAAGCTTTGAAATCCGACCGCTTGACCCAGAGATTGAAAGAAGCATCAGACAGTTGCGAATGGAAATGCGAGAAGGCCAAGAAGCACTAATCAACATGGAACCCGAACCTTTAGAAGTTGCACCACCAATTTTCATTCGAGACAGAAGTATTCCGGTGGTTGACGGCTTCATTTCCTATATTGTACTTCTTCCTTTACTAGAAAATACGTGTGACATCAAAACATGCATTCAAATGATTCAGCAGTCATTTCAGTTTCGAGGGGAATGCAACTGAAGATCTAATGCCTATATCAGTAACTTCCTGGAAGTTTGTGGCACTTTCAATTACAAACGAGCAGCTGAAGAAGCAATGAGACTGCGTGTTTTCCCATACTCCTTAAAAGACAAAGCTAAAGCTTGGCTACATTCACTACCGGCAGGTTCCATCACAACTTGAAACACTCTAGCCACCAAATTCCTTGTAAAATACTTTCCACCAGCCAGAACTGCAAAGCTGAGGAATGACATCACATCATTTATGCAACATGACTCAAAATCTCTCTGCGAAGATTGGGAAATGTACAAGGATATACTCCGGAAATGTCCTCACTATGAGATTGTAAAGTGGCTACAAGTCCAAATATTCTATAATGGACTTTCTGGAATAATGAGAACCACAAATGATGCTGCTCCTGAAGGGGCTTTAATGGCAAAATGAGAAGATCAAGCCTGAGACTTAATTGAAGAAATGACCAATAACAATTCATTGTGGCCAACAGAAAGGAGCATGATCCAAAGAATTGTTGGAATTTATGAAGTTGGAGCCAACACTGCAATGAATGCCAAACTGGATCAGATATGTAAATTCATGGAAACTCTTAGCACGCAAGGCAATATTGGATCCACAAGTTCACCATATGGAGGAGCACCAAAGCCAAAACAACAAGAAGAGACGGTGAATTATGTCAACAATTTAAACAGATAGGGGAACAATCCATATTCCAATACCTACAACCCAAGATGGATGAATCATCCCAATTTTGCATGGAGCAATATTTCAGGGCAAAAGAACTATCCAGCACTCGGATTCCAACAGCAAAATAAAAACCAGTAGCATGAAAAAAACCAGGAATAACATAAGTGTTAGCTCAGTTAAAAAAATATGATGTTATATTTCAGAGCCAATCAGCTTCCATTAAAGCACCGGAAAATCAAATTGGATAACTAGCCAATGCTCAGAGTTACAGACTGCCATGATATCTTCCCAGCAACACAGAACAAAATCCAAGGAACCGAATGAAGGAGAAATGTCAAGCTATTACCTTGAAAAGTGGTACTGAAATCAATAAAGATGTTGGAATCAAGGCATCCATTGAAGAAGTTCCAAAAGATACAGCTCCACATATAGAGGAAAAAAAAAAGCAAAAGAAAAAGATCATGAAAGAATCACTCCACCTCCACTTTTTCCACAGCGTCTCTAGAAAAAAAAAATGGACAAGCAGTTTGCTCGATTCTTAGAGGTGTTCAAAAAGCTGCATATCAACATTCCATTTGCAGAAGCGTTGGAAGAAATGCCCAGTTGTGTCAAATTCATGAAAGACATTCTTTCACGAAAGTAAAGATTAGGAGACTACGAGATAGTAGCATTGACAGAAGAATACAACGCCATCATTTAGAGGAAACTTCCCCTAAAGTTGAAAGATCCTGGCAGTTTCACTGTGTCACATCACTGATCTGGAAGATGTTACCGGAGGGGATAGCTATACTAACCTCATGAGCCTCTGACGTTTCAACTGTATCTTAACTATTCGAATGCAAGGTTATGCATGCAGACCATAACTCCCTCAATATAATATACTTTCATTGCTCATAGACGCATACTCAGAATTGTTCTTTTTACAACACTTGAATAAATGATTTTAATGACTAACTCAACATTGATGCATATAAACAACTATGACCGAACTGCCATACTTTTGACTCTGAACTGAACTCTTACACTTTGTGTCAAAATACTGGTGGACTCCAACCCCGGTGACTGTATCAGTATCCATCCTCCCGAGCCTGTCCTTCAGGAATCCCTACAAAACAACTAAAAACTGATGGGGGGTTAGATTGCTATACAATCTAAGTGAGCGGACAAAAATCGAAAACTGAAATAAAAGTCTTTTAACTTTAAAATCATATTTTCAAAATGTCTTTTGTGGAAAATCTGTTTCTGAAAACTTCAACTTTCTAAAAATGGTCTTTAAAACAATGGAATCTGAAAACTCTCTGTTAAAATCTGATTTCTGAAAACTGGGTATTAAAAATCTGAAAAACTGTGTACTATAAGTCTGAAAGCTGAAAACTGCTCTACGTCCAGGACCATAACTCAACTGGACGTCTCTCTATAACCAGGACCATAACTCAACTAGGTGTACTCTATGTCCAGGACCATCACTCAACTGGGCATCTGAAGTTAGGATTTCGGGACTCTGTAATCCATAGTCCTACTCGAGGATCTGAGAGCGTCCCCTCAGTCCTCCACATGTGCACATGTGTCCGAATCCGTCAATTCCACTGTGTCTGAAGTTACATACTGGGGTGAAGTTTTAACTCATACCCCGAAAACCATAAATCTCAAGTTTAAAAATATTTCTTTTATAAATCACCATGATCTGAAATAATGGCTGTAAATAGATAAATAAATAAATAAAGGCTAACGCCCTACGTGCTGGAAAAGTAAGTCTGGATTTATAAAGAATAAATCAATAAGTAAAAGTCAATTTTAAAGAAAGAGTGTCCACTCACTGTTATGAACTTAGCTGGCACCGGATTTCTTGATCGAAGGGTACTACAATTCCTGCGAATAATCTATGATCGAAAATCGATTATAATCAATCGTAGTCTAATAACTTTGATACTTTAAAGATTCATCCTTATGTCATGCAATCAAGACTTATAATAATCATATCTTAGTATAGGATATGTATATAAACTAATACGACGCTCCAAGGGTGACTTTGAATGCGTACAAGTAGAGTTTTAGGAGATTTAGAACTGATTGGATCTATTTCTTGTTCAGCGTCGCGACGTAGGAAGGATTTCCGCGTCGCGTCGCGCGGCGTTCTGATCTCATTTTTATCTTTCTCCTCGCGTCGCGACTTGGAAGTCCCCAGCGTCGCGACGCCCCTGCGATTTCCAGGATACGTCCATGTTCTATTTTAATTCTTTATCACTTTCAAAACCCAACTTAATTCAATCTTTATTCATTTCCAATACTTCTAATCCACAAACCAACATTCAAAACTGTTGGGGTTGGTGCTCACAGCGCCAATTCCCGGTTGTATTTCCTTGTAAATACTTCTGTAAAACATTATTATTATAAATAATATATGCAGTTTCTTTAATATAATGAATCTTATAATATGGTAAAGACGTAATGACCCTAGAATGATTAGTCATGATACAGTTGCAAAAGCGTCTCAACGGACATTGACAAGTATCATGACGCTGTCATTCTCAGACAGTTCCTGGTCAAGGTTTACACTGCTTGGTCAGTATAGTAAACCCGTTGAGACCGGTACAAGTCGTATACTGGAATATATGATTCCAATGGTTTCTCAATGAACCATAAGTCTTGGAGACTGGTATAGACCTGTAGGTGTTTGTAGCGGATAAACACTGAACGACTCACCGAAGATTCTTAATGGATGGTACACCAACGTCAATAAGAATCTTCTTGGGTTGAGTAGCACTTGTGATTCTTAGACTTGAGATGCCATTGTGGGCACATGAGACATCTTCTACACTTAGATGGCAGTCACGTCACCGATCTATTTAGATCAGACCTCCGCCTGTTCGTTGGGTGTAGATAGATCCTCAGTGTGTCATATGTGTGTCAAGATAGGATCCGTCAGTTCTGTATAAAAGAGCATAGGTAGTCCATACAATTAGCAATCAGATAAAACCATGGGCCCGTGGTAAAGTTTAGAAGCTAGTTCTAAACATTCTTGTGAGATTGCTAATAGAATAGTCAACTGGATAATCCCCATAGAGATTTGACGTTTACATCTATATCTCTGGGATAAATCCGGATACCTGTGACGGAGGAATTAAACATTTGCCATGACCTCGACCTGTATGATTCAGCCAGTTTATCCGTGATCGTCATAATTTATGGGTGGATAAATTATGGACACGAATTTGATTTCGTGACGGATACGCCTGAATCTAGAGAGTCTCAATAATGAAATAAACTCGTAGAGCACTAGAGCAACACTAATAAACAATATTGATTGTTTATAAAGTCGTTTAAAGGTTAAACGCAAAATACATGTGTAGGGACCCGATAGTCATTTCTTTAATTGTTGTGTATTTACATTTAATACTTGATTATTTTAAATACACATTAATTAAATGTCAAATTGAGATATTTGACTTATATCATAAATGAATATATGTATTTGATATTTAATGTAAATATAATACATATATTTGAGATATTTGTATTTAATTAATTAATTATTTATTTAATTGTTAAATGATTAATATAATTAAAATATAAATATCTTAACTTTAGATATTTGTTATGTAATGATTAAAGTTGCCTTTATTAAAGTAAATAAATATCTTTAAAGTAGTTTAGATATTTTATTTACTTTATCAAATGTTTATGAAATGAAAATGAAATTCAAAATTGTTGTATATGTCTTGATGAAATTCAGCCAAGGGCTTTTTCTTCACAAGTATATATTGTTTTCATTTCATTTGCATTTGGTAACCTTATACACTTTTCTAAAAACTCCATTGAAGAGAAAAACCAAAGAAAAAGTGAAGAAGAAAAGGAAAAAGCTTAAGAAAAGCTTGGATTTAGTAAGTGTTTTAAACTTACTATTAGATATGAAATTGTTTCTTGTGATCCATGCTTTAACATATGATGTTTTTAAGTTATTCCTTTCTTTATTTCTTGTGTTTTGATGATGGAAAACTTTGATGAAAGTGTTGAGCATGTGTGATGAAGAAAGCTTATGACTATTGTAGTTATAAGCATTCTTTTAAGGTTTATGAAACCATGTTTTTTTTTTTTTTTTTTTTTGAAATCGTTGGAAACCCCGCCACCAAACCACCCATTCTGGGCCGCGGCGCAGGTAAAACCCCCGGCTGCCCCAGGCTCTTACAAGAAGTTGCACCCCCATGTTGCTAATCTAGAGTTGTTGATCCACTCTAAGATGACCTAGATTTGATCTTGAGTTGTTTCATTGTGTTGAGACTTGGATTGGATGTAAGAAAGATGATTGAAGTAATTGATTTGGTGTATTTAGTCTAATTTGTCCAATTTGTTGAAATTGAGAAATTAGGGTTTATAACTAATTCCAAATTTGGGGCTTTTCATTTATGTTATGCATTTGGATGTGTATATGATGCATATAAAGTTTCATGTTGATTGGATTACATCTTGATGTGTTTTGATGCATGAAATGACAAAATGCAAACCCCCCCCCCCCTTTGGAGGCTCTCGGCCAAGATAAGTAATATTGGGATTTTTGTTGCTTTGGTGTTTTTGATGTTTTGAACATGCTAAGTTCATCTTAGAAATGATTTAGAATCATTCAAAATTGATTAGATCAATTTCGGACTAAAATGGACAAAATACCATGTAAGGGTAATTTGGTAAATTCACTTGAATATGATTCATTTGAATTTTGTTTTCATAATTTGATTATTGGATTGTTAAATAAATATGTTTATTTAATTAATCCGAGAAAAAATTTTGAAATCTGAAAATACGATTTTCGCCGCTTCCGCTGTCTTACCGGATTCACCCCCTAATAAAACCCCTTCAAAAACATCATCATCACTTAATCTTTATCATGAAAACCATCAATTTATCATCAAATCAATTCCTAACCCATTATACCCATTCTACCAAATTTTACCCAAAACTTAACAATCCAAAATTCTTCAACTATCCATGGTTTTAATTCCTAACAAGCATGCTATTAACATTAAAACTAAGTCATTATCACAATGTAAGTATCAATTTATCAAAATCTTAGAACTTCAAAAATGGGTCTTGGTTTTCTTACCTTCTTCCTCTTGACTTTCTTCACCTTCCACTAAGCTTCAAGAATGGGAAACCCTTTTTGCTTCTCTTCCTCATTTTCTTCTTCATTTCTCTCATTCTTCTTCCTTATCATTTCTTCTTTCTTCTCTTTCTCTTCTCGGTTTCCCTCTTTTCTTTCTATTTTTATTTTGTTAATTTTTGTGAAAATGCTAAATAGTGACTCCTTTATATAGTGGGCTCATAAGATATTTTGCAAATGGAAGAAATTTGTAGAAGTTTGTGGAAAATTTGAGAAATTTCCATTTAAACCCGAAACTACTATTCATCCAGAATTTGACCCGAGTTTTTGACCCATTTCTGGTCCGATTTTGGAAAAATGTATAACGCGGAAGTTGTAGGTCTCGGTCTAAGATTTCTGAAGATATAAAATTCATAAAATTATGAATTCGTATGAAAATGTTATGCCCAAAATACTATATATAGTTCAAAAGGGCATACGGTACAGATTCTTTTCGGGACCTCGAAAAATTTACCGATAGTTTTCATAGTCTTTTCATAACTGTTTTTAAATCCCATCATGATTTATTTTACGTTCCATTTCCCCTGATGTAATATTAGGGTCGTAGATAGCAGTAGAGGTTACCGGTCGTTACAAATTCTCCCCTCCTTAAATAGGATTCGTCCTCGAATCCTCTTGGCGTCTAACTCGTGGTTCCCTTGATCTTCTAGTCTCTATCCTTTACTGCTATTTAATCCTTCTTCCTAGGTCCTCGCTCTGTAATAATCCTGCTGAGTATTTCTTGACTATTGTCCTTCTATTCTTTCCACTATTTTTATGCTCTTGTCTCTAAGACCTCTTCTTTATAGACCTTCACTCATGCCTCATGATTCCTTAACGTAAACAAACTCTCAATAGCTGGCTTCTTGGTTTCCATTGAGGATTCTAAAATCTAATACCAATGCTAATTGTTTCTCCATTCCGTTTGTCCCTCTTAACCTTAGAACCATTTCCTTTTTTGATTGTATCTCATCGATTCCTCTTCCCTAGTCTTTCTTTGTACCCTCTTATTCCTTACTTCATTCTATCGACTAGTATAGACTTCCTTGGTCTATTTTCTCTTTCTTATATTGAGTTTTCTTTTACACACTTATTACAATCTTAAGTTCTTGCCATTCCTTGATTACTATTCTATCCTAACCTGACAACTTCCTTCCCGTTTTTCTCAAAGTCTTATCTGATCGTCCGCGAACTATATTTTATCTTTTCTTTTCTATTCTTCTATCTCACGTCTTTCGACAGCTGTTATGTATTAACTTATTTTACCGTTCCCGCGCTACAATATAAACCTACCAAACCACCCATAACCTGCGGTTATACCATCCCAAACCCGTAGTGGTTTGGTCTCTTTAAGCTAAGGCTGGGTACTTTACGCAACTCCTCTTTAACTTTTTCTAGGTATTCTTAACATCCTTTCTTTATTTTACTAGGAGCTTACTTGGTCTACGCTTTATCCTTGGACTATATCTTATAGGTCTCAATTATCAATCTTTTCTACTATTCTTTTATATCAATTTGTCTCCTTATATGTGGTCACCACTAAGTATATTACCTTCATCAATTTCCATATTAAAGAAATCTTGCTATCCTGGTTTTATATTACATTACTCTTCTATCAATACTTATCTTGTATGCTCTCTACTATTTGTTATTACTTTTTAGCTATCTAGTTTTCCATACTAGTATCAACTATTTTGTTGATTCACTTTTCTGATCCATTCCTTATCTGCACCTACCACAGGTCAGATCTTCTTTCATCTATTGTTACCTTATCTAATGGTTTCTCTTTTTTATCCATTACTCGGATTATCTTCTCTTCTTTTGTTATTCTGATTTGATACTCTCCTTAAGGGTCATAAGTTTCAGTCTGTTATTACTACTCTTATTCTTGCTTTGTTTGGAGTATCTCCAGGTTAGGCTTTCGTTCTATTTGCCATCAGCACGATTTGATGGTTGAAAGGGTGAGAGTCAATCTCAGACTTTCGGTACCCTGATAATACATGACTTTACCTAGAGCTTCTGTGTATACCTTCCTGATGTCTTTTCTTACACTGGGTTTTTATAGCTAAAAACAATTTTCTAACTTACTTCCTAGTTACATAATGTTATACTGATACTATACTTTTCCTTTGGATACTACTGTAATTCTTTTGCTATTTTCTTTTAGGACTTATTTTACTATGATGACTCATTTCTCGTTCTAATTCTGCATTCTTTTTACTCATTTGCTTTTCATAGAACTATTTCTATTTGACTATTGCAAACATTTTCACTTAATCTCCGACCTAATATACCAGCCTCCTCCTATAGTCCTTACTTTTTCACTCTTTATGAGGTCCTCACTAGTTTCCATAAATGACTTTCTATAATCTTTGTCCCTCGAATCTCTCTGGTTTCTTGAAGGTTCCTTCCTAATCTTAGTGTCTCGTCTTCTTATTCCTTGGTTCCCTTGAAAACTTTGTTTACTTTAACCCCCAAGATCATCTTCTTTTAAGTCTTTAGTCCATACATTTCATTCTTCCTTAAATCCTCGTTCTACTCGATAGCATAAGTCATTCTGTGCCTTGCCTAAACTTATTACTCGCATTCACAAGTCCTTTTCTTTACTATGTTCTAGGGTTGCGTGATTATTATCAATTCTTTACTCTATCACTTCCTTAGAAAAATACTAATTTCCCTTGTTACTCGTAACGATTCTTATATCATTCCCAAGTTCTATTTTCTTACTATTTAAGACTAACTGCGAGTCATTTCTCTATTTGTTTCTTAAATTTCAACCTATTGTTCTTCTTATAAACCTTGATGTGTTCTCTTAATACTACTGTCCATACTGATACACTTAGCACTTTCTTGAACTCTTCCCATCTTATAGATTTATTCTCATACTTATCCTTACGCTTTTCTACGAATCCTTACTAGCTCATCTTATCTGCGGTTACTACGATACTTAACCTTTTTATGATTCTTTGCTAATCCAGCAATTCTTACCCTGAATTTTTTAATCTGTAAGCTATCTTAAGTGTTTCTTTCTTCATATGTTCAAAACTCCTTTGATTTTTATCCTAGATGGATGTTCTTGTCAAGGTCATCTTTATCTCTTAAATATAATTGCATTGGATTCCCCTCACGGTCATTTATACTAATAGGAACTGTCCACATCTCATTAATCCTTTCTTAATGATTTGGTACGTTTCTTTATCATTATTCTAATACTCTATGTCTTGATGGAGTCTACTGCTCATATAGGATGGGTATGAGGTAGACTTTATCTGGATAGCTTTCTTAATTGGTATCTCGAAAGAGTGAAGATTTGAGTAGATATGGCTTTATCTATCAGATTCCTTAGTTATGGTAACTATCTGCTATTTCGGTCACCATGTTGGTTTAAATCTAGGTCCCAAGATCATCAAACAAGCATGAAAGATGTGTGAAAACAAATCAAAGAAGTTGCGGAATACTCACATCGATCGGTTGAGATGATTTGATGAAGAACAAAATTGATTTTCCCTCTTCAAAGTGGCACAAACTGCAGCAGTCCACTGCCTCCATTTTCTGATTTTTAAGCTGAGAAATGAAGCTCTAAACTTCGTCAAACGATTCCCGGCTCATGGGTGGGTTTCCCTAACACCTTCGTATAACTCTCGGAGTGCTAGCTCTAGCCAAGTTTGCCACAAAATTGGCCAAAATTGTTTCATCATTCACGCCATTTCTGGACAGTGAACAGCCCCTTGGGCGCCACTTTGAGAGAGAGAGATGAAGAAGAATAAGGTTAGAGAGATTTGTGTTAAGTTAGTAAAATGGTGTAAATCATTTCCTTTATATATTTTCCAAAAATAATAAAATGATTTTCCATTTAATTTGCTTTCAAAAAGTCAAATTAAATCCATTTTAATGACCTTGAGTGTTCCACACTCCAACATCAAAATCCATCAAGTCATATCAACTTTAATAAAGTGACATGTTGTCAAGTCACATCACTCAAAGTGACAAGTGATTTGACGCTTGAAGCGACTAATGATTTGATGCTTGATTTGACTTGCGTGCCGCACTCGAATTCGAAATGAGAATGTGCTCGCAAATAATCGTGGGCTCGGGTTCGTTAATTCCAAATTAATGATTTTTTCGTTGCGTCGTAATTAAATGATTACGCATAGCGAATTTACTATTCACGTCGCTAACGAATTAATTCTAAATTAATTCGTTCGCCCGAATTAAAATCTAATTTTAATTCTGCGTCAAAATCCAATTTCGTTTAATATATCAAATATATTAATTCACCGATTAATTCCAAATTAATCGTTTTCTCTCTATAGACGATATTTTATCCCAGATAAAAAATCTCCGTAATTAATCCCAGATTAATTTCCTCTTTCTTCTAATTAATCCCAGATTAATTTACAGTGCGAGTCATACATCATCGGTGAATCATTGGGAAGCGACCCATGAGATCCCCAGATATATTGGCAGTAAATACGGTCGTCGGACTATCCGAACACGTACGTACCAAGTACTACATTTTACCGATTCACAAGACAAGGTTGGCTTCTAGCAAAGCGCCATGCCTATCCAATTCTCCGGAAATATCCTTACAGGAATGAAGGATCTATATCAGGCGTAGTATACAGCATATCGTGCATATCGGTCCAGTATCGGATGGTCACGTGCTAGGCATGGGGCTGGAGTTGTGTCTGCCCCGTACGAAGCACATGTCGGATGTCTGGTAACTAGTCTCTATTATCGGATATACATGACCTAGTCATAATATCCCGATGGCCGCGCAGCACTTAAGAGCACTAATACCGTATCCTGCGTGACATCATCTCCACTATGACTGGAGTGATACTTCCGTCTTGACATCACACCCAATACTCTAAGATTCTCAATATACCCAGTATCGGCGTACACAGAACCGGTTAAAGCCATGGACGACCGCAACCAAAGTATATTGATTGTCGTAAGTATTAGCGGTGCAAGTCTCAGGTTAAGATCAAATACACCTACCCTGATGTCGGACTCCCATAGACACATAGTCAAATTACCAATGGGATTCCGATGGGGTTTTTCCAGAGCGAAGCTGTTTCCCGTACCATCGGTGAAACACAACCTCCTATCGCACTTGCATAAGTACCCAATACTTAAATATATGAGAACTATGTCGTTGTGCCCTCACAACGCGCACAAGTGCGATACTAGTCTTTTACGTATTTATCGATGTCCAATCTCGATAATACTCTGACTAGGGATATTTAATGATTTATCATTCGTTGATTGATACTGTCTCATATCATTCTCAATCAAGGAACAAATCATAAGGACCTCTCATCATTTATATATCTAGGTGATCTAATCACAAATGATAAGAGTGCAATCTCCTATGTCACATAGTTAATTTATACAACAACACCATGATCTGTACAAATAGTGACGCTATGGGTCATAACTGTCCAACAATCTCCCACTTGGCTATAGCTAGTCACTCGAGTGCCTAACACTCGAACTATGTACGGTTGGCTCAAATTGCTGAGAGAAGCTTTCGTCAGCGGATTTGTATGAGTATCATCTGATGCGATTTATACGATCATCACATCGCCACGATGTATGATCCGAACGAATCAGATGAATAGTCGAAGTATGTATCTGGATCGTTGATGAGACCATTAATTCTTTAGCCTGCTCTGACGCCTAGCTCAGCTGCTAACAGAACTATATCTAATCTAATTAGATTTATTATTGACCCAGATGGCTTCTATTGCTGCCTCAGTTGCTGCAATTAATCCGCATTTGTTGTTTATTTGGTAACAGTAGCTTGCTTGGAAGATTTCCAGCTCACTGTACCGTTATTCAAACTGTATAGTACCGTTTGTGATTTTCAGTCGTTTTATCGGTTTGGAAACTTGCAGTAGTGATCCCAGTCACTTCAAGTTCTCCTTCTCCACAGATTAAGAGAACATCCTTAGATCTCTAAGATTCTAACGGATGTTCTTAACATCAATCCAGTGACTATCACTTGGATTGGCCTGATTGTGAATCCATACGCTCAAAGCGTATGAGACACCAGGTCACGTACATTTTTCAATATACGAGTTCTCGCAGAGTTTTAACAACTTAATCTATCCCAGTAGATCTTTATTCCTAGAATAATGGTTGTTACTCCCAAGAATTCTACGGAGAATTTTCTCGAAAGCCAAGCTTTCGCCGACTGTTTTATGGAAATATCATTTCCAAGAAATGACATATATGTTATCATTATTTTATGCAGACATTATTGTCAGTGCACTCCACTACCTCCTTTTATACACAAGAATCATTTTCGTTTTGAATTCAATCATACACCATATGATTGTTGGATAATATGACCCATAGCGTCACTATTTGCACAGATCATTGTGTTGTTGTAGCAAATTAACTATGTAACAAGGAAATTGCACTCTCATCATTTGTGATTAGATCACCATAGATATATAAATGAAGAGAGGTCCCTATGATTAGTTCCTGGATTGAGATGATATGAGACAGTATCAGTCCACGAAGGATTAATCATTAAATATCCCTAGCCGTAGTATTATCGAGACTGGACATCGATAATGCGGAATAGGCTAGTATTGCACTTGTGCGCGTTGTGAGGGCACAACGGCATAGTTCTCATATATATATAAGTGTTGGAGACTTATGCAAGTGCGATAGGAGGTCGTGTTTCACCGATGGTACGGGAAACAGCTTCGCTCTGGATAGACCCCTTCGGAATCCCATTGGTATTATGAATATGTGTCTATGGGAGGCCGAAATCGAGGTAGGTGTGTATAGTCTTAACCTGAGACTTGCATCGCTAATACTTACGATAATCGATAAACTTTGGATTTGGTGGTTGGGGGCTTTAACCGGTTCTGTGTCTACCACTTCTGGGTTTATCAGAGAGTCGTAGAGTATTGGATGTGATGTCGAGACGGAAGTATCACTCCAGTCATAGTGGAGATGATGTCACGCAGGATACGGTATTAGTGCTCTTAAGTGATGCGCATCCAATCGTGATATTATGACCAGGTCATGAATATCCGATTATAGAGACTAGTTACCAGACATCCGATATGTGTTTCGGACGGGGCAGACACTTATCCAGCCCCAGCCCTAACACGTGATTATCCGATACTGGGCCGATATGCACAATACGTGAGTATACTACGCTTGATATAGATCTAAATATTCTTATATGGATATGTCCGGAGAATTGGGTTGACTTGGTGCTTTGCTAGGAGTTGACCTTGTCTCATAAATCGGTAGAACGTAGTACTTGGTACGTACGTGATTCGGTTACACCGACGACCGTATTTATAGCCAACTTATCCGGAGATCTCATGGGTCGCTTCCCGATAATCCACCGATGACGCACAACTCGCACTCTTGAATAATCTGGGATTATATAGAAGAGAGAGAAAATTAATCTAGGATTAATTACGGGGATATTTTATCTAGGATAAAATATCGTCGAGAGAGAGATAACGATTAATTTGGAATTAATCGATGAATTAATATATTCGATATATTAAACGAAATTAGATTTCGACGCGGAATTAAAATTAGATTTTAATTCGGGCGAACGAATTAATTTAGAATTAATTCGTTAGCGACGTGAATAGTGAATTCGCTAGGCGTAATCACTTAATTACGACGCGACGGAAAAATCGTTAATTTAGAATTAGCGAACCCGAGCCCGAGTGTGATTGCGAGCGCATTCGTATTTCGAATTCGAGTGCGGCGTCGCAAGTCGCATCAAGCGTCAAATCAATCAGTCGCATCAAGCGTCAAATCAAACGTCACTTTGAGTGATGTGATTGATTGATGTGATTGATTGATTAAAAAGACTTGACACATGACATAAAGTAGATTTGACTTGAATGACATGTGAATAGTGATGCAAGTTGTTGTAATAGTGATTGGAGGGAAAACTTTTACTTTTGGTTTTCATTTAAATCAAATAAGTAATTGTTTTTATTATTTTTTCTTGGAAAATATATAAAGGCATTTGGTAAATGCTTTCTCCAACACTTAACACATTTCTCTCTCTCTCATTCCTCTCTTCTTTTCCTCACGCCCACACAAATGGGACTGTTTTTGAACCAGAAAAACGTGAGCTATAGGGGAAGCAAGAGTGGGTTTTCATGGTGAAAATTCATGTGCTAGCACACATACGAGTCTTGCGAAGGTGGTAGGGAGGTTCACCCATGAGCCGGGATCCGTCGGACGAGGCTTGGAGCTCCGTTTTCTCAGCTCAAAACTGAAAAACGTGGACAGTGGACTGCAGTTCATGTGGCGCCCAAACAGTGGTTTTTGGCTTGAATCGTCTCCAAATCGACTCAACCGATCGATGTGAGTATTCCGCTACCTCCGTTGATGTGTTCACTCATTGTTTCATGCTTAGATTTGATCTTGGGACCTAATAGAAACTCAACAATGGCATCAAGAGCTATAGTTGCAAGCATGAAATTTGTAGGGCTTAAAATTTGGGTAAATTGATTTTGAGCATGATTTGGTTAAATTGTTTGATTGAGCATGTTTAAATGATGTTTAATTGCATATTGGTTGGATCAATTTGTTGAAAAATGATTTGGAATTATTTTCCCCAAATGGACACCTTGGCCGAATGTATATGGTAATTTTGGATCTTGGATTTTTTGATTTTTGATTCATTTGATGAGTTAGAATCATTAGGTTGACGTTAATTTGAATCGAATTGGATTGGATTTCGAATCGGACAAAAACCCCAAATTCCCTCACTTGGCCGAATGTGTATATGCCCTAATGTCTTGGTAAATTTTGATTTTTGATATTGGATGTGTTGGAAATCATTCGGGATGTATTTAATGTCGATTGCGGATTAATTGGATTGAAACCGAATTGGACATAAAATCACTCCTTGGCCGAGAGCATAAAGCATGTAAATGGGTTTGATTTTTCATTTATGTGGTCGGACATGTGATAATGAATTTAGCATGATTAATTGGAGTAATATTGTGTTTTAGAAATATTGTTTTAGTCGATTAATCATGTAACGCACTTTAGGTAATTAAGTTGCGGAATTGGATTCATGTAATTTAGTTATTTAGGCTTTAAATTGGATTTGGGCTTTTAATGTTGTAATTTGGGCCAATTGGGCTTGATTTATCAAGTTTGGTTTAGGCCAAATGGATTGGATCCAATTGGGCCTAAAACCTTAACCATAAAGCCCAAATGCGACTTAATGAACCTTTAAAGTTCAATTGGGCCTAATGGGCCAAGATTGATTTATGGGCTTATGGGGTAAATCCCGGATTGGACTTTGGTTATCGGTTTGACCCGAGTTGACCAAAAGTCCATGCCTTAAGAAATCAATCAAAAGCCCATTGGACTTTAATTGAATTGACGTTGGACGTTAATCGGTCTTTGAGACGCGTTACGATTAGATTTGGAATTTAAATCGTAAAAGGTTTATTAAATAAAGTGTAATATTTAATTTGGAATTGAATAGTGAATTAGTATTAAATACATGTTAAATTGGATTTAATAATGTAGTTTAATTTAATTCGTGAATTCGTACTTTAAGTACTTATTCGCAAAAACGAGTTTGACTCGATCAAAATCAAATCGTTGTTTGAACATTGGATGATCACCTAATTATCAGATTAATTAATTTGATTAGATTGATTGATAACATGCTTATATGTGTGAATACATGGTTGTGTTGAATGAATAATGTATATCGGATGGATATTAGATGGGTGGGCAATTTTAGAAATTGTTGTAATAAATTCGATTTATTAAATTGGACCTGCGTGTCCAGCCTTATCACCTTCTTTCTCTTGTATTCTCTTCTCACCTATTCCCCTCTATGTATATGAGGTTTCTTTAGAAGTGTAGTGTAACGGGTAGAAGTAATACTAGTGCTAGCTTGAGTGAGAAAGGGAGAGATTTGATCTAGGATCAATGTGTTAAATATCCATCCGCATATCATTATTATTTTATTTCATACTCGCTTTATTGTGTATTTAGAATGCATGTTTAAGGGTGTATGATGATGAGACCTAACAAAGATAATTAAATTGGTAGCCAATTTGCACGCGAAAAACCCTCGTTTTATATTAAGCGATTATCCTTCCATTGAATGATTCTTGTTCAAGATCTGATTGGCATTGGTTTGTTGGCCAAAGTCAAGACCTTCAATTGGATGTATTTGAATCATGAAAGTTTTGTACCACATCGGTGTCTAGTCCAAGTTGTGATTTGTTGGCCAAAGTCAAGATCACTTCTTGTCCAAAGACATTGATTACGAAACTTTCCTTGTCAATGGGTCCCGCTTAACTGGAGTCATTAGGTTTGTTGTGCCAAAGCCAAGGCCTAGATGATTCGGAGGATAAGGTTAGAAAATGTATTAGATACATTGGCATAATAAATATGTTTAGGACTTGGATGTCCACCTAACCGGATCTAGGAATTGGATTCGATCCAATTGATCTGTGAGATCTACCTGGTGAATAGCATACAGCTTGTTGGCCAAAGTCAAGGTTGTATGTTATTGACAGGATCCTAGCCCACTAGGAAACGCGGTTTCCCGAGTACTCCACAGAGGGTTAGAGACTCGACGAAAAATAGTGGGAGGCAAGTATTGAATTTGCAACATTCGTTCAATACTCGCCATACACGCTCAAACAAATATCATTCGTCAATATTTTACGTTGTTTTAAAAATATATATATATAGTTAGACTATATACAAACTTATTCAATATATAGTTGATTTTATAATTGGATTATAGTAATCAATATAATTGAATTAAAATGATAGTTGATTTTATAATTGGATTATAGTAATCAATATTAAAATTATAGTTGATTAAATAATTGGATTATTGTAATCTTTATAATAAATAGTACCTTATTAAAATTGATTAAATAGTTGGACTATTGAAATCAAGAAAGAATTTAAAAGTTGAATATTTAAAGTATATAATCCTTTGATTAAATATTTTAAATGATTTAATTTTCAATTGGGAATTATTAATAGGTTAATTTATTTGATAAAATAACTTATTATGACTAAGCCCATAATTAAGCAAATAGTAGAGCATAAAATCTTTGGAAGGTTTATGTGATGATGACTTTAGTGCTTAATTAAATACTTATAATAAATCTATCTTTAGATTTAAAAGTATTAAAATTGCAATTAAAATTCTTAGAGAATTATTTGACTATTCTAGTGGAGAAAAGTCAAAGTTTGCAATTGGGCATGTTGCACAAGGTGCACATCGTTTCGATATTCCGAAACCCAAGGCTTGGCCAAAGGTTTGTGAAATATTGAAAAGATAATTGACATATCCCAAAGTGACTACCATTTGGATATGGAAGACACGAAGGAATTAAAGAAGGGGCGAGGCTCTAACTTTAAAAATATTTGTCAAAGTTATGTTCGCTACTAGTATTGAAATTGGATTTTAATACTTAGTGTGGTACATAAAACATATATGTATTGATGTTCAGAATCCGCTGTGAGCTGGATACTGACTTCAAGCCGAGATTATTCTGTGAATCGGTAACGGGACGAAAGTCGCTGTTTCGACCGTAGATACCTAAGTTTAGGAACTACCCTTAGGGTATGTACTTAAATTAGGAAATGTTATGATGTAACTAGTTTGACTAGAAACATTATCTCGATATCAGTGTTTGATCCGTTGCGGATAAAACCTTTATATTCTAGAACACTAAAGTGTTTCATTATATAAAGATGATACTGAGATAAATACATTAGATGTTAATAACATAATTTATATTTTGAATATAAAATCTCAAACATATAAAATGACAAATAAATAGCTCAAATTGATTTGATCAATGAGACTTATTTGTGGCATTGTGTCTAGGACACAATTAAACGAGAATCGTATATCCACACTTTTGAAGAGTGGGTACTAGGACTGATTTGACTATTCAAATAAGGTCTACGAATCTAGTTTATTAGGATAAATACCTAAAATACTATTTACTTGGTAATAGTAAAAGGGCCACCGATCTGTTAGCCCTATTCATGGTGAAGTTAGTGGGCCCATATCTAGCTAGGCTAGATGTGAACATGAATATTTCGTGACCTTAACGAATGTGGCATTACGTTATGGTTATGTGTTTCTTTTGAAGAACACAAATCGGAAACTTTTGAAGTTTCGACACGAAGTAATTAACAGATCGGCTATAGTATTATTCCGCCACGGTTAGACCGTAATGGAAATTACTTAAGCAGTAAGTTTCATACGTACATGAAAGAGTACGGTATTCTTTCATATGAGGACTCCTCCCGTGACACGTCAGTTAGACGGTGTGTCCGAACCAAAAACCAAATTTTGTTGGACATGATGGTTTTATCACGAGTCGCTCTGAGCTACTATTTCCTTCAATAGGATATGTATTAATAGTGCAAAACTTATTTAGAATAAGGTTCCATATAAATCTGTTTGACAGATATCATATAGGATATGAACAGGAAAGAAACGGGGTTTTTATTCCTGATAATTTGGGTATGCCAGGCATAACGTTTGGTTTATACCAAACGAAGGACCCAAATTGGATAAGTGCCTATATAGGTTATCCTAAGGGAAACCTTAAGTATAGTACTTATAAATCCCACATGAGAACAATGTAATTGTTGCTCACCATGCGGTTTTCCTGAGAGGAATACCGATATGCAGTGGTCAGTGGGAGGATAGTGATACTCGATGAAAATCGGAGTAACACTGTTCAAGGCACGAAGTCCTTAATGGAACACAAATAGTTCATCTATGATGAATCTATACCATTAATCTTCAAATACACAAGAACCTAGTAGATCGGATAGAGTCAGAAAACAACCTAGGGTATGGGTTTCTGATCTCGCCCCATGAAGATGTCAATCTTATGGAGGCATACCATCCGACTACATTTGAGGAAGTGATACGAGGTATCGACTCCCCGTTATGGCAAAGTGCCATTAATCCGAAATGGATTCCATGTATAACAACTGTTTTGGATACTAGTTATTGTACCATAAGGCATTGTGCCTATTGGTACATTAAACGTCTTCAAGGAAGACATACATGGATGGCAACATACCAACGTACAAAGCTGGGCTTTTGAAGGAAAGGTATCGTTATCAACATTGTGTTAATAACGGTTCAACCTTTTACTGTTGCCATGGTAAATCCATTTTGAAAATGCTTGAAAATAACTGTATATTTCATTTATGAAATGTGTCAGTTATAAATCAAAATCACTTTCCTGAAAAGGAAACCTTTTGGAGAATGTTTATAACATTCTGACGATTTTGTATAACGACACAAACAAGGTTTGCGGGTTATTCGATCCATGTTTGGATCAATGCAAGCATAGGATTCTTGGAACTGTCGTTTTGAAATAATCATAATAGTTTATGATTTGACTCAAAACGAAATAATTCTTGTGTATATAAGGAGGTTAGTGGGAGGGCGCACTAACAGTGAAATTCCCATAATACAATGGTGAAAGCTTGGCTTTCATAGATATTCTTTCAAATAGAAATTCTCCATAGAATTCTGGGGAGTAACAACCTTTATTCAAGGAATAAAGATCTACTGGGATAGATTTGGAGTTTGTTAACACTCTCTGGGAAATCGTACATTTAAAATGTACTTGTATTGGTGTCTCATACGCTTCGAGCATATGGAGTCACAATCGGGTCAATCCTAGTGATAGTCACTATATTGAAATTGAGAACATCTGTTAGTATCTTAGAGAACTAAAGATGCTGTCTTAAACTATGGAGAAGGAGAACTTGAAGTGACTGGGATCACCGCTGCAAGTTTCCAAACTATTAAATACTACGGTACTATAAAGTTTGAATAACGGGACAGTGAGCTGGAAATCTTCCAAGCAAGATAACTGTTGCCGAATAAACAACAAATGCGGATTATTGCTGCAGCTGAGGCAGCAAAAAAAAAAAAAAAGCCATTTGGATCGAACATAAATCTAATTAGATTAGATATAGTTCTGTTAGCAGCTGAACTAGCGTCAGCACAGGCTAAGGAATTAAAGGTCTCATCGACGATCCAGATATATACTTCTATATCATCTGATTCGTTCGGATCATACATCGTGGCGATGTGATGATCGTGTAAATCGCGTCAGACGATAAGCAAACAAATCCGCTGACGAAAACCTTTCCTCAGCAATTTGAGCGAACCTTACATAGTTCAAGTGTTGGAACACTTGAGTGACTCGCTACGTGCCAAGTGGGAGATTGTTGGATAATATGACCCATAGCCTCACTATTTGCACAGATCATTGTGTTGTTGTAGCAAATTAACTATGTAACAAGGAAATTGCACTCTCATCATTTGTGATTAGATCACCATAGATATATAAATGAAGAGAGGTCCCTATGATTAGTTCCTGGATTGAGATGATATGAGACAGTATCAGTCCACGAAGGATTAATCATTAAATATCCCTAGCCGTAGTATTATCGAGACTGGACATCGATAATGCGGAATAGGCTAGTATTGCACTTGTGCGCGTTGTGAGGGCACAACGGCATAGTTCTCATATATATAAGTGTTGGAGACTTATGCAAGTGCGATAGGAGGTCGTGTTTCACCGATGGTACGGGAAACAGCTTCGCTCTGGATAGACCCCTTCGGAATCCCATTGGTATTATGAATATGTGTCTATGGGAGGCCGAAATCGAGGTAGGTGTGTATAGTCTTAACCTGAGACTTGCATCGCTAATACTTACGATAATCGATAAACTTTGGATTTGGTGGTTGGGGGCTTTAACCGGTTCTGTGTCTACCACTTCTGGGTTTATCAGAGAGTCGTAGAGTATTGGATGTGATGTCGAGACGGAAGTATCACTCCAGTCATAGTGGAGATGATGTCACGCAGGATACGGTATTAGTGCTCTTAAGTGATGCGCATCCAATCGTGATATTATGACCAGGTCATGAATATCCGATTATAGAGACTAGTTACCAGACATCCGATATGTGTTTCGGACGGGGCAGACACTTATCCAGCCCCAGCCCTAACACGTGATTATCCGATACCGAGGGCCGATATGCACAATACGTGAGTATACTACGCTTGATATAGATCTAAATATTCTTATATGGATATGTCCGGAGAATTGGGTTGACTTGGTGCTTTGCTAGAGAGTGACCTTGTCTCATAAATCGGTAGAACGTAGTACTTGGTACGTACGTGATTCGGTTACACCGACGACCGTATTTATAGCCAACTTATCCGGAGATCTCATGGGTCGCTTCCCGATAATCCACCGATGACGCACAACTCGCACTCTTGAATAATCTGGGATTATATAGAAGAGAGAGAAAATTAATCTAGGATTAATTACGGGGATATTTTATCTAGGATAAAATATCGTCGAGAGAGAGATAATGATTAATTTGGAATTAATCGATGAATTAATATATTCGATATATTAAACGAAATTAGATTTCGACGCGGAATTAAAATTGGATTTTAATTCGGGCGAACGAATTAATTTAGAATTAATTCGTTAGCGACGTGAATAGTGAATTCGCTAGGCGTAATCACTTAATTACGACGCGACGGAAAAAATCGTTAATTTGGAATTAGCGAACCCGAGCCCGAGTGTGATTGCGAGCGCATTCGTATTTCGAATTCGAGTGCGGCGTCGTAAGTCGCATCAAGCGTCAAATCAATCAGTCGCATCAAGCGTCAAATCAAACGTCACTTTGAGTGATGTGATTGATTGATGTGATTGATTGATTAAAAAGACTTGACACATGACATAAAGTAGATTTGACTTGAATGACATGTGAATAGTGATGCAAGTTGTTGTAATAGTGATTGGAGGGAAAACTTTTACTTTTGGTTTTCATTTAAATCAAATAAGTAATTGTTTTTATTATTTTTTCTTGGAAAATATATAAAGGCATTTGGTAAATGCTTTCTCCAACACTTAACACATTTCTCTCTCTCTCATTCCTCTCTTCTTCCTCACGCCCAACACACAAATGGGACTGTTTTTGAACCAGAAAAAACGTGAGCTATAGGGGAGCAAGAGTGGGTTTTCATGGTGAAAATTCATGTGCTAGCACACATACGAGTCTTGCGAAGGTGGTAGGGAGGTTCACCCATGAGCCGGGATCCGTCGGACGAGGCTTGGAGCTCCGTTTTCTCAGCTCAAAACTGAAAAACGTGGACAGTGGACTGCAGTTCATGTGCGCCCAAAACAGTAGGTTTCTTGGCTTGAATCGTCTCCAAATCGACTCAACCGATCGATGTGAGTATTCCGCTACCTCCGTTGATGTGTTCACTCATTGTTTCATGCTTAGATTTGATCTTGGGACCTAATAGAAACTCAACAATGATTACATCAAAACGTTAGTTCCAAGAACCTAATGCTTGCTTCAATCTAAACATGGATCGAATAACCTGCAAACCTTGTTTGCTGGTTTTATTACGACAAAATCGTTAGGATATTTTAAACATCCTCCAAAAGGTTTCCATTTAAGGAAATCGATTTTGATCTTTAACTGACACATTTCATAAATGAAACGTGCAGCTACAGCAAGCATCATCCAAATGGATCTGCCGTGGCAACAGGTAAAAGGTTGAACCGTAATCAACACAATGTTGATAACGATACCTTTCTGCTACAAGCCTAGCTTTGTACGTTGGTATGTTGCCTTCCATGTATGTCTTCCTTGAAGACTTATACAGTACCTATAGGCACAATGCCTTTTGGTACATCAACTAGTATCTTAACATAGTTGTTTTACATGGAATCCATTTCGGACTCATGGCACTTTGCTATAAAAGGGAGTCGATACCTTGTATTACTTCCTCATACGTAGTCGGTTGGTATACCTCAACAAGATTAACATCTTTATGAGGTGAGATCAGAAACCCATACCCCAGGTTGTTTTCTGATTCTCTCCGATCTACGCGTTTCTTGTGTATACGAAGATTAATGGTATAGTTTCATCCTTGATGAACTATTTGTGTTTCATTAAGGACTTCGTGCCTTGAAAAGTATCACTCCGATTTTAATCGAGTTTTACTGTCCTCCCACTTACCACTGCATATCGGTAATCCTCTAAGGAAGACCATATGGCGAGCAATAATCACAATTGTTCTCTAGTGAGATGTATAAGTACTATACTTATGGTTTTCCCTAGGATAACCTATATTTGGTACATATCCAATTTGGGTTCTAGTTTGGTATCATCCAAACGTAAGCCCGATATTCCCAAATCTTCCAGAGTGTGAAACCCTGTTTCCATCCGGTTCATATCCAAAATGAAGTCTGTCAAATAGAATTTACATGGAACCTTATTCAAAATAAGTTTTGCACTGTTTATGCATATCCGTTGAAGGTCCCAAGATCATCAAACAAGCATGAAATATGTGTGAAAACAAATCAAAGAAGTTACGGAATACTCACATCGATCGGTTGAGACGATTTGATGAAGAACAAAATTGATTTTCCCTCTTCAAAGTGGCGCAAACTGCAGCAGTCCACTGCCTCCATTTTCTGATTTTTGAGCTGAGAAATGAAGCTCTAAACTTCGTCAAACGATTCCCGGCTCGTGGGTGGGTTTCCCTAACACCTTCGTATAACTCTCGGAGTGCTAGCTCTAGCCAAGTTTGCCACAATATTGGCCAAAATTGCTTCATCATTCATGCCATTTCTGGACAGTGAACAGCCCCTTGGGCGCCACTTTGAGAGAGAGAGATGAAGAAGAATAAGGTTAGAGAGATTTGTGTTAAGTTAGTAAAATGGTGTAAATCATTTCCTTTATATATTTTCCAAAAATAATAAAATGATTTTCCATTTAATTTGCTTTCAAAAAGTCAAATTAAATCCATTTTAATGACCTTGAGTGTTCCACACTCCAACATCAAAATCCATCAAGTCATATCAACTTTAATAAAGTGACATGTTGTCAAGTCACATCACTCAAAGTGCAAGTGATTTGACGCTTGATGCGACTAATAATTTGACGCTTGATTTGATTTGCGTGTCGCACTCGAATTTGAAATGCGAATGCGCTGGCAAATAATCTCGGGCTCGGGTTCGTTAATTCCAAATTAACGATTTTTCCGTTGCGTCGTAATTAAATGATTACGCCTAGTGAATTTACTATTCATGTCGCTAACGAATTAATTCTAAATTAATTCATTCGCTCGAATTAAAATCTAATTTTAATTCCGCGTCGAAATCCAATTTTGTTTAATATATCAAATATATTAATTTACCGATTAATTCCAAATTAATCATTTTCTCTCTTTAGATGATATTTTATCCCAGATAAAATATCTCCGTAATTAATCCCAGATTAATTTCCTCTTTCTTCTAATTAATCCCAGATTAATTTACAGTGCGAGTCATACATCATCGGTGAATCATTGGGAAGCGACCCATGAGATCCCCAGATATGTTGGCAGTAAATACGGTCGTCGGACTATCCGAACACGTACGTACCAAGTACTACGTTTTACCGATTCACAAGACAAGTTGGCTTCTAGCAAAGCGCCATGCCTACCCAATTCTTCGGAAATATCCTTACAGGAATGAAGGATCTATATCAGGCATAGTATACAACATATCGTGCATATCGGTCCAGTATCGGATGGTCACGTGCTAGGCCTGGGGCTGGAGTTGTGTCTGCCCCGTACGAAGCACATGTCGGATGTCTGGTAACTAGTCTCTATTATCGGATATACATGACCTAGTCATAATATCCCGATGGCCGCGCAGCACTTAAGATCACTAATACCGTATCCTGCGTGACATCATCTCCACTATGACTGGAGTGATACTTCCGTCTTGACATCACACCCAATACTCTATGATTCTCAATATACCCAGTATCGGCGTACACAGAACCGGTTAAAGCCCTGGACGACCGTAACCAAAATGATTGTCGTAAGTATTAGCGGTGCAAGTCTCAGGTTAAGACCAAATACACCTACCCTGATTTCGGACTCCCATAGACACATAGTCAAACTACCAATGGGATTCCGAGGGGGTCTTTCCAGAGCGAAGCTGTTTCCCGTACCATCGATGAAACACAACCTCCTATCGCACTTGCATAAGTACCCAATACTTAAATATATAAGAACTATGCCGTTGTGCCCTCACAACGCGCGCAAGTGCGATACTAGTCTTTTACGTATTTATCGATGTCCAATCTCGATAATACTCTGACTATGGATATTTAATGATTTATCCTTCGTTGATTGATACTGTCTCATATCATTCTCAATCAAGGAACAAATCATAAGGACCTCTCATCATTTATATATCTAGGTGATCTAATCACAAATGATAAGAGTGCAATCTCCTATGTCACATAGTTAATTTGTACAACAACACCATGATCTGTACATATAGTGACGCTATGGGTCATAACTGTCCAACTTACCACTCATCTTATATGACTATAGGTTTGAGTTTGTAGAATCTAAAGTCTCTATACCTCTATGGCATTCAACATCTATTTGAAAATTGTACGATCGTCCTTAACTTTCTTGCTTCTTTATCTTATAATAGCCTTTATTAGTCGTAGGATTCGCTATCTATACAAGATGGTTCACAGGATATTGAATCAATCGCGGAGGAATTCTTCTTGGGAAGAAGGGTATCTTACTTAATGAGAGAACCTTTTCTTCGATCTAATCATCTTCTGTTCTATCTTTATCTTATCATACTTACCTTTACTGCTAGTCTTGGTATTATTACTTAACTCTATGTCTCTAATTCCTACTTCCACAGATTCCTTCATTACTCGTCTGTTGCTATTTCTCTATCTATTTACCTCTATATCTTTCTTATGCCTTTCAAATCCATACTCTCTTTTCTTGCTGTAAATTTCGGCTATGGCACTCTACATACGCTTCATGTTGCTGCTTTTGTCACTTCTAACTCTCTTTATCCTTATAGGTTTATCCTTGTATATTCTCATGTATTTCTACTTAACTTTAGACTATTCTACCTTCCAAATCCCTGGGTGCACTCTTGTCAAATCTCTTATGGTCATCATATACCTATATGGTAAGTTCTATCAGAGTAACCCCCTTATCTGGTGTCACCGAGGAGTATTGAAGGCTAGATGGTTCAGGGTTTCGTCTTCATCAAGTCTATGGGAATAAAGTAGCTAATCGTTTCTACTACTCTCTTGGTAATCGACGTTAGAGTTTGGGTATCTGGAATCCTTTTTGATATCTAAATCCATTGGGGCTCTTAAGACTATCCTGAATTTCTTACTTCTTTTGTCTCTTTGACTATCTATGAGAGGATTTCGAAGTCTGTTGGATTACTTGGAAGGATTTTCTTGAGTAGGAATGAGATCTTAATCGTGTTAGGCAACTCTAATACTTGTTGGTGCTTTCGTTACTTTCTTGATTGCTATGAATTCTAGTGTTTTGTCTTCCACTCTTATTTTACGTCCTTTATTTGTCTTATTTCCTTTCTAGCTTTATCTTTCTTTTCTACTTTCCAAGGTGGATATCTTTAGGCTTTTCTATTTCCTTCTATCTCTTTACATCTCTGTCTCAAACTGATTTAAATTTCTAGGTATCTTTCCTTCTAGTCTCATCTTTTCTCACCTTTTCTTTGGGATTTATCAATCTAGTTTCCTAGCTTATTCAGAACTTCGAAAAGTAAACTATGATGACTATGGAACAAATCTTAACTAGAGGGTGGAAAAGGAATTCAAGTAGATGGGAAATATTAACTAACCTGTCTGAGAAGCTTTGAGGACGTACTCGAGGATCGGATACTGGAGAGGTAGTGCCTCATATACGGGTATCCCGGAAATACTACGTATACAAGACCTCAGCACTCTGCCCACTGCAATTACTGACTCCCTAGACCATGCTCGGATACCATCTTTGTAACATCCCCGATCGGGAAGATGTTACCGGTGGGGGATAGCTATACTAACCCCATGAGCCTCTGACTTTTCAACTGTATCTTAACTATTCTAATGCAAGGTTATGCATGCAGACCATAACTCCCTCAATATAATATACTTTCATTGCTCATAGACACATACTCAGAATTGTTCTGTTTACAACACTTGAATAAATGCTTTTAATGACTAACTCAACATTGATGCATATAAACAACTATGACTGAACTACCATGCTTTTGACTCTGAACTGAACTCTTACGCTTTGTGTCATAATACTGGTGGACTCCAACCCCGGTGACTGCATCAGTATCCATCATCTCGAGCCTGTCCTCCCGGAATCCCTACAAAACAACTAAAAACTGGTGGGGGGTTAGATTTCTATACAATCTAAGCGAGCGGACAAAAATCGAAAACTGAAATAAAAGTCTTTTAACTTTAAAATCATATTTTCAAAATTTCTTTTGTGGAAAATCTGTTTCTGAAAACTTCATCTTTCTAAAAATGGTCTTTAAAACAATGGAATCTGAAAACTCTCTGTTAAAATCTGATTTCTGAAAACTGGGTATTAAAAATCTGAAAAACTGTATACTGTAAGTCTGAAAGCTGAAAACTGCTCTACGTCCAGGACCATAACTCAATTGGACGTCTCTCTACACCCAGGACCATAACTCAACTAGGTGTACTCTATGCCCAGGACCATCACTCAACTGGGCATCTGAAGTCAGGATTTCGGGACTCTATAATCCCTAGTCCTGCTCGAGGATCTGAGAGCGTCCCCTCAGTCCTCCACATGTGCACATGTGTCTGAATCCGTCAATTCTATTGTGTCTGAAGTTACATACTGGGGTGAGGTTATACCTCATGCCCCGAAAACCATAAATCTCAAGTTTAAAAATATTTCTTTTATAAATTACCATGATCTGAAATAATGGCTGTAAATAGATAAATAAACAAATAAAGGCTAACGCCCTACGTGTTGGAAAAGTAATTATTGATTTATAAGATTAAATCAATAAGTAAAAGTTAATTTTAAAGAAAGAGTGTCCACTCACTGTTCTGAACTTAGCTGGCATCAGATTTCATGATCGAATGGCACTACAATTCCTGCGAATAATCTATGATCGGAAATCGATTAGAATCGATCAAAGTCAAATAACTTTGATACTTTAAAGATTCATCCCTATGTCATGCAATCAAGACTTATAATAATCATATTTTAGTATAGGATATGTATATAAACTAATACGAGGCTCCAAGGGTGACTTTGAATGTGTACAAGTAGAGTTTTAGGAGATTTAGAACTGATTGGACCTATTTCTGGTTCAGCGTCGCGACGCCGGAAGGATTTCCGCGTCGCGACGCGTGATGTCCTGATCTCATTTATATCTTTCTCCTCGCGTCGAGACGCGGAAGTCCCCAGCGTCGCGACGCCCCTGCGATTTCCAGGATGCGTCCATGTTCTGTTTTGCTTCTTTATCACTTTCAAAACCCAAGTTAATTCAATCTTTATTCATTTCCAATACTTCTAATCCACAAACCAACATTCAAAACATCATCATCACTTAATCTTTATCATCAAAACCATCAATTTTTCATCAAATCAATTCCTAACCCATTATACCCATTCTACCAAATTTTACCCAAAACTTAACAATCCAAAATTCTTCAACTATCCATGGTTTTAATTCTTAACAAGCATGCTATTAACATTAAAACTAAGTCATTATCACAATATAAGTATCAATTTATCAAAATCTTTGAACTTCAAAAATGGGTCTTGGTTTTCTTACCTTTTTCCTCTTGATTTTCTTCACCTTCCGCTAAGCTTCAAGAATGGGAAAACCTTTTTGCTTCTCTTCCTCCTTTTCTTCTTCCTTTCTCTCATTCTTATTCCTTCTCCTTTCTTCTTCCTTCTATTTCTCTTCTTTTTCCCTCTCTTTCTCTTCTCGGTTTCCCTCTTTTCTTTCTATTTTTATTTTGTTAATTTTTATGAAAATGCTAAATAGTGACTCCTTTATATAGTGGGCTCATAAGATATTTTGCAAATGGAAGAAATGTGTAGAAGTTTGTGGAAAATTTGAGAAATTTCCATTTAAACCAGAAACTACTATTCATCCAGAGTTTGACCCGCGTGTTTGACCCATTTCTGGTCTGATTTTGGAAAAATATATAACGCGAATATTGTAGGTCTCGGTCTAAGCTTTCCGAAAATATAAAATTCATAAAATTCCAAATTCGTATGAAAATTTATGCCCAAAATACTATATATAGTTCAAAAGGGCATACGGTACAGATTCTTTTCGGGACCTCGAAAAATTTACCGATAGTTCTCATAGTGTTTTCATAATTGTTTTTAAATCCCATCATGATTTATTTTACGTTCCATTGCCCTTGATGTAATATTAGGGTCGTAGATAGCAGTAGAGGTTACCGGTCGTTACACACTGTCCATGCACCACTGAAGAATATTATATCGGTAAGGCCTTATGTGATATAGGTGCCAATGTTAATTTAATGCCTTTTTTTTATTTACAGGAAACTGCAAATTGGAGAAGTAATGCCCACCTCAGTCTCTTTACAACTTGTTGATAGAACACTTGCATTTCCGAGAGGAGTAGTTGAAGATGTGCTGGTAAAAGTCGACAAACTCATTCTCCCAGCAGATTTCATTATCCTTGACATAGAAGAAGACAAAGATGTACATATCATCTTGGGGAGACCATTCTTGGCTACAGGTCGAACTGTTATTGATGTGCAAAAAGAAGAACTAACCATGAAAGTGCAGGACCAAGAAGTTACCTTCAATGTTTTCAAAGCCATGAAATTCCCAAGTGATGGAAATGAAGAAGAATGTTTCAGAGTCGATGTTGTTGATAGTATCATCCAGGATACTGATGTTGGAAATGATGATCGAGCACCATTCACTTTTTGCATGAATATTTGATATTTATGTAATATGATATTTATTTTATCATGGTTATTTATTTATTAATATGGTATAACTGTTACTTTTATTTATATATTGTAAATCTAATTGTTAGATTATTCTAAGTGTTAGAGATTCGAGTTTCACTCGGAACCTTATATGAAATTGGTAAAGACCCGAGAGTTACAACATAAGGTGATATATTTGCAAGAGTTGCAAATGGTGTTGAGAAATATCACACATTCTCTCGAATATAAATTATTCCTAGTATAGATATATTAACATGGGTCGGTCATTATATTGGTAAGATTAGTGCATTGTCTATATATGTAATGTACATATGGTTTGTCTCAAAAGACTGTGAGCTTAGCGGAAGTTCGTATAGAAATGCAGATATTCATTAATTGAATGAGTATTGAACAAACTCATAAAAGATGACTAATAGAAATTCCATAAAACTGTCAATAGTTATCTTTTCAAGTTGAGTAGTTATTGTGGTCATTTGACTTGAGACACCACGGTGGTCTTGTAGGTGATCCTCTGTTCCTGATACCATGCATGTCAGAGACCTTTCATAGTCTGGCCTCTGGATGAATGTTAGGTATAGACTAATGTATGCACTATATTTTTGCACATAAGTCCCGATGATGAGTCTCGTACGGAGGCACTCCTCTTTAAGTTTTGGAAGTTGCGGGAAACGAAAGTCGGAAGGAAAAATTCAGAAGTTGATACCTTGTTGGATTTGATTCGTTTACTTAGCTTCGGGTTTGTTCGTTAGGTTTATGTTTTTAAATTTATCCTCGTCCCAAACCCCCGCAAGTCACACACTTAGCCCAAAACCCCCGCAAGTCACACACTTAGCCCAAAACCCTCGTAAGTCATACACCAAGCCCCTACATCACCAAACCACACACCGAGCCCATCAAAACAAACCAAATACAAGCCCATAGCCTCTAACAACACGCCCACCTCCTTCCAAAATAACAAAATCACACATTAAACACATGCTAAAATCAAGACAAATCACCTTCCCAAATTAAAGAAATCAAATCAAATCAAATCAAATCATATTCCTAATTAAAAGAGATCAGATCAAATCAAATCAAATCACATGCCTAATTAGATAGATTTTTCCTTATAGCATACTAATTAAAATACCCCTCTTAATTACACAAATATTTCTTCGCTCATTGCACAAGGTCAACCCCAATATTTGCCGATAAAAAGAAGCTTCAACTACCCTTCACACGCTTAGCTCATTCATACAAATCACCCCCTAAAAAACAAGAGCTTTTCACGCCTAAATACTCCAAGAATTCCCCTATAGCCGCAACCAATAAGCTTCCCAATTCTCTTCCATTGCTGCAGTAAACACCCTTCAAACAGCCCTTGACTTTCACGCAAAACACCCTTCAAACAGCCCCTGACTCACTCCCAAACAATCCTCAAAACAAACCTCACATTCATGCCATCCAGCAACCTTAAAACCCCCTTGTCCACTGCACCGAATCATAGCCCAACCAGCCCTCTCATTCACCGTGAAACTGCCATTAACTCACGCCCAAACTGCCAGCAACTCACGTCCAAACTGCCAGCAACTCACGTCCAAACTGCCCAATTTTGCCGGGCCAAATAGCCCAGTTTCTTCCCAGTTTTGTCACACCAAACAACCCAAAATTGCCCAATTTTTTTACCACATAAACCCCACAAACAGTCCAGTTTTAAAACCCAGTTTTGCCGCACATTCTGCCCCAAAAAACTACACTGTTTTGACCCCCAAAACTGCCCAAAATTGCACTATTTTGACCACCGAAACTGCCCCAAAATTCAGCCCCCTAAAACCATCGAAATCTATCCAGAAAATCAGCCCGTAATACCGTAAAAATAGCGAGTGAAATAGTAGTAAAATAGAGGAAACAGCGGCCCGAAACAGCGAGACAATGAAGGAAAGCAACGTACCAGTGAACCAGAGGAGTTGCAGAGCATCAACCCTTCAGATAACCGCGTAACACATTTCCAAGAGACGACTTAAGAGGTTAGACCTGAGGGCACCATTTTTATTTATTCCCGCACCCTCTTTCCGTTATTTATTTTATTTCTTCACATGTATATTGTTGATTCATGAATGTTGTGGCCATGTAATGAATGAAATATGTGTTATCTCTTACGGTATATCGGATGGAAACCCGGATGTAAATTCCGTAGCCGAATTCGAATGGACGGTAGTGCAGTCTGCACTCGGGATACAATGCCACGTACCGCCTGAGAGACACACATATTTCATTTCACCCAAGTTTATGTTTATTCGTTGTGTATTAGAAATAGTATATTACTTTTATGCATGATTAGGTTGTTTAGTACGTTATGTTTTTTATGCATGATTTAGTTGATTATTTCTAAACATGATTTATTTATTTCTTTTGCATTAGGAATTTAATTATGTCTCTTCTACGTTCATGTTTAGATTGTTATTTATTTATATTGTCATGTTTGTTGATTTAATGCGTTCATGTGCTTGCGTGCTTGCCGTTATGTCGACTTACTTTTATGCATGCAAACTTAGATATATGCTTTATTTTTATGCATGCGAACTTAGACATAGGTTACTCTCGCATATGTAGGTTGCGTAGACTTGGTTAAATTATTGCACAAATCTTTTCATTACAAGTGGTATAAGTAAGGGACCATTCCGAACTCAACGGTTTGAGGTCTTCCCTTGCGAGGAGTGAGTGAGGCCTTAAATTTTTTTCCTAGTTCACACTGGGTGGCGACTCCATTATTCTCCGGTTTAATACCCCACGGACTACTCCGTACTTCCGACTAGGCCGCGAGCCTAGAACAGCATCGCCGATTTCTGTGTTCTACAGTCTGGCGAATCCACTGAGGATAGAGAATTGGCCCCGAAATATAAGTTTTTATTGTGTTATTTTTAGTCAAAAAATTTTCTAAAAATTCAAAAAAAACTTGAAAATTTTTACAAAAATCAAAAAAATATTTTATGTTTTTATGTTTTTAACTTGATTAATCAGGTGAAATTGGAGTGAGATAGCTGTGTAAGGAATTTCCATTCCTGAGATGTATCTCAACCTATTTCAGAATAAGTTAATTTTTGTTTATTTCCTTTTGAATTATTTAATTTGTGAATTCTCCATAATACTGACTAAGATGGATCTTCATATGTTCAGTTGACAGGTATTATCAACATACATGGTAACATACGAACATGAGTAGTAATTGACGAATTTGTAATATATTCAGTGTTCTAGTTTAATTGGAGGAAGCATCTAAAAAAGTGATGGGATATAAAAAAAAGTCTGAGATCCGAGTTATCAAGTCCGTAGGGGTGTTTTAACACCTAATGCCCTAAAACCAACTGGTTTGAGAGCCACTGGCCCAAAACTTGCTAAATGGATGGAAGATGTTGCAAAATATATATATATCTGAAAGTCTGAGTAATTAAGTCTGTATGGGTGTCTTAACACCTAGTACCTTAAAGCCAACTGGTTTGGGAGTCACTGGCCTAAAGCTCGTTTCATGGATGAATGATATTGTATATAAATAAATAAATAATAGAAAAATATAGAAAAATATTCCATTGCTTAAAAAATGTGTGAATTCTGATATAACTTTAGGAAAAAAATATTACCCTCTTTTCAACTACACTTGTGAATATTGTGGGCAAAATGAGTTGATTACTATCTTGTTAGCTGTGTCTATGAAGAATGGTAAAAATAATCAGAGAATTTACTTATTCAGTAATTTAGAAAGAAAGAAAAAAACTCTTAACTTGGACAAGAAGTTTCATCTGTTTAGTCACTAACTTGTTTATTCTATTTTCTCTTGTCTTTTTTCTTTTGTGTGCATTAGTTTTAATATTAACGTTTGTGGATATCGTCGCTGTAAGCCCTCACGAGATTACAACTCATCCACTATGGACACATAGGGGTTTAAAGGCTTGTTGCGTACGCTAAATGCAACCGTGATCCCTATGAAAGTGGCTTAGTTTAATTTTATTTTAAAGATGTTTATGTTATTTTATCTTGTTGTTTTGCTCGAGTACTAGCAAAATATTAAGTTTTAGGGTGTGATGAGTGGTAAATGTATCACAATTTTCCACTCATTTGACCTAATATTTTGTATAGCTTCTTGAGTTTTGTGAATATTTTGAAGTGTTTTGTGTTATTTTATAGATAAATAAAATAACAGGACTCTCTAGAGGCAATTCGGGGCCAAAACAGTCAAAAACGAATGCGAATGGCTTATTGATGCCTATAAATTTAGGCCGAAATTCAGAATTCAATTCGTAATTTCTTCTATGTAATTCCTTAAGAATACTAAGAAGATTGTATCTTGTTTGTTTATTTACAGTTTTCCGTAATTAGTTTTCGCATTTGCACTTTCTTTTCTTTACTTTTCAGTCTTTACTTTCTGCAATTTACTTTTACGCAATAGTACTTTCCTTTCTTTACTTTTCAGTAATTATGAGGTAACTCTCTTTTATGGGGTTATAGGTAAAGCTTTTATTACTAATAATTAGATTAATCTCCCTTAATTATAATATATAAACTATTTAAAACCTGAGTTAATGAGGATACCGCCTTATGGTCGGTTGGACTTAATGAATTTGATTTTAACCTGACTTAATGAGGATACCGCCTTATGGTTGGTTGGAATTAATTAATAATTTAACTTAATCAAGATACCGCCTTATGGTCGGTTGGTAATATCACACAAAGTTAATATATTATAATAAGGTAGATATCTAAAATAGTAGTAATAAAAGTGGATCCTCTAACCCCGGTATTTTCTTTTATTGTACTTTTACATTTTTAATTTCCAGCATTTACTTTCCAATATTTACTTTCCAGCATTTACTTTATTTAAATTTCAGCATTTATTTTATGTCTTTTATTTTATTTAAGCTTTAACTAACCATAAAGCTGGGTTGTGATGAATTCCAATATCACCGACTTATACGGGATTATTTTACTATTTGGGTAATATCAAGTTTTATTGATTAAGTCTTAAGTTTAATGCTTCTTGTTAAATGTCCATTAATAAGATTGATCTGATAAACTTAAAATAAACTTGACAAAGGTATTTAGGTTTCAGCCTCAGACTTAATAGCCCACGATCTTCCTTGAGGATAGATAACCATTTAATAGATTTCCTTACAGGATAGACATATACCTGTCGGGCGGTGGTAACCACAATTGGAACTTAATCTTAATGAATTGAGGTAACTTAGTTGACATGGACATGTGATTAATTGGGTTACACTAGGGATTTACATCTGACCATCGACAGAGGCTTTTGCATAATTTCGTGTTTTAGGTTAGTAAACCAATATATTACACAAACATGAAATAACCACTTCATCGTTAAAAGATATTGTAAATATTTACAACCCTGGATAGTTTCTAAATATTGAATTTTCTCAAACTACTTTCATATTGTTTTATTTACTTGTTTTAAATTTAAAGTCACCATCCAAATCACCATCTTATCAAACAATCAATCCATTAGATACCCATAAAAATTTGGCTTCATAAATTAATAGATTAGGTATTAAGTCCTTATGGGATCGATATTTTTTATACTACTTGAACGATACGTGCACTTGCGTTATACGCGTGTATTCACCCCGATCAACTTGATAGATATGGGATTGTTCGTGTGGCGTTCGAATGACCCTGTGATTTTTGCTCCAAAATTAAATCAAACCACTCTAATATTTGAGGCCCTTTATGAATAGACTAATACCTCTATTCACATTCTTCAATCTCGCGCCCAAGCTTGGCCACCCCTCATTTTGGTTCTTTTTATTAAGCTCAAGAGTGTCATCTCTTCCATTTTTAGAGCTATTGAAACAAAGTAAGCTTTTTATCCCTTATTTAGCTTTCACTTTGTATTTTAGCATGATGTTCAAGCTCATCTAGTAGACCCAAGTGTAACCCATGAAATCATTCATGGTGGAGCCAATTATGAGGCTAATCTTGCGTAGATTAAGAATTATTTTCATGGATTGTGAAAGATTTGAGATGAGTTAGAACCTAGGATATGTATTTGAGTAAATCAATGAAACTCAAACAAGATCTATGTTCATGTTACATGACAGTGTTTATTTGAGTATGGGATTATTCCCAACTTTGTGAGTGAATGCTATAACTTTCATATTTTCAAACATATATGTTTTATAGCTCAATGTTTTCTTTTATGGTTTTACGGAACTTCAGACTTATAAGAATATGCTTCAGCTTACTATGTTTTCATGATTAGCAGCTCCAATTATGTGGTATTTGCATAGTGTGACAGTTTTACATGTTTTCAAGTTATATTTATGAATTTTTATGTTATGTGACTATGAATCAGCGAGTTTAAAATATCTATTTTAAACTTATTTAAAACTCAATTCAGCAAGAAATGAAATATTTTCAAAAGCTAGAAGAGGACCGCTTTCTCAGCATAGCGACCCGGGTACGCTTAGTTCATCATGCCTAATGGTTTAGGTAACCATCTTAGTTATTATAGTTACAATTTAACATGTATAATGGCTTAGATAACCATCTTAGGCTATTACAAAGTTCAGCATACCTAATGGTTTAATAACCATCTTATGCCATTACAGTTATAGTTTAGCTTCCACTGCTTACGCGATGTTAGGCCCCCTAAGTAGGTTTCATGCCCCAAGTCACGATACTGGTGATATTTTCATGATAGCTATCTTTCAGCACGCGTTTAATGTATTAGGCTTGTATTTCAGGATTTGGCTGATTTCAAGAAAAGAGAAAGTTTTCTTTGACATCTCAGTTATTTTATTCAGTGTTCACTCACTAGGTCGTTCAAATGAATTACCTCCCCAGTTTCAGTTTTGGTTGCAGGAACGGTAGTATATATTCCAGATTCCAGATGCTCAGTTTGGAGGAGATGAATACCAGCTGCAGTCTTAGAGACGCATAGTCATGGTCCACTCACAAGTACCGTTATTGTGGTAGGCTGTGAGGCCAAATAGTGTCTTATGTATGATGCATGGTGTATAAATGTATTTATAAAATCACATTAGATAAATCATGTGTATTTGACGAACATGTAGGTCATCATATCATAATGTGTGCCTATATTGTTAGCATTAACAGCACAGAATTAGCTTAGCTCATGACACGTCACACAAGTTCAGATCAAAGGCCTAGGAAGATGGTTTCATAGTGCGTTTACATACTCGTAATTGGAATGAGATGGAATCAAAATAAATTGGAATCAGAATGAGCTGGAATCGGAATGGTAAATCGGAATGAGAATAAGTTGTTTACTTAACTATAGGAATTAGAATCAGAATGCAGCAGTATTACCATTAATGTGTTTACTTTGTCCAGTAATCGGAATTAATTGTTAAAAAGATACAAAAATACCCTTACTTATAATTATATATTAATTATTATTAATTTTTTATGTATAAAATTAGTCAATATTTGATTATTCTTTTATTAAAATATTAAATATTATTTTATTATTTATTATTTATAAATTAAGTATTAATTAAGTATTAGTTTATTAATTAATTATTAAAGTATTAAATTACTAAATATTAATATATTCTTTTATTAAATTATTATTTTATTAAAATAGTAATTATTATTTTTTATTAATTATTAATATATTTTATTTATTATTTATAGATTAATTTTAGTTAATTATCTTAGAGGTAATATTGTAATTTCCATGAAGTGGTGGGAATGGGGTTCTCATTCCTTATTCCTAAATATGTGGGCCCTCTCATTCTCATTTTTATTCAATTTTAGGAAGTAAACAAGAAATGATTCTCATTCCTCCATTTTCATTGCCTTTAACAGTGTGTTTGGTTGAGGGGTTAGGGAGAGGAGGGGAGGGATTATTTTAAATTATATTTGTTTGGTTCAATTTTTTAAAGGAATAGGAGCAAAATCCCTCCTTAGCCAATTTTAGCTCCGCTCCAAAAGTGGGGGGTTTTGGAGGGGAGAGAAAATGAGCAACTACAATTTTAAATATATTGACTAAATTATCCTCATTTATACATTAAAATTCAAAATTGTCCTAATTACAAATCCCTCTTATATTTGCTTCACCATTCAATTCTTCTTATTCTCTCCTCTTATATTTGTTTTAATTTTATTTTTAATAACACGTATTATGTAGAGCTTTTAATTTTAATTTTATTCTTTGTTTAGCTCAAAGATAATATAATACTATATTGTTTTAATTTTATTTATAAAAGACTATAAAGATAAAATAGTAAATTAGTTTAAAAATCTCTCCCCTCCCTTCTTGAACCAAACATATATCTAATTAAAAACCTCTCATCCCCTCCTTTGAACCAAACATATATTGAATTAAAATCTCTTCACTCCTCTCCCCTTCCCTCCCCTCCACTCCCCTCCCATTCATTGAACCAAACAGACCCTAAGTAAACACATCATCACTGTCTCCTGCCGATCACGTTCCTGGATATACTGGGGGTGTGATATACACTTTATCTGATTGTTAAAATATTAATAAGATCAAAATTATGTATGTAAATTATTTTTCCCCTAGAGAAATTGAAAGTCATTCATGTATGTTGATTCTCAAATCAAGGAAACCTTCTGCAGCATCAGCCATCCACCCATGTGGTTGTGCAGTTACTTATGCATTTTCTCTATTACTGTGGTTGGGCAGTTAATTCTTGTCGTACAGCAGTGCAATTAGAGAGGAATTTGTCATGGTGAGTTCAGTTGAAGAAACTTACTTTTATAATTAATGTTAACTGTCTGATTTATGACACTACAAAAATTATACCCTTTAGCGTCGAAACTAATCGACGCCAAAGGTCAAACTTTCGACGCAAATGGAAATTAGCGTCGAATTAATTAGACGTAAAAATTGGACGCCTAAATGTGGATGAGAACGATATTTGGTGTCGAATTTAATTTATTCGACGCTAAAAACTATAATTTTGCATCCAATTTATTTCGACGCTACATAAAATTTCCTGACGCTATAGCTCATGTATTGCGACGAAATAATTCGACACTAAAAAGTTTATTTTTAGCGTCGAAATGAAATGACGCTAAAGTAAATTAAAAAAATTATTATTTGTATACTTACAGTAGCGATTTTTTTTAATATTAATGTCGAATATAGTAGACACCAAAAACACATTTAGCGTCGACTAGTTCGACGAAAATAGTTAACAAATGTGTTTTTTTTAAAAAATATTAATTTACTTCATTTTGATCTAAAATAATTAATTTAATATTTTAATTATTTGAAAAAAATTACTGATTCATAACACAATTACGAAATATTATAATAATTATTTTATTATTATAATGAAAATTTATTTAAAAAATACATATTATATTAAAACTATTTGTTCAAAATGTATATACAAATGGATATAAAATTTATTGCTACAGTGATGATGGGTGCTCGAAGCCCAATACACCCTGACTGAGTGAGGCCTCCAACATCTCCCGGAAAGCTCGTATTTACTGGTCGAACTGCTCTAACTTCTTCTCGTGGTCCATCTTGACTTGTTGTAGCTCCTCCTTAGTCTTCTTCAGCTCGTCTTGGGTGGTGGATAACTCGTCTTCGGTGGTGGCTAGTCGGTCTTGGATGGTGTAACATCCCAGATTTTCGGGATTGTTCTAGAAGATTCCCGGAAGGATATTTTTAGTCTCGGAACATGATGATGAGGAAGAATAAGAGTTTAAGTGATGTTATATGAGTTGAAATATTATATTATGAATTTTCGTCGCGTTGGAAAACTCGTGGGATCAAAAGTCAGTTACGCGATTTTCGTAAAACGCGTAAAGTTTACTGTTTTGACCACAGAAGGAGCAAACGAACTCTGATCGAGCTGCTTTTTGGACCATTGGACTCGTTTTTCCGAGACGAACAACTTTCGTGTTGAACACATTTCGAGAATCGCATCAGAAGGGCTCTGAAATTGTGATATTCCAGAAGATTCTAGAATAGGGGCTGATTTGTTATTTTCACAGGGACCAAATTGATATTTTATAGTTGAGTATATAACGCCTTATAGTTTCATTTAATTGCAAAGATTAGTAAAATCCCAAAACCCTCTATTTCGACCCCCCCCCACGCCCAATATGAGTCTTGGCTGCTACTAGTCGCGCCGGCGGCCTGCCGGCCGGCGCGACCAGCCAGGGAGGAGCGTCCGGCCACCCTGCGACTTTGGGTGGCCGACGGCGACCAGGAATCGCCGGCGATGACGCAGAAAGAGGGGAAGACGCGCGAATGGTGGGTAAGTCGGTTCCGGCTCGTCGGTTCGTTTCACGAGCCGTGCCACCCGCCAAATCGAAGCCCTCGACAAGTACTACGAGTGTAAGGAGACGGATTTGCCGAACAGCTGCCAAAATTACACGAAACGAGGAAAGAAGTCACGGATGAATAGTAGACCCATGTGAACAGTAACTTCGATCGGAATTCCGATTGCACCAGCGCGTTCGTATGGCCGTCGGGAGTCCGAATATGGCCTCGGAATTTCGGTACGACTCTCCGTTCAAAATTTGATATTTTAAAGTGTATCGATTTAGTTTCGGATGTTTCTATTTATTCCGTTGTGTAAAAAATTTGTATGAAATGAATTGAATATGTTTTTTATATGTTAAAACGATAAATGTGGTAGAATCCGGGGAGAATCGGATGAGATATGATCGATCCGGTAGAATTAGCGAGATTCCGGTAAAATGAGATTTCTCGCGCGTTTGAGCGTAGTTGATCGTAAGCAGAGCTATGATGTAATTATGGTATTGCGAGGGTAATTGGGTAATTTTGGACTAGTTCGGAGGGTTCGAGACCCTTCGTAGCGTTTGCGGAAACTTTTCCGTAAGTTTTGCCGCAAATGCGAAAAAATGAGAATCTGAGGTATCTAGTTATTTCAGAATAGTAAGTGAGCACGTATTAGAGTAATAAAGTTTAGATCGTAGTATCAGAGTCATTTCGGGTGTTCCGGGGAAAGCCCGTAGTTGTTTTAGATAAGTTAGAAGTTCCGCAAATAGCGGTTCTGACGTATGTTGTGATTTGTTTTGGCAGATCAGACCCGGATCGCGGGCATGCGCTTAGCCAGGTAAGTAACTCATGCTTCGAATGCTTAAGGAAATTCATCGTTGTTCGAAAGTGGTAATATAATACAGTTATACGCAAAACATAGATATAAAGATGAACGAATAAGAAAGAATTTAGTGAATTTGTACCCAGAGATAGATAAGAACAGGCAAATATAAGTAGAGATATAAGTTAAAGATAGACAGTAGCATACTAAAGTAAAGAGATACATATGTAAGTACAGATCAATATATGTAATTATATAGACAGATAGAGCATATGAATGATGTTATGCTTATGAATAGTATTTATTGAAACCTGGGTATGGGGGGTTGTAGAAAAACTACGCCCTAGGGTATGGGATTAAAGAACGATAAAAATTGTAAAGAAATAAATATATAAGCACTGATGCATTCAGAAGGTTAAAAAGTCAAGAACATGAGCAAAGCATACTGATGATGTCTTATGCTGATAAAAATAAGGAAAGTTGCATAAAGTAATAAGTAAACTGGTATATGGTGAGTATGTGTATGTGTGTGTATATTGGATTTGGGAATGAGTTAAATATGCCAATGTGGATTGATACAGTTTTGATGAGTTTAAGCATGTTAGACAAGTTTTGTGTATGCATAGTAAAATGCATGTATATGAATAATCTCAAAGTGTTTTAGATATACATGATTAAATGTATGTACATGTGTGACATTTAATGAATCGTGGCTAGAGTAGAGAGAAGCATGAGAAACGCATATATGCATGTGCATGTGTGTGTGTGTGTTAAGTTTTCAGTAGTTGAGCAAGCGATAACAATGTTTTCAATAGTTTCAAATGTTTTAAAGAAAGATTTCAAATGCTTCTGAAAAGAACCGTATTTCAGAAATTGCTTTTACAGTTTGAGTTACAGATTCTGATTTTATGATTTTCGGGGCATGAGGTAAAACCTCACCCCAGTACGTAACTTGAGACCCTGATGGAATTGACGGATATCATTTGAATTCGGGATTTGGGATTTGACCCATCCCAGTTGTACATTGTTGGAATTGACGGATTTATACGCATGTGCACATGTGGAGGACTAGTGGGACGCTCCTAGATCCTCAGCGCTCAGATGGTACATTCATGGGCGGAGATACGCCTACGGGCGGAGATGCGCCACGGGCGGAGATGCGCCTTCGGGCGGAGATGCGCCTATGGACTGAGATGCACCTTTGGGCGGAGATTTGGTTTTCAGAAAAAAAGATTTCAGATTTCAGTTTTCAGAAAAGAGTTTCAGAAAAGAACTTAGAAAGACGATTTTAGAAATAAGTATAAGAAAAGGAAGATTTTCAGAAAAAAGTTCTCAGTTTTCATATTCTTAGTAAACAGCTTTCAGAAATCAGAGATTTAAAGCATGATTTTAAAAAGATAAGTTTTATCAAAAGGTTTCCAAACTGAGTTTCAGAAAAGAATTTTCAGAAAGCAGTTTCTCAAAAAAAAAAGTATTTTCTAAAAGATTGACATGTTAGAGTGTGATTATGGTTTACAAGTTACATATTTATATCATATGTTGTAGTTAGCATTTAAAATGCATCTAGTTAACATAATATTTGCAGTATAACTGCATCCGCATGTACACATAGTTAATTCTGTATGGAACACATTCATATAGAAGTATCACGTTGTAAATACGCGTGCATAGTAGCATGACCTTATTTGTATGAATTCGCATTAATGATGATGGTATGAGATGTTTACTTACTTAGAAAAGAACGTACAGTAAGGATACTGGACTTGATGAAACGATAACACATGTTTGTACTTTGGTAGTGGTTTGATAGTAAACAAAAATAAGATGTTAGATATCCGATTTGATGGTATTTCAAGATAATGTAAGAGAGAAAGTTATGATAAATACTTACAACCTGAGTAGTAACAAGTATGGAGAGTATGCATAATTTAGTTATATGCTCCAGTAGTACGATGAAACTTCACGCGTTGGTGATATAGAAATGTATGTATATATAAACATATGTAATATAGAAGTTTGATGGTGCAATAGCAAACGGAAGTTGACAGATGTTGATCAGTTAAGGTACAGTACAAGTATCAGGTTTGTTAAATGATTAAGGAATAGACATTTAATTAAAATGTTATAACTTAAGGTAGTAAAGTAAAAGAAGATAAGAAGTTAAGAAAAGGAAAAGGTGTGAGACTTGTGTGTGAGCAACGCAGTATAGTTTACTATGATTATTATACAGATGAGATCTTAAGTGTGTTGTAAATTTAAATGGTTCTGTTACGAATTAAAATTTAATTTATATAAGAGCTTGTGTACATGGTTTTTATGACCGAAATATTATTAATGAAAAGATGATATATGTCGTACATATGATAGTATGGTTTATTTAATAATGATATATGATTACAATGATTGCAAATGAATAAGCTAGAAGCATGTTACGAGAAAACAGATAAAGATGAGTGTATGAATGCTCACATAAAAAGGAATATAAGAGATGGATATTTGCAATTTGCTACGAACCAGATAGTATGAAGAGTTAGTAATATAGAGGATATGTGATCACTTAGAAATCCCAGGAATAATATGTAACTGAAATTTTAAACCTTGCATGTGTATGTTGTTCAAGGTAGGAGCATAGTTACTTACTGAGTCTTATGACTCAATATACTACAGTGTTTGAGTTTTGCAGGTTGGTGACCTAAACGGTCGACCGTGGATTTCAGAGTTGCAGAGCAGTCGGATAGCTGCGTTGCAGTCAGCCAGTCACCAAGTCTTGAGGAAGTCGAGTCGTGTATTTGAGTATTGCTGTAATGTGCTGAGCACATATGCTTATGTTGTAAAGTTTTTTTTATATACGTACTTTCGGGCACGGAGTCCTGGTTGTATTATGTCTTTTTGTCTGCATCGCATATTTGTTGGGTCCTTGGTTTTCATTGATGTTGTGATTCCGGCCTGAGGCCGAGATTTTATGTTTATGTTGTATTTGGATGCTGGCTCTAGGACATGTTGCATGATGATACGAATACATCATGCCGAAATTTCGTTAGAATCAGAGGCTTATGGAGATGGGTTTAACCTGTCTCCTGCCGGTAACATTGCTGCTAAGGCGGGATGTTACAGATGGTGGCTAACTGGTCTCGAAGAGAGGAGGCATTGTCCGAATAAACAGTAGTGTGTGCAAATGAAGTCGGCTTTTTACGACTGTCAAGGCCAACGTTGTAAGCTTTCCGATTCTTGAAAACCAATTGCGACAACTGCTCATCTGTTATCGGGTCGGACCCTATCTCATGAGTTTGACGTCGGAGTTCCATCATTTCGTTCTGTTTAAAAAAAATAAATTAATGTTAGAATTTAAAAAAAAAATTAACATATATAATAATAGTTATTTTATTTTAAAAAATGAAACTTACATAGCAGCATCCGGCTTCTTCATTTATCCATTTGTTTTTCTCATTGTAATGCGTCACTCGGAAAATATTTGAAAATGATTGCACCTCACCTGTGCTACTCTATTAAAAACAGAAAATACATTTAGTATTATTCCACATTAGTAAAAATAATGAACTGTTAAATTTCACGTTATGATATATTTACCTCAGAATGTTCGGCACGATGTTAGATAAATGGCTTCGAACCTCCACGATGGTTAAAACGCAAGTGGCTTCAAATTTTCGCATTTGCATGATATTTATCCTGCATTTAACAACACTGTAAATACCAAAAACAAAGAGAATTATAATTTTTTGTTTATTTTAAAATTTACCTCGTGTTTCTTGCTAGACCAAAGCTCACACAAGAATGTCCAGTTTTGCTCCTCTATAAAATCAGGTTTATGTTGTGGAGCATCTGAAGGTCCATGTTCGTCGAATATTGGTTTAAGGACTTTTTGTCCTATAATCCTTATAACTTTTCCCCATATGGTTGTCAATAAACTATTGGACATCCACTTTGGTCAGATAGAAGTCGAACCACTCCTACAGGAATAGCAACCGAGTAAAAATAAGTATAAATAAAAATTTTAACTAACTAACAAACAATATCGAAAACTTAATACCGTAAGGAAACTCACAAGTAGCGAATAGAAGAGCTGGTTGATTTTCGTCTCTCACGGTATCTTTCTCCAAGAAACGTAGTTTTGGGAAGTTTTAAACTGAGCTGTAGCACTTATGTCTGTAGTTTATGCTGAATTATGTTGTCTGACTTGGCTATGTCCATCATCTGATATCTTAATCCGGATATGGCCGTGAGCCTTAACGTGCTAAGCTAACCCCAGGCCATAGGTGCATCCTCGACCGTTCGCTATACTCGACTCACCTGTTCTAGTAGAGAATTAAGCAGGGGCATATGTCCTTACTGTTGTAGATGGAGTCGTATTAGTCCGTCTACAATTGCCCGGTGCCTTCTGCAAAATAACAATTCCGACACTATGAATGACAATCAAAATAATCATAATGATGTTAATGACATTTAAAACAAAGCTAAACGCCAAAAATTCTGTAAGCAAAGCTGAATAAAGATTGATTTAATACGAATTTTTACGTGAGTCTCATTTATGTATGGATTGTTGATCTAATATTTAACACAATCTCAGTAATGGATCTTAACTCAACTATAATTCTTATTAATGACACCGTAATTCCATTCACTTCCCAAAGATGGACAAGCAAATTTAGAACTTACTTTTGGTCCCTCCCTATTGTGTTTATAAGAAAAAGTTACCCAATTCACTTCCCAAAACAAAAGCAAATGATTTTTTTAAGCAAATGATTTTTTTAACCAATTCAATACAATAACCAACCAATCTTAAGAGAGGAATATTTTAAGTACCCAAGGACAACCTTTCAAAATGACAGAGATGTAACTCATAGAATTCAATCACAACATTCCTTTCAAATGATGTTATCTCATATCAAGCGAGGTAGGAGAAAACTTAAGTTGACGTAGATAGAAACCATTAAAAAAAACATAAGATTCTATAAAATGATATTGACTAGTCTTAGATAATATGATAATGATTAGCCTTCATAGGGTCACCATACTGACCACCTTCAATATTCAAGAAAGTTTACAGCCAATTTTACTGATAGGAGGTTCTACCACCATCACAAAATCATAATCTTATTGTCCAAAAAGTTGAGTTGTGAGCAACAAATTCTAAGTGACACATAAAACTCACCTAACAAAACAATTTTTTTCATTCTTGTAATAGGAGCAAAACTTGTCTTTATGTCTTCCAATGATAAACAAGTATTTTTCTTATATATACAGGAAAATATTTCTGGTAAACCTAACTCATTCTTTGCAAAGTACTCCATTGAATAAAATCACATTACCTAGAAGTCAGCAAGTGAAAGTAAATCTAAAAAGAAAAATCCTAGACATATGAATCGTCGAATTCTAACCTCACTGTAGCACATTTCTTATTCATCATCTAATCGTCTCTTAAGAATTCTTGGTTTGGAAATACCAGACCAAAACATGTCTCTTATTCATCATCTAATCGTCTTTAAACCACACCCCCCTCATGTTGGAATGTATGCCCTAGAGCTACATGTGATGTAAACAGTTTTATGTATTTTTGAAATAAAACGATGCATTATTCATTTATAAAATTGTTTGTTTAATTTTTGCATATTATATATCATTTTAAATACCCTAGATTACTTATGTACTTTCAGACTTAGTGTATGAGTGTCATACACAAGAGGATTTAAGTCGGAAGTTAGTAATCTTAAAAGTCCATAGAGAGCAAACAAAGCGGGTACTTTGTTTGTGGTTTATCTGTAGCTGCGGTCTATTCTATATTTGTATGGTGATCTTGATCCTGATCATCCATGTAGAGACATGAGAATGGAGGCACCTTGTATGATGCGATCATATAGGACTGGACCCAGATGGAAATGACATTCTTATAATATCCATTAAGCTAAGAAAGTCATTTCAATCTACTAGATGATCATATATGAATTGATCTTAATCCTGAGTGTATTACGAACTCCTACATGGCAAGCTGTGTCCTTTGATTTACAAAAGTGAGGTTAGTGTAGCAGTCCCGACCAATAGCTACGTACTTGGGGACACAATTTGTTTTGTAGCTGGGAACATTTGACATAGACATGAAGTTTACTCCTTCTTGCGAGAAGTAGATGAGTATCTTTCTTAAGGGTTGATTCGGTACTTGAACGATTTGAGTGCTCAAGTCTCTTTATTACGAGTAGAAAGATTAAAATTCATAATAGTTATGAATAAATCGTTCATTAGAGAATCAATTGTACTTAAGGTAAAAATAATTAGAGGGGTATAACGGATATTATGACTTGGTTCTAATTACGAGATACTCGTGAAGGGTCAATTCGTATGTAATGACTATATCGATGGACACCGACTTGGTTCGGCTTAATATATCATATGCGGCAACGAGAGTTCAACTTCGGGTTTTTAGTGGAATAACCCGGAGTTAATAATTCGAATATTTAATTAAGAGCTTAATTAATATTTCGAGATATTGGAGCTCAGAACGTAGGTCCATTTGGTCATCGTGCTAGCTCGATATACTATAGCAGATTTAGTATAATTGAATAGTCCAATTATATACTTACAAAAGATAAATATTATTAATATGATTAATAATATTAATTATGTCACACTTAAAACTATATGTTAAAAGTTAATATATGATTTGTATAATAAATGATTATATGATAATTATTTATTATTAATAATTAAATTATATATGATATATTTAAATGAAGGCTAAAGATGGAATTTCGTATTTATGGGTTTTGAAAACCCTTGGTATTACTTTGGCAGTTAATTCATTTAAATGGATATTTACAATTCATATTTGTAACATATATTTTCTTAAAGGTAAGTAAATGAGTTGTTACAAAATTAAATAAAAAATTAACTACTACATCTTGTTATGGCCGAAATTACATGGCTAGAAGAGGGAATGGATTTGTTTATTTTGGAAAAAAAATAATCCTTTTCATTATTATTGGAAGTTATCACTTTCAATATGGTTAATTGCTTACTCAATTTCATAACATCTTTTTAATAATGGTAATTAAAATTTGATGTTACAAAATTTAATCTAATTCCTAGCCTTGGCCGAATTGACTAGATGGGGAGGGGATTGGTCGTTTGTTTGAGAAACAAAATTGACCTAAGTATAAAAAGAAAATTTGATTTTCTTTTGGCTCGCTCTCATTCTAGGAACCCTAGCCACATTCTTCTTCTTCTCTACCATTCTCTCAAAAGTTGAAAAACTCCATTGAAGAACAAGAATAAGAAAAACAAAATAAAGTGTGACTAAAATCTCTAAATCGTTTAGGGATTTATTTTTGTGAGTGTAGCCCACACTACTTTCCGTTGGTTGTGAGACATAGCTCGGAAGACCTTGTGGCGTTGAACCAAAATCAATATTCTCCTCTTCTCTCTCATGGCAGTGGGACTATTTTATTATCTATTATCGTGAATCATATAATTGATTCGGGGCTCGTTTGTTTCGTTTTAATTTGGGATTTTGGGAAACACCTAAGGAACCTTTTAGGGGTGTATTGTGGTTGTATTTTGAGTGAAAAATCAGACCTAAAACATCCTTGCAGTTCACGCATATTAAGGGTTGATTTGTGTGCAGTTTCATTGTGTAACGAGTCCAAAACAGTCCATTATTTCACTGCAGTTCGGGGGCAGTTCGGGGATTATTTCGGGGACATTCCGGGGCTAAAATCTTGCCTGAAACAGAAGTAAAATTTCAGTATACCTGCTGGTCAGATTCGGCTAAAGGAATGAGAAAGCAGAAAAAAATTTCAAGTCCGATCCGTGTGCCTAATCGCTTCCGCTGCGCGAGGAAAGCGTTTCCTACAATTGACATCAAGAGCGAGGTTGAAAAGTGTTCTTAACCCTTCTCTTTTTCATTTAAAGTTTCTATTTTTAATATATTTATATGAGTTATAAATATGATATGCATGTTTAGATGAGTGGGCATATTGTGATATTCATATGATGAATGTTTTTATTATTTCATGTGATGAATGGATTTTGTATTGGTCGTAAATTTTTCCGGCTCTTATTTTTATAGTTGGTTTTATTTTTGGGATGTAAGACCATAAGGCCATTGTTTACATTTGTTCTAATTTTATTTTTCAATGTAAAATTTCAATTTTTGTAATATGGAGCACCGAAGACGCAAAAGGAGCCAACACCACTTTGGAGCGGGATTTGAAGACCAAGGGATACCTTGGTGAATCTTATGTACTAATTAGATTAGTATAGGAAAAATAAGAGCCCGGTCAATGCAAAATTTTTTTTATGTTGTATGTATGTTTATTTCGAATTGTTTGAATAACATGTCATATAGTTTAGGGTGCCCACTCATGCATTTTTCATGCCATAACATGTCATAGATGCATTATCATTATAGACATAAAATTATGATTTTATGTAATTTAAAATGTTTAAATTAGAATATGATATGCATGGAAATCAATTAATTGAAATAATTGGATTTATGGTTTAAAATTTGAATTCTAATATATTGGGCTTAATTGGTGCATAATAAATTCCATTGGTATATAGGATGGAAACCCGGACATAAATTCCATAGCCAATTCCGAATGGACGGAAATATGGTCTGCACTCGGGATACAATTCCACGTACCATTGGATTTTATAACGCACTAAGATTTATTAAAATATTTAATTAAAATTTTGACCCTTTAGAATTCCATAAATTCTAAACTTTTAGTGTCTTATTTTTTAAGAGTTAAAATATTATAGCTCACTAATACCACTCTAATTAAATTAGTTTAATTGAGTAAAATATTAGTAGAGCTAATGAATTACAATTTTAAAAGTTAAAATTGATTAGGCCACTTATGTCAAACTAGTGTAAATAAAAATTATGATTTAGCCGTCATAAATTTATCCACACTAGTTAAAATAAAATATAAGATATTTTATAAATAGAAACCTTAATTTTAAAATAGTGAGTGGGAGAGAGATATACAACGTATATCCCGCGATCTCCATTGTTAGTCCAAAAACGTGAGATTCAAAAGGCGCCTCGAGACGGCTTTGTTTTCGTCCCCCTACGGATGGTGTCCATTTTGGGTCAATATCAGGTTTTGGTTCCGAGGATAGAGGTTCTAGATGTATCTTGTGAACAGACCTACCCTACGGCGGCACTTCACTCGTTAAGTCCATGAATCCCGAAACAACAGGTTACACTCACAAAGGAATAATTAACTGTTAATAAAATTCCTTGATCAAATAAAACGGTAGTTGTTTAATATATGAATAAGATTTATTCCCGCATAAATTAAATTGACTGAGATTGTCTCGATATATCATACGAGTACTTGACCTACCCTACAGTGGCACTTACTTATAGGATGATAGATTTCCATGGCATAGTAATTCTCTTAGGTTTCTAATTCATTATTCATGGTTCATGCATCATGTTTAATTTTATGCCAAAATTATTTGATGATTTTAATATGCGATGAATGAATGTTAAATGCATGTTTATTTGGTTTCTCCAATTATTTCCATACTCTCAAATGATAAATTAACGGGAGAAAACTATGTTAAGTAGAAAAGTAACATGAACGCTATCCTGGTCTGTGAAGACCTAAAGTTTATCCTGACGGAGGAACGCCCTCCCGAGCCGGCCAGAAATACTGGCCAAGCTGTGCGCGATACTTACCAGAAATGGGTCGCAGTAAATGAGAAAGACCGCTGCTACTTGCTAGCAGAGATGTCTGAGGTTCTTGCTGCAAAGCATGAACTTATGGCTCTAGCATCTCAGATGATGGAGTCATTGCAGGGCATGTTTGGGCAGCCTTCGGAGCGTCAACGCCATGAGGCCATGGTCTCAGCGATGACTGCTAGGATAAAGGATGGAACATTAGTCTGAGAGCACGTCTTGAGGATGATGACCTATCTCAACACTGCTGAAACCCATGGAGCTCGTATTGACGAGCGTAGCCAGGTGACCATGATCATGGAAACTCTTCCGAAGAGTTTACTGAAGTTTAAAAGCAACTATGTTATGAACAAGTTGAATTTTACTTTGACCATTCTGCTTAATGAGCTCACCCATTACGAGTCCATGCTTGTGGATCCTCGTAAGTCCAGTGCAGAGGCAAAATGTTGTCGAGTCTTCTAAATCTGCAAAGTTGAAGAAGAAAAGCATTGGGAAAGCTAAAGGAAAGCCCATGAAGAAGAAGAAGAAGAACAGAAAGGCTCCAATGATGCCAAACCTAAAGGAAAATGTTTCCACTGCAACAAGAATTGGCATTGGAAAAAGGAACTGTTCTAAATACATTACTGAGCTGAAGGAGAAAAAGGAAACAGGTAAATATGATTTACTCGTTATTGAATCTCTATTGGTGGAAGTTGATAAATCCGCTTGGATTGTTGATTCTGGAGCCACTAACTATGTTTGTTCTTTTTTACAGCTACTTGATTCATGGAGGGACCTTGCTAAAGGTGACTACACCATGAGGATCGGGACAGAGGATGCCATTTCAGCAAGAGTAGTGGGAGTCTCTAGTTTAAATTTTATTAATAATAGTTATTTAAATTTGAATAATGTGTTATTCATTCCTGGTTTTCGCAGGAATTTGATTTTTGTTTCTAAACTTTTGGATGATGGTTATTAAGTTTCTTTTAATAGAAATTTGGTTATTATTGGTAGAAATGGATTAACTATATGCACATAAACTCAGAAAATAATTGTATGTGTTAAGACCGTTAACACATAGGTCACTGCTCAACGTTGAAGTGTTTAAGGTTGAGAAACCTAAAACTAAACGGCCAAAGATTTCTCACGATGACATATATCTATGGCATGTTAGACTTGGTCACATCAACCTTGACCGGATAAATAGATTGATAAAGAATGGAGCCTTAAACCAGTTAAAGCTCGGGACTCTACCAGTTTGTGAATCCTGTTTAGAAGGAAAAATGACCAAGAGACCTTTTACTGGAAAAGGTATAAGAGCCAGTCAACCACTTGAGCTAATACATTCAGACGTTTACTGATCGATGAATGTAAGAGCCCAGGTGGTTATGAATACTTCGTCACATTCATTGATGATTATTCAAGATATGGGTATGTCTACCTAATGCATCACAAATCAGATACCTTTGAAAAGTTCAAAGAGTATCGTGCTGAGGTTGAGAACCAATTAGGTAAGACAATCAAAACTCTACGATCAGATAGTGGAGGGGAATACCTTGACAGAGATTTCGAGGAATTCTTATTCATGGTTCATGCATCATGTTTAATTTTATGCCAAAATTATTTGATGATTTTAATATGCGATGAATGAATGTTAAATGCATGTTTATTTTATTTTCAGTCATGGTTTCTCCAATTATTTCCATACTCTCAAATGATAAATTAACGGGAGAAAACTATGTTAAGTGGAAAAGTAACATGAACGCTATCCTGGTCTGTGAAGACCTAAAGTTTATCCTGACGGAGGAACGCCCTCCCGAGCCGGCCAGAAATACTGGCCAAGCTGTGCGCGATACTTACCAGAAATGGGTCGCAGTAAATGAGAAAGACCGCTGCTACTTGCTAGCAGAGATGTCTGAGGTTCTTGCTGCAAAGCATGAACTTATGGCTCTAGCATCTCAGATGATGGAGTCATTGCAGGGCATGTTTGGGCAGCCTTCGGAGCGTCAACGCCATGAGGCCATGGTCTTAGCAAAGACTGCTAGGATAAAGGATGGAACATCAGTCTGAGAGCACGTCTTGAGGATGATGACCTATCTCAACACTGCTGAAACCCATGGAGCTCGTATTGACGAGCTTAGCCAGGTGACCATGATCATGGAAACTCTTCCGAAGAGTTTACTGAAGTTTAAAAGCAACTATGTTATGAACAAGTTGAATTTTACTTTGACCATTCTGCTTAATGAGCTCACCCATTACGAGTCCATGCTTGTGGATCCTCGTAAGTCCAGTGCAGAGGCAAAATGTTGTCGAGTCTTCTAAATCTGCAAAGTTGAAGAAGAAAAGCATTGGGAAAGCTAAAGGAAAGCCCATGAAGAAGAAGAAGAAGAACAAGAAAGGCTCCAAGGATGCCAAACCCAAAGGAAAATGTTTCCACTGCAACAAGAATTGGCATTGGAAAAAGGAACTGTCCTAAATACATTACTGAGCTGAAGGAGAAAAAGGAAACAGGTAAATATGATTTACTCGTTATTGAATCTCTATTGGTGGAAGATGATAAATCCGCTTGGATTGTTGATTCTGGAGCCACTAACTATGTTTGTTCTTTTTTACAGCTACTTGATTCATGGAGGGACCTTGCTAAAGGTGACTACACCATGAGGATCGGGACAGAGGATGCCATTTCAGCAAGAGTAGTGGGAGTCTCTAGTTTAAATTTTATTAATAATAGTTATTTAAATTTGAATAATGTGTTATTCATTCCTGGTTTTCGCAGGAATTTGATTTTTGTTTCTAAACTTTTGGATGATGGTTATTAAGTTTCTTTTAATAGAAATTTGGTTATTATTGGTAGAAATGGATTAACTATATGCACATAAAACTCAGAAAATAATTGTATGTGTTAAGACCGTTAACACATAGGTCACTGCTCAACGTTGAAGTGTTTAAGGTTGAGAAACCTAAAACTAAACGGCCAAAGATTTCTCACGATGACATATATCTATGGCATGTTAGACTTGGTCACATCAACCTTGACCGGATAAATAGATTGATAAAGAATGGAGCCTTAAACCAGTTAAAGCTCGGGACTCTACCAGTTTGTGAATCCTGTTTAGAAGGAAAAATGACCAAGAGACCTTTTACTGGAAAAGGTATAAGAGCCAGTCAACCACTTGAGCTAATACATTCGGACGTTTACTGATCGATGAATGTAAGAGCCCAAGGTGGTTATGAATACTTCGTCACATTCATTGATGATTATTCAAGATATGGGTATGTCTACCTAATGCATCACAAATCAGATACCTTTGAAAAGTTCAAAGAGTGTCGTGCTGAGGTTGAGAACCAATTAGGTAAGACAATCAAAACTTTACGATCAGATAGTGGAGGGGAATACCTTGACAGAGATTTCGAGGAATTCTTAGTTGAGCATGAGATAGTATCCCAGCTCACAGCGCCTGGAACACCACAGCAAAATGGTGTTGCAAATAGGAGAAATCGGACCATACTTGACATGATGAGATCTATGTTTAGTAATAGCTCACTACCTAGTTCATTCTGAGGATATGCACTGCAAACCGCAATGCATATCCTTAATGCAGTTCCATCTAAGTCTGTTCCTAAGACTCCCTTAGAGTTGTGGAATGGTCGTAAAACTAGTTTACGACATTTCCGCATATAGGGGTGTCTAACACATGTGCAGAAGAATAAGACTACAAAGTTGGAGCCACGTTCTCAGGTGTGCCTATTTGTAGGCTATCCTAAGGAGACTATGGGTGGATTCTTCTACAGTCTTGATGATAACAAAGTGTTTGTATCGACAAATGCTACGTTTTTAGAGGAGGACTATATGAGGGAGTTCAAACCTCGAAGTAAAGTATTGCTCGAGGAGTTACTTGCTGGTTCGATCAGCACGCCATCATCAGTGAAAGTTGACACATATATATCACCTTCAACATCTGATAGTCAGATGCACGCTCGTCAGAATGATCGACCACCTAGACGTAGTGGGAGGGTGTAAGACAACCTGATCGCTACCTAGGGGTTGGAGAGGCACAAGTTGTCGCATCCAGCGATGGCATAAATGATCCATTGACCTACAGTAGTGCAATGGATGATTCTGACAAAGAGGAATGGCTCAAAGCCATGAACCTAGAGATGGAGTCCATGTACTCCAACTCGGTCTGGGAACTTGTAGACCAACCTGATGGGGTGAAACCCATAGGTTGCAAGTGGATCTACAAGAGGAATAGGGGATCAGATGAGAAGGTACAGACCTTCAAGGCTAGACTAGTGGCCAAGGGTTCTACCGAGAAAGAGGGAGTTGGCTATGAGGAAACTTTCTCGCCAGTAGCCATGCTTAAATCCATCCGTATTCTTCTATCCATTGCCGCATATTATGACTATGAAATTTGGCAAATGGATGTCAAGACTGCATTCTTGAATGGCAATCTTGATGAAACAACCAGAGAGGTTTATCGCCCAAGGTCAAGAGCAAAAGGTTTGCAAGCTGCAAAGTTCCATTTATGGACTCAAGCAGGCATCTCGATTTTGGAATATAAGATTTGATACAACGATCAAATCTTATGATTTTGAGCAGAATGTTGATGAGCCTTGTGTATACAAGCGCATCATTGATGGGAATGTGGTTTTTCTTGTTTTATACGTCGATGATATTTTACTCATTAGGAATGATGTAAAGATATTATCAGACGTGAAAACCTGGCTAGCTCACCAATTCCAAATGAAAGATTTGGGAGAGGCCAGTTATGTTCTTAGGATTCAAATACTTCGGGAATGCAAGAAACGACTGTTAACTATATCTCAGGCATCCTATATCGATAAGATCCTTGTGCGCTTTGGGATGCAGAATTCCAAGAAGGCAATTTGCCTTATCGACATGGAATTTATTTGTCAAAGAAACAGTCTCCTAAGACACCTCAAGATGTTGAGGAAATGAGACATATCCCATACGTCTCAGCAATTGGTATTCTCATGTATGCTATGTTATGTACGAGACCGGACATCTGTTTTACAGTGGGAGTAGTCAGTAGGTTTCAATCAAACCCAGGATTGGATCATTAGGTAGCTGTGAAACACATTCTCAAGTATCTTAAGAGATCGAGAAATTATATTCTTGTGTATTCCGGTGAGGATATGATCCTAAGGGGATAT
>SKCR01005135.1:0-142041 GCA_019454045.1 Zanthoxylum bungeanum | reverse complement strand
TCTTCTTCGGAACGATCGGTATATTTGATGTCTTACAATTAAGCAAAATTATAACCGTTCTTAATATCTTACAATGACGATGATTGGATAAACCCAATCACAGCTTCCTGTCCTGTCTATCTCTAGTGAGCTTTATGTTGGTTTCTAATATAGGTCCCCAGATCAACAAATCAAGCATAAATTCGCATGAATACAATCAAGAATAGGCGGAAACATATACTCACAATGATTGGTTTGGATGCATTAAACAACACAAGTTTCTTCCTCCTCTTCAAGGTCACGGCAATGACTCCCCAATGGCAGTGGATGGCTCGGTTTGGGCTGTGAAACTCCTCCAAGAATTCCGGCCATGGAAGACACCATGGAAGCTCCAAGCTCCAAGCTTCAAAAATGGTTCCATGCTCAAGTGTTCACTACCCTATAACCTTTGTATCAAGCCATATGTGTGCTAGCACTCCTTCTTCTTCATTATTTTGGTCAAACAGAAAATTTTGGAAGAAATCGGTCTTGAGACCGTGAGAGAGGAAGAGAGAAAGATGAGGGAAAAATTGGTTTCTCCAAAAAACCGTATATACCCTAAAAAAATGGAGAGATGAGAGGTTAAAGGAATATGTATTTTGTTTATATATATTTTATTTTCCAAAAATAAAAGAAACAAATACACAACCTTTTTCAAATCTCGAAAATTCAAAAAGCAAAAGTGCTTTTCAATCATCTATCACTATCACATCAAGTCACTTTAATAAAGTGACAACATGTTCATGTCACATCACTCAAAGTGACATGTGATTGACAATTGATGCGACAATCGATTTGACGCTTGATGTGACTTGCGTGCCGCACTCAATTCGAAATGCGAATGCGCTCGCAACCACTCTCGGGCTCGGTTCGTTAATTCCGAATTAACGAATTTTCCGTCGCGTCGTAATTAAATGATTACGCCTAGCAAAATCACTATCACATCGCTAACGAATTAATTCTAAATTAATTCGTTCGCCCGAATTAAAATCTAATTTTAATTCCGCGTCGAAATCTAATTTCGTATAATTATCGAATATTATTTCGATTAATTAAATTCGTTCTCCGAGTCTCCAAATTATCGTCTCCCTCTCTTTAATTATATATTTATCCCAGATAAAATATCTCCGTAATTAATCCCAGATTAATTTTCTCTCTCTTCTAATTAATATTTTATCCCAGATAAAATATCTCCGTAATTAATCCCAGATTAAATTTCTCTCTCTTCTAATTAATCCCAGATTAATTAAAGTGCGAGTCCATACGTCATCGGTGAATCTTTGGGAAGCGACCCATGAGATCCCCGGATATGTTGGCAGTAAATACGGTCGTCGGACTGTCCAAACACGTAAGTAACCCTCGTACTAAGTTTAAACCGATTTACAAGACAAGGTTGGCTTCTAGCAAAGCGCCATGCCTACCCAATTCTCTGGAAATCCTTATAGGAATATTGATCTATATCAAGCGTAGTATAACCGAAGTATTGCGTATTTCTGTCCAGTATCGGATGTTCACGTGCAAGGCCTGGGGCTGGAATTGTGTCCCCGCCCGTACGAAGCACATATAGGATGTCTGGTAACTAGTCTCTACAATCGGATTATACATGACCTAGTCATAATATCCCGATAGCTCGAGCATTTAAGAGAACGAGTTCCGTATCCTACGTGACCATCATCTCCACTATGACTGGAGTGATACTTCCGTCTTGACATCACACCCAACACACTACGATTCCCAATATACCCAGTATCAGCGTACACAGAACCGTTAAAGCCCTGGACGACCTCAACTAAAGTATATTGATGTCGTATGTATTAGCGGTGCAAGTCTCAGTTAAGACTAATACACCTACCCTGATTGCAGACTCCCATAGACACATAGTCATACTACCAATGGGATTCCGCAGGGTCTATCCAGAGCGAAGCTGTTTCCCGTACCATCGGTGAAACACAACCTCCTACCGCACTTGCATAAGTATCCAATACTTAAATATATGAGAACTATGCCCGTTATGCCCTCACAACGTGCACAAGTGCAATACTAGTCTTTTCCGCATTACCGATTTCCAATCTAGATAATACTCTGACTAGGGATGTTTAATGATTTATCCTTAGTAGACTGATACTGTCTCATATCATTCTCTATCCAGGAACAAATCATAGGGACCTCTCATCATTTATATATCTAGGTGATCTAATCACAAATGATAAGAGTGCAATCTCATTTGTCACATAGTTAAGTTGTACAACAACACTATGATCTGTACAAATAGTGACGCTATGGGTCATAATTGTCCAACAATCTCCCACTTGGCCTATAGCCAGTCACTCGAGTCTCTGACACCCGAACTATGTACGGTTGGCTCAAACTGCTGAGAATAGCTTTCTTCATCGGATTTGCATAATTATCATCTTGATGCGATTTATTCGATCATCACATCGCCACGATGTATGATCCGAACGAATCAGATGAATAGTGAAGTATATATCTGGATCGTTGATGAGACCATTAATTCTTTAGTCTGTGCTGACGCCTAGCTCAGCCACTAACATAACTATATCTAATCTAATTAGATTTGTTATTGACCCAGATGGCTTCTATTGCTGCTTCAGCTGCTGCAATTAACCCGCATTTGTTGTTTATTTGGTAACAGTATCTTGTTTGGAAGATTTCCAGCTCACTGTACTGTTATTCAAAATGTATAGTACCGTTTGCGACTTTTAGTCGTCTTTTTCAGTTATTGGAAACTTGCTACAGTGACCCCAGTCACTTCAAGTTCTCCTTCTCCATAGACTAAGACAGCATCCTTAGTTCTCTAAGATACTAACGGATGTTCTTAACATCATCCAGTGACTATCACTCGGATTAGCCTGTTGTGAATCTATATGCTCAAAGCGTATGATACACCAGGTCTTGTACATTTTCAATGTACAGTTTCACACGGAGAGTATTTCGAAAGCCAAGCTTCGCCGATATTTATTTTTGGGAATATCATTTCCAAGAAATGACGTATTATCATTATTTTATAGGATAACCACTGTCAGTGCGCTCCCACTAACCCTCTTATTTACACAAAGAATCATTTTTGTTTTGAATTAAATCATACACCATCATGATTATATCAAAACGATAATTCCAAGAACCTAATGCTTGCTTCAATCCAATCATGGATCGAATAACAAGCATTATCTAAATGGATTTACCGTGGCAACAGGTAAAGGTTGAATCGTAATCAACACAATGGTGATAACGATACATTTCCGTTAAAGCCTAGCTTTATACGTTGGTATGTTGCCATCATGTATGTCTTCCTTGAAGACTTTTAAGTAACATAGGCACAATGCCTTGTGGTACATCACCTTGTATCCAAACTGGTTGATATACATGGAATCCATTTCGGATTATATGGCACTTTGCCATAAGTTGGGAGTTGATACCTTGTATCACTTCCTCATACGTAGTCAGTTGGTATTCCTCAATAAATAGGCATCTTATGAGGTGCGATCAGAAACCCATACCCCAGGTTGTTTTCTGACTCTCTCCGACCTACGCGGTTCTTGTGTATTCGAAGATTAATAGTAATAGTTTCATCCTTAATGAACCATTTGTGTTCCATTAGGATTCAGTGCCTTGAATAGTATCACTCCGATTTTCATCGAGTTATACTATCCTCCCATTTACCACTGCATATCGGTATTCCTCTTAGGAAAACCGCATGGTGAGCAACAATCTAACTGTTCTCATGTGAGGCGTATAAGTACAATACTTATGGTATCCCTAGGATGACCTACAATTGGCACTTATCCTATTTGAGTTTAAAGCTTATCCGTTGAAGAAATGGTAGCTCAGAGCGACCGTGATTAACCTTATCATGTCTAACAAAATTCGGTTAATCCGTTCGGACACACCGTCAAACTGACGTGTTCCGGAAGGAGTCCTCATTGAAAACAATGTTATACTCTTTCAAGTATACAAGAAACTATTGCTTAAGTATTTTTCATTACGGTCTTACCGTGACGGTTTAATACTTTAGCCGATCTGTTTGTCTATTTCGTGTTGAAACTGTGAAAGTTTCCGATTTGTGTCTCAAAAGAAACACATAACCATACGCGATGCCATATCCGTACAGATCACGAAATATTCATATCCATATCTAGCCTAGCTAGACATGGGCCCACTTGCTTCACTATGAAGTAGGGCTAACAGATCGGTGGCATTTACACTTTTACCAAGTAAATAGTGTTTTAGGCACTTTGCTCAATTAGACTAGATTCGTAGACTTTATTTGAATGGAATCAAATCAGTCCTGGTACCCGCTCTTCAAAAGTGCGGATTATACGATTCTTGTTTAGTAGTGTCCCTGACAACTATGCCAGAATTAAGTTTCTTAACTGATCAAATTAGTTTGAGCTATTTATTTGTCATTATATATTTGAGATATATTTATATTCAAAATATAAATGCTGTTATTCACATCTTATGTGATTATCTCAATATCATCTTTATATAATGAAACACTTTAGTGTTCTATAATATAAAGGTACACCCGCAACGGTTTAAACACTGATATAAAGATAATGTTCCTAGTCAAACTAGTTACATTATAACAGTTTCCAATTTTAGGTACACACCCGAGGGTAGTTCCTAAACTTAGGTATCTACGGTTAAAACAGCGACTTTCGTCCGTTTACAATTCGCAGATAAATCTCAATTGAGTCAGTATCCTGTTCAAAACAGATTCTGAACATCAATATATATATTTTTATGTACCATACTAAGTACCTAAAATCTAATTTTAATACTAGCTATGAACATAATTATGACAATCATTTTTGAAGTCAGAGCCTTGCTCGTCTTCAATTCCTCCTTGGGATATGTCCTTTTATCTTCCTAGAAGATTATAATGATTTGTCTTTGCCTTTTTCATATTCCGGTATCCTTTGGCCAAGCCTCGGTTTTCTAAATATTGTAGTAAGGGTGTCTTGCAATACTTGCCTAATTGCAAACTTTGACTTGTCTCCTTGAGAATGTCATTAATTTCTCCAAGAATTATTTATTACAATTTTAAAAGTACTTCTAAGATCTAATCTTTGAATATCCTTCAATTTCAATATCATACTTTAAGAATATAATCTTTAGTTCTGATAAGAAATTAAAGAGTCTATATGACATATTATGGATTAAGCACTAAAGTTATCATTACATGAATATTCCAAATATCATGTTCCACTTATTGCTTAACTCCGGGCTTAGGCTTAATATATTATTTTATCAAATAAAATAACTAATTATTTTTCCAAGACCATCTTGAATTTATTCCCAATTTGAAAATTAAAGTCGTTTAAATATTTTCACATTCACACCAGGATTATGTCTTAAACTAATCTTTCATTTATATCTTGATTCTAATAGTCCAACTATTTAATCAACGATTTGTGGTACTATTTATTATATGATTATAATAGTCCAACTAATAATCAAATATAATTTAAATTAATTAACCTCAATTACATTGATTACTATAATCCAATTATAAAATCAACTGTAACTGAAATTAATTAATTCAAATATATTGATTAATATAATCCAATTATATATAATCAACTATAATACAGTCCAACTGTTTATTAAAATAACAATTTAAATATTAGTCCAACTAACATTTAATCTAACGAAGAAAATAATTTGAATGAGCGCGTATGGCGAGTAAATTGAACGAGTATTGCAAATTCAATTCTTGCCTCCCACTATTTTTCGGCGAGCCTCTAACCCTCTGTCGAGTACTCGGGAACCGTGTTTCCTAGTGGGCTAGGATCCCGTTAAATATCACACAATCTTGACTTTTGCCAACAAATTGTATGATAATTAACTAGGTAGATCTCGAAGATCAATTGGATCCCATCCAATTCCTAGATCCAGTAGGCGGATATCCAAATCCTAAACATATATCTTATATATGCCAATACATCCAATGTATTACCTAACCTTTTTCCTCTGAATCAACTAAGCATTGGCTTTGGCACAACAACCTAGTGATCCCAGTCAAGCGTGACCCATTGACCATGGAAAGCTTCGTAATCAATGTCGAGTGACAAGAAGTGGTCTTGACTTTGGCCAACAAACACAACTTGGACAAGACACCGATATGGAACAAAGCCTTCGTGATTCAAACACATCTTCGACAGACAAAGGGCTTGACTTTGGCCAACAACCCAATGCCAATCTCGGATCTTGAGTAAGAATCACTCAATGGAAGGAAAACACTTGATATTAAGTGAGGGGTTTTCGCGTGCAATTGGCTACCAATTTATTATCTTTGTTAAGGTCTCATCATCATACACCCTTAAACATGCATTCTAAACACATAATAAAGCGCATATGAAATAAAATAATAATGATATGCGGATGGATACTTTACATTGATCCTAGATCAAATCTCTCATTTTCTCTCTCCAAAGCTAGCACATGTATTTACTTCTACCCGTTACACTACACTTCTAAAGAAACCTCATTTACATTGAGGGGAAGGTGAGAAGAGAATACAAAGAGGTAGAGGTGATAAGGCTGGACACGCAGGTCCAATTAATAAATCAAATTTATTACACAATTTCCAAAATTGCCCCACCCGACTAATATCCATCCGATATACATTATTCATGCATCGCAACCATGTATTCATACAAGCATGTTATCAATCAATCTAATCAAATTAATTAATTTGATAATTAGTGATCATCCAATGTTCAAACAACGATTTGATTTTGCTCGAGTCAAACTCGTTTGCGAATAAGTACTCAAAGTACGAATTCTTGAATTAAATTAAACTACATTATTAAATCCAATTTAATACGCATTTAATTCTAATTCACTATTTAATTCCAAATTAAATATTACACTTTATTAACGAACCTATACGATTTAAATTCCAAATTTAATCGTAACGGGTCTCAAAGCCCGATAAACATCTAATGTTTATTTAATTAAAGTCTAATGAGCTTTTAATTAATTTCTTAAGGCGTGGACTTTTGGTCAACTCGGGTCAAACCGAATAACCAAAATCCAATCCGGGAGTTACCCCATAAGCCTTTAAATTAATTTTGGCCCATTAGGCCCAATTAAATAATTAAGGTCCATTAAGTCATAATTGGACTTTATGGATGCGGTTTTAGGCCCAATTGGATCCAACCAAATTGGCTTAAACCTAACTTGGTACAACCAAGCCCAAAAGCCCAATTAAAACCTATAAGGCCCAATTTCCAAAACAAGCCCAATTAATTAACTTATAAAATTCTAAATTCCATAATTAATTAACCTAAGTGTAATACACAATTAACCACCCAATTAATATTTCTAAAACATCAATTAGCATACTTAATCATGCACTTAATGACAAATAGTGTCCAACACAATTTATTAAAATCAAACCTATTTTACATGCTATTGTTCTCGGCAATTAGGGGTTTTTCCAATCAATTCGGTTTCAATCCAATTGAATCCATAATCATCATTTCCCACCAATCAATTCATCATCCAATGAATTAAATCAAAAAAACACAATGAATTTCAATTCAATTGAATTCGGCCAAGCCACTTTAATTTGGGAAAAATGTTCCAAATCAAAATTCAATCCATTTCAATTCAACTTCAAAACACATTACCCAATTGTTTTAAGTCATCCAATGATCAAACAAACAAAATCACCAAGAAATTTAGGGTTCTTTAATTTCGGCCAACATAAGTAATTTGGGGAAATTTGTTCCAAACACAATTTCAACAAATTGATCCAATCAATCTTAAATTAAACATACTTTAAGCATTCTCATTCATCCAATTTCACAAAATATGCTCAAAATCAAGTTTCACCCAAATTTTTCACTTTAGGCCAACATAACAAATTGGGGAAATTTGTTCCAAACACAATTTCTTCAAATTGATCCAATCAATCATAATTCAACAAAATATAAGCATACTTAATCAATCAATTCAACCAAATCATGCTTCAATTGATTTTACCCAATTTTGCCATGCCCAAAATTTGGGGAAAATTGAATCCAATCCAATTTCATGAAATTGATCATGCACAACTCAATTCATCAACATACAAGCATACTTAATCATCCAATTTAACCAAATCATGCTTCAATTGATTATCCCCAATTTCAAACCCTAAAAGTTTCATGCTTGATTATAGCTCTGATACCATTGTTGGTTTCTAATATAGGTCCCAAGATCAACAAATCAAGCATAAAATTCGCATGAATACATCAAGGAATAATGGCGGAAACATATACACTCACAATGATTGGTTGGATGCATCAAACAACACAAGCTTCTTCCTCCTCTTCAAGGTCACGGCAATGACTCCCCATGGCAGTGGATGGCTCGGTTTGGGCTGTGAAACTCCTCCAAGAATTCGGCCATGGAAGACACCATGGAAGCTCCAAGCTCCAAGCTTCAAAAATGGTTCCATGCTCAAGTGTTCACTACCCTATCACCTTTGTATCAACCCATATGTGTGCTAGCACTCCTTCTTCTTCATTATTTTCGGTCAAACAGAAAATTTGGAAGAAATCGGTCTTGAGACCGTGAGAGAGGAAGAGAGAAAGAGGAGGGAAAAATTGGTTTCTCTCAAAAAACCGTATACCCTAAAAATGGAGAGAGAGAGAGAGTTAAAGGAATATATTTTGTTTATATATATTTTATTTTCCAAAAATAAAATAAAACAAATACACAAACCTTTTTAAAATCTCAAAAAGTCAAAAAGCAAAAGTGCTTTTCAATCATCTATCACTATTCACATCAAGTCACTTTAATAAAGTGACAACATGTCATGTCACATCACTCAAAGTGACATGTGATTTGACAATTGATGCGACAAGCGATTTGACGCTTGATGTGACTTGCGTTCCGCACTCGAATTCGAAATGCGAATGCGCTCGCAACCACTCTCGGGCTCGGGTTCGCTAATTCCGAATTAACGAATTTTCCGTCGCGTCGTAATTAAATGATTACGCCTAGCAAAATCACTATTCACATCGCTAACGAATTAATTCTAAATTAATTCGTTCGCCCGAATTAAAATCTAATTTAATTCCGCGTCGAAATCCAATTTCGTATAATATATCGAATATATTATTTCATCGATTAATTCCAAATTAATCGTTCTCTCTCTCTTTAATTAATATTTTATCCCGATAAATATCTCCGTAATTAATCCAGATTAATTTTCTCTTTCTTCTAATTAATATTTTATCCCAGATAAAATCTCTGTAATTAATCCCAGATTAATTTTCTCTCTTCTAATTAATCCCAGATTAATTAAAGTGCGAGTCATACGTCATCGGTGAATCTTTGGAAGCGACCCATGAGATCCCCGGATATATTGGCAGTAAATACGGTCGTCGGACTGTCCGAACACGTAAGTACCTCGTACTACGTTTATACCGATTTACAAGACAAGGTTGGCTTCTAGCAAAGCGCAATGCCTACCCAATTCTCCGGAAATATCCTTATAGGAATATATGATCTATATCAAGCGTAGTATACCGAAGTATTGCGTATTTATGTCCAGTATCGGATGTTCACGTAAGGCCTGGGGCTGGAATTGTGTCTGCCCCGTACGAAGCACATATCGGATGTCTGGTAACTAGTCTCTACAATCGGATATACATGACCTAGTCATAATATCCCGATAGCTCGAGCATTTAAGAGAACGAGTTCCGTATCCTACGTGAACATCATCTCCACTGACTGGAGTGATACTTCCGTCTTGACCACACCCAACACACACACTACGATTCCGAATATACCCAGTATCGGCGTACACAGAACCGGTTAAAGCCCTGGACGACCTCAACTAAAGTATATTGATTGTCGTATGTATTAGCGGTGCAAGTCTCAGGTTAAGACTAAATACACCTACCCTGATTGCAGACTCCCATAGACACATAGTCATACTACCAATGGGATTCCGCAGGGTCTATCCAGAGCGAAGCTGTTTCCCGTACCATCGGTGAAACACACCCTCCTACCGCACTTGCATAAGTATCCAATACTTAAATTTATGAGAACTATGCCTTTATGCCCTCACAACGTGCACAAGTGCAATACTAGTCTTTTCCCCGCATTACCGATGTCCAATTTCGATAATACTCTGACTAGGGATGTTTAATGATTTATCCTTAGTGGACTGATACTGTCTCATATCATTCTCTGTCCAGGAACAAATCATAGGGACCTCTCATCATTTATATATCTAGGTGATCTAATCACAAATGATAAGAGTGCAATCTCCTTTGTCACATAGTTAATTTGTACAACAACACTATGATATGTACAAATAGTGATGCTATGGGTCATAATTGTCCAACACTTTATACCCAAGATATAAGAAGCTTCACCCAGGTCCTTCATGGAGAAATTCTTACAGAGGTAAGCTTTGACGCCTTGCATCATTCCTATATCATTCCCAATGATTAGGATGTCATCAACATAGAGAACTAGAAATACAATCATACTCCTACCGACCTTCCGGTACACACAGGATTCTTCTGTATTCTTGAGAAAACCAGACAATCTAATAATCTCATCGAATCGAAGATTCCAACATCGCAAAGCTTGTTTAAGTCCATAAATGGACTTCTTAAGCTTACAAACCATGCCTGAGGTTTCGCTGGATACAAAACCCTCCGGCTGTTCCATATAGATTTCTTCATCAAGAAACCCATTAAGAAAAGCCGTTTGACATCCATTTTCCAAATCTCATAATCATGATAAGCAGCAATAGACAATAAAATCCTTATAGACTTTAGCATCGCACTGGTGAAAAGGTTTCATCGTAGTCGACTCCAGGTCGCTGCGTGTAACCTTTAGCTACCAGTCTGCCTAAAGGTTTCAACCTTTCTGTCACCCCCTTTTCCGCTTGTAAACCCATTTACTGCCGATAGGAACAATTCCTTCAGGAAGCGGAACCAGTCCCAGACTTGATTCTGATGCATAGGTCTAACTCTGATTTTAATGGCCTCTAGCCACTTCGCGGAGTCGATGTCCAACATCGCTTCTTCTCTATATATAAGGGTCAATCTCTTCAACTAAGAGAACATCCAGACTTTTTTCTTGTATCAAAGACAAGCGTTCAGGAGGTCTAGGTACCCTTTGAGACCTACGGAGTGTGTGTGTTGAAGGCCCCTTCATCTACTTGAACATCAGATTCCTCCACTGGTTCGTTGGTTCCAGGTTGTACTTCATCAAGTTCAACCTGTCTATGATTACCTCCTTCAGACAAAAATTCCTTCTCAAGAAATTTTGCGAAGCGAGCTACGAACACACTTCGATGCTCGGTATCATAGAATAAATATCTTTTCGTATTTGAAGGATATTCAACAAACCTAAACTCCTGCCCTCGAGGCAAAAGCTTATCTTGCTGAGCCACCCTGACATAGGCATGACAACCCGAAATCTTAACATAATTAAGATTCGATTTCTTACCAGTCCATATCTCATATGGAGTTGTGAAAACAGATTTGGAAGGAATCTTATTCAAAAGATGTGCAGCAGTCAAAAGAGCATAACCCCATAAATATAGGGCAAATCTGTAAAACTCAACATCAATCGAACCATATCCAATAAAGTCCGATTTCTCCTTTCGGACACTCCATTGTGCTGTGGAGTACCCGGAGGAGTATATTGAGCGAGAATCTCATTCTCTTTTAAATAATCAATGAACTCATGGCTCATATATTCACCGCCCCGATCAGATCGAAGACATTTAATATATTTACCAGTTTGTTTTCCTACTTCATTTCGGAATTCCTTGAACTTTTCAAAGGTTTCCGATTTTTGTTTCATCAAATAAATATAACCATACCGTGAAAGATCATCGGTAAATGTAACGAAGTAGGAAAAACCACTGTGAGCAGTTAGACTCAGTGGACCACATACATCAGAATGTATTAGTTTCAATAAGTCAGATGCTCGGTGTCCTACACCTGAAAATGGGGCTTTGGTCATTTTACCCCGAATACAAGATTCACAAGTTGGATAAGGTTCAATGGTGAGATCCGGTATCAAACCATTCCTAACCAACTGGGTTAGGTGTTTCACGCATATATGACCCAACCTCATATGCCAAAGTTAAGTATTATTTATATCAGATACTTTACGTTTATTAATTCCATCATTAAAGATACTTGAGTGGTATGCAAAATGTAATGACCGTGCTCATTTTGACAAACAGGATCTGAACATTATATCTATCATATAAATACAAAGAACGGTTCTTAATATTTACATTATAGCCATCAGTATCTAATACAAAAAGCGATATGATGTTCGCAACACATCCAAGTACAAAAAACAGTCATACAACAAAAGGCTCCCACTGGGCAGGGGAATCTCGCATACGCCCACAGCAACTGCATCCAAAGAGTCACCACACTCCCGAACCGCAATTGCATCTCCCCAGATTTTAGCTGTCTACTTCCCTTCAGCACCTGCAACCGAATTGCAAATGTGAATTGGACAAGCAGAATCCAAAATCCAACTGGATGACATAGCTTCACAAGCTAAAGAGATATCAATAATGGGAAAAATAAAAGTACCTGAAGTAGATGCTCTTTCCTTTCTGATTTGCGCCAGATAGTCAGGACAATTCCGTTTCCAGTGGCCAATCTTGCTGCAATGGTGGCATTTGTCTTCGGCAGCTCTCTTGGGTTTAGTTATCTTACCCTGGGGTGGAAGATTTGTACCCTTCTTCTTCTTCCCTTTCTGTTTAGAATGGGAAGAAGCGGGAAGAGCAGTGGGTTTAGGAATGCGGGTCGGTACCCCACCTTCCTCAAATCTTCCTCCGCTTGAACTATCATCTGATGCAGTTCTTGGTAAGTACAGCTAGTCCCATGCATGTTGAAATACATCACAAATTGGCGATATGACGCAGATAGAGATCCAAGAATGACATTTCGTCCTAAAGTGTCATTAAGAGGGAAATTGTAGCGTCTCAACTGTTCAATCAAATCGTTCAGATGAAGCACATGAGGGCTCACAGCCTGTCCCTCTTCTAATTTTGCATGGAACAGTTCCATAGCAATCTTATGAACAGTGACTTGCTCTTTGTTCATAAAAGATTCTCTCAACCGCGTCATCATAGTATATGCGTGAGGCAATCCAAAATATTGACTCTTAAGATCCGATCCCAAGGAACTGAGAATATATGATTTGACACGTATGTCATCATCTTTCCATTTACGGAGAGTCTTGTGTTCTTCAGGTGTGGCATCATCAGGTATGGCTAGAGGCAACGGACCTTCCAACACATATTCTATTTGTTCAGACACAAGAACAATTCTCATATCTAAATCCCAATCTGCGAAGTTTTCAGCGCCCTTAAGCTTTTCGTATCTAGTATACGGGCAAAAGGATTAGGAGCAGGTGCCGCCATCGCAAATCTATCATATAGACAGCGAATAACAGTTAGCAGACATAACAGTTTCAAAAAATATAAATCAAATAAAGCATAAATAGATCATGGATTTTTAATCTAAAATGCTCTTCCCACTATAATATGCAATACTGTAAACCCCAAACAGAATGCAATCAAACAATTAATCAAATTAAATTTAATAGCGAAAGGTGGATCCCATGAATATATTTCAGCTCACAGCTTTGGCACGTTCTCGCCTACGTATATTCATTAGGTAGACAACACATTGTCAATCACTCAATAGTGACTCCTGGATTCCGGTCCTGGCCGTTTCTCATTGTGACAGCTTTGGCACGTTCACAAGGAGGCGTACCAAGGTTAAACTTGTCAATGACAAATTCAAGATACTTGCGTAGTCCTAACAACTTTGGCACGTTCAGGATTTCCGCTTTCGCTTGGATTTGTCTAGTATCACATATACATCCAGTGTGGATAAATTTCTATCAACTACACCCTCACAGCTTTGGCACGATCTCATATGCAGTCATAGAACAGATATCCACAAACCGTATTGACAAGACGGACCAAGAAATATGTATCCAATACATACTACTTTCACAACCTTATTAAAAGAGGGATTTTCCGCAAAGATGAAATATATTTAATTTAATCAATTAAATAAATATAAGTATGTATAATGTAAGAAAATAATTAAAACAATGAATTTACGGGAGGGCTTTTAATACTATTTTTCGAGTTTCAGACCTGCTCTGATACCATTTTTGTTGGGGTTTTTCGGGTGGTAATTCGGGTAAACGCAGCGGATCGCGGAAAATCAAAATTTTCCGATTTCAATTATTTTATTGAGTAATTAAAATAAACTAATTTATTTCAATTAATCAATATTTAATAACTGAAATATTTTACCCAAAAATCAGATATTTCAGAAATTACCAATTGGCCCCAAAATTTTGAATTTTAATCATTTTAGTCAAAAATTGTTCAAAACAATTTTTAATTGATTCTAAATCAATTCCAAAATGATTTATTTATGTTTAAAACATAAAAATTCAATTTTACAATTTGAGAAAAAAATATTTTGCCGAAATTGCTAATAGGTCCCTCAATTTTCAGGAATTTGCAATTTAGTCCTTTATATTCAAAACATGTCCAAATCAATTCGAAAAATTCCCAAATTTTAGATACATCATATATACATCTAAAATCATCACATATATGAAAATCCCCAATTTTGGTGAAGGTTTGAAACCCTAATTTAATTATTTCACAAAATAATCAATTACCACCAAATAAATTAAATTCGATGCTTTAATTCAAAATTTCCAACACCAAATGAGTCTCACCATCATGAAATATACTAAGAACAATTCTAGGTTTACCATGAGTGGCTACCAAACTCTAGAATGGCAACAATCCATCAATATGACATTAAGAATCCATCAATATGGCATTAAGAATACTTAATAATCTAATTTAAGCAATCTTATTAAACACACATGCTTCAATCTTTAATCTAAGTTCCCTAACATCAAAAACACATCCATGGAAGAGTAGGAATAAAACCAAGCTAATCATATTGAAGCTTAGTAGTAAAGGAACAATTTTCATAAAAGAAAAGTAAAGAAAAACTTACTAAATCTTGATTTTTCAAGCTCTTTTCTTTCTTTTCTTTCCTTTTCCTCTCTCTTCTCTCTTGTGTGTGTGTTTTAGGGTTCCAAGATTATGAAACCAAAAACAAAAAATGGCTTTATATATTTCTTTGTTATGACCGAAATTCACAAAAAAAATAATAGCCACATTTTCAATTTTTGTTTCATATAAATTGGAAATAGATTTAATTAATTTGTGGTGTTAAATTATCAAATAATTTAATACTTATCACAAACTAACCAATTAAATCATGCCAAAAATAACCAATCAAAATTGGCCAAGATTTCCAATTATAAAAGGCCATTTATCTTATCTTTATAAGAAAAAGAATATTAAATATTTAATTGATTTAATTATCCAACAATTGAATAAATAAATAATTAAATATAAATATCTTAAGAATATATGTATTATATTTACATTTAATAATCAAAATACATATATTAATTATAAATATCAAATATCATAATTCGATATTTAATAAATGGCCAAAAGCATGTATTTTCGTTTAACCGTTACACGATTTATAAATAATCAATATTATTTATAAAAGTTGCCCTAGTGCCCAACGAGTATATCTCATTAGTGAGACTCTCTAAGTTTAGGCATATCCGTCACGAAATCCAATTTCGTGTCCATAATTTACCCACCCGTAAATTATGACGAACACGAATAAAATCCTAAACCATACAGGTCGAGGTCACCGCATACGTATAATCCTTCCGTCACAGATATCCGGATTATCCCAGAGATATAGATATAAACGTCAAATCTCTTTCGGTATAATCCCGTCGACGAAACTATTAGCAATCTCTTAAATAACACTTGGAACTAATTTCTACAGTGTACCACGGGCCCATGGGTTTTAACAGATTGCTAATTTGGATACCTATGCTCTGTACACAGAACTGACGGATCCTTTCTTGATACACACAGGATATCATGAGGATCAGTCCACACCCAACGAACAGGCGGAGGTCTGATCTAAATAGATCGGTGACGTGACTGTCATCAAAGTGTGAAGGATACCTCATATATCCACAGTGGTATCTCAAGTCGGAGGATCACTATGCTTACTCAACCCGAGAAGATTCTTATTGACGTTGGTGTACCATCTATTAAGAATCTTCGGTGAGTCGTTCAGTGTTTATCCGATATAAACACCTACATGTCTATACGAGTCTCCCAAGACTCATGGTTCATTGAGAAACCATTAGAATCCAATATTCCAATATACGACACGTACCAGTCTCAACGGGTTTACTTACTGACCAAGTAATTGTAAACCTTGACCAGGAACAGTTAAAGAATGACACTGTTATGATACTTCTCAATATCGGTTGCGACGCTTTTGCAACTGTATCATAACCAATCATTCTATGGTCATTTACGTCTTTACCATATAACAAAAGAATTTATATTACAGAAAATGTCTATTTTATTCATTAATAAAATATATACAAAAGTATTTACAAGGAAATACATAGGAAATTGGCGCTCAAAGCACCAACCAGTTTGTTTAATCCTACCGAAAATAATCCTACCCTCAAGACTGTTAGCCTTAACATCTAAATAAACAAGGTTTTCAAGATTGTTTAGACTTTCAGGCAAAAACCCCACCAGTTTGTTTTCATTCAAATAAAGTTCTTGCAACTTACTACAATCCCCAATAGACTCTGGAATAGTACCCGATAACCCTTTTTTTTTTTTTTTTTGAAATCGTTGGAAACCCCGCCACCAAAATGGTAGTACATATTGATTTTTTAGCCTTTACCTCCCCCAGGGTTCCAACTCGGGTGATTAGCCTAAGAAATTTATTTGAAAATCACTTGATCAAGCCCCTGTATTAACTAATTATGAGTGAGTAGATTGAACTAAAAATAATGAAATGCTATTTATCCATTTCGATATGAAGCGGTATTATACTTTCTCGCATCAAGAGGTGGAAATGTTTATGTAAATGGCCTAGTAAAGATATCAATTCCTTGATGTGAAATCCAACATTTGATCTCTGTGTGTACGTAACCCAATGGTGTATTGTGGTAGATCGAGCTGGGTGAGAGGAATTTTTTTAAGCTTCCATTTATTGTGTACCTGATACTGGACATGAGCTAAACCTTTGTATTTCCTTTTGAACCTCCGGACCATTTTCATTAGTCTTTAATCTTTAATACCCAATGCACGAGTTACCAACATGCTTACCGGCTTCTTCTTTCAGGGGAAGATCTCGCTCAAGAAGGAAGGTGGTGGTCCTCTGTAATCCAGATACAAGAATGTGTTCAGTTCTCTTCCACGAAAGATCTGGGTTCAAAATACTAGAATGGCAAATAACATTCAACAAGGATATGAGTGTATTCCAGAGTTGAAAGCAATTCAGTGAGCATATATGGAGTCGATATTTTGAATGACAAATATTATCAACAGTACTGTATCACCAATTGTTGTGATATTTTTATATCGTACCGCAAGTGTACGGTGTCAAGTTTTAGTATAAATCAGTGAAAGAGTGTCGAACCCACAGGGATTGCGTTAACTCGCACTAAGTACTACAATTGATAATCCTAACTTTATTTAGAAAACAATTAATAAAGATTTTTATAAATAAATAAATATAAAAATAATAAAATAGGAGGAACTAATACGATAGAGATTCTGGATCCTGATTTCATCTAGCTGTCGCCTATGTATTTGTTATGCCAATTAATCTTTTTTCAGTTATATTATTTATAAGTCAAGATTACTAAAATATCCACTCCCTCTCTCGAGTGTCGAGTGAAAATATCATCAACTATAGACTTCGATATCTCTATAAAAATCCAATAGTTAACAACTCATTACGATTTGTGATTCTATATTACGACTTCAAAGGACTACAGATTCTCTCGAACTCTATAAAATCCTAGGTCATATTCTCTAGATCTATTCAAAATCTCCCATATCGAGTGATAGATTCTAAACATTCATCATCATCAATTGTGGCCAACAATCAAGAAGCATTAAACTCAAAAGAATATAAATAAATCAATAAAACTTCATAACAAAATCGACAAACAATTACAAGGTTCAAGCATAGATTACATCATTCTCCAAATTTAAGGAGTTAATTCATGAAAAAAAATAAATACAATGATAAACAATTCATGAATCTAATGGAAATCATTAGAGTTCTAAGAAAGAAACAATGAGATAAAACCCGAATTGAATCTCTTCCTCTCCGGATGTTACAGCATTTGTCTCCTCTTGTCGCTCTTCAATCCTCTCCTTGGATCTCTAAAAATATGTATTTTCGTGTTTTGTGTAGTGTATTAGCCTCCCCTTGAGTGTTGGATTGACTGTTATATTTATACTGGGGGCTGTGAGTCTTTGGGTATCATTAGGATTATTAAAAACCCTAAAATTATATTCCTGGAGCGCGCAGACTTCCCCGCAGCTGATCTAACTGGCGTCATGGCGCCCAAATCTCAGCATTTTGTATGGCTTGTGGGCGCCATGGCGCCTTTATTCTCTATTGTGGCGCCATTGCGCCACTTACTTGGATTGATGGGCGCCATGGCGCCCACCCTTCTCACTATGCGCCTTGGAGCCATGTTGGTTAATTAATTTAGGCGCCAAGACGCCTTTGCAATTTATCAAGGGCGCTATGGCGCCCACTCCCATGGAGTTTGTATATGATTTTGGTGTCGTGACGCCTGATGATCTGTATCATGATGCCAATGCTCCCGTGCTCATCCTGTGTTCCCGAAAGTTCCCAAACACGTGCAATTGTTCCCAGATCCATGTATTAATGCTCCTACAAATAAGACTAAGGGTGGCTAAAAAGCCCAAGCCCGGCCCGGCCCGGCGGGCTAAATTACCAAGCTGGGCTTTAAGGACAGGGCCCGAGCCGGGCTCAAAGATTTAAGCCCGGGCCCGGCCCGGCCCGGGCTTAAATTTAAAAAAAAAATCAGTGATGAGATGACTAATTCAATTGCTTCTGACTGCTGCTCCTTTACTCCTTAACCCCTTACCTCTGCTTTGACGATCCTTTCTCATTTTTGCCCTAACCCTAATTCACAATTTCATTGTTCACAATTCACATTCACATAACATCCAATTTCATTGTCTCTCGGCTCGTCTCACTACTCTGCTCTGCTCTCATTCTCAGAATCTCAATTGCTATCGGCTCTCCACTCTCCTCTCTTCTCGCCAGTCGCCACACTCTCGGCAGTCTCGGGTCTCGGCAGTTGGCTAAGGTATTGTTTTTGTTATATGAAAGTTGCTTTTGTCTAATAGCTATTGTAACTTGTAAGTTGTAACTTGGGGGTTTTCTGTTTGGGTTGGTTTTCCTGCATTTGCTTCTGGATCTGGTTGTCAAATTTACAGACTTAGAGGTTGCATTTATTGTGGGAAACTTGTTCAAGTTATCGCCTTTCGAATCATTTGATGATGGACTTAATTGCATAAATAATTTGTTAACAACACCATAACCAAGTCTTGAAATTGCCTCAATCTTGAAAGATGGAAGATGAGGATTAAACTTAAACATACATGAATCTTGATTAATCCCAGCTTTAAGTACACCTAATGAAACTGTGACAATAACATGATCAGCCAACATAGTAGATCCATCACAAAAATGTAGCTTCATTGGCCTGCCATTGGCACCATTAATACAATTTTCAATCTATTTTGGTTGCCACTCAATATTACTCACTTTTCTGCCTAATTGGATCAAACCAGGAGGGAGCACAAAAGCTAGATGTTCAATTACACTCACGTAGCCTTTAGCAATTGTGATTTCTTCATCTGGGAACATTTAAAGGGGTTTGAATTGGAAAAATAGATAAAGGGGTTTGAATATAAAGGGGTTTGCTTGTTACTTGGAAACTGAATTTTATTCTGTTACAAACATAAATGACAAATGGGAATGTTCCAATACCAGTGGGTAAATGACAATTTTATTCTGTTAGCAACAGAAAATGTTGGCCTGAACTTGGCAAAGTTCTCAAATCAAATGATTAGTTATTCGAATGCTCTGTTTCTTTATCTTGTCATATTGTTGATTCAAATTTTTTTTCCCCAGATTTTGTTATGTCTAACTTGGAAGAATATATGCCTATTCGGCCAAATTACCCTATTTTTCTTAGCGGCCTTGAAGATGTACGCGAGCATAGTGATGATGAAAATGAGATCCTTGATATTGAAGATGGAAAAATAGATGAAGATGGTAACAAAAGAAATGGGGTAGCATTAGAAAATATGGATAATAAGAGACGAACGATGGAAAAATGTTGGGATCATTTTACCAAGATTACTGTTGGTGGGCAAATAAAGGCAAGATGTAATCACTGTGCCAAGTTATTGAGTGGTATGGCTGGAAAAGGTACCAGTCACTTAAATAGACACATGAAGAATTGTTATACTAAAAAACAGCCTAAGTTTGAAGATACAGTTCAAAAAACTCTTAATGTTATAAAGCAAGAAGATGGAACGACTTCTATGGAGCTTAGATCATTTGATGTAAATATTGTCCGTCAAAAAAATTACGTCATTGGTTATAAAACACGAGCTGCCACTGAAGTTTGTTGAGTTTGATTCTTTTAATGACTTGATGAATTATTGCAAGCCTTTGGTGAAGAAGATGTCCAGAAACACTTTAAAGGCTGAGATTTTCAAATTATATAAATCAGAAAGATGAAAATAATGAATTTGTTGAATATTAATGACGGCATGGTTGCTATTACTACTGACATGTGGACTGCTGGTAACCAAAAGAGAGGGTATATGGTTGTTACAGGACATTTCATTGACAACTCATGGCATTTACAAAGTCGAGTCTTAAGGTAATTTAATTTTGTGTACTTATAATATTATGTGTAACTTACTTATTGAATATGCTAACATTTAACTACATACATTATGTATATGTAGGTTCATATATGTACCAGCCCCACATACTGCTGAGTGTCTATGTCAAGTTCTAATTAAATGTATGATGGACTGCAATGTGGATCGAAAGCTATCAACAGTTACTTTGGATAATTGTTCAACTAATGATACAATGGTAGAAAGATTGAAGTGAATGCTTTCAACTGAATCTTTGTTAATGGGTGGTATATTTTTTCATATGAGGTGTGTAGCTCATATTTTGAACCTAATTGTGAAGGACGATTTGACCGTGATTGATGTAGGTATTGCAAAGATTAGGGAGAGTGTTGCTTATTGGAGTAGCACACCGAAAAGAAATGAAACCTTCTTGATGTCCGCACGTCAATCATTGATGAAGACTGAAAGAAAGTTGGTGCTTGATTGTCCGACTAGATGGAATTCTACATTTATCATACTTGATATTGTAGTTAAGTACATAAAAGTTTTTCATAGAGTGCAACAAATTGAGCCCCATTATAAATGTTTGCCTTCTGATGCAGAATGGGAGATGGCTGAAAAAATGGTAGAATATTTACGTCCATTTTATTTGTTGACGGAGATGTTTTCAGGTACGAAGTACTCTACAGCCAATATATTTATTCCACTGGCTTGTAAAATGAAGATGTCTTTGATGGAGTGGCAAATGTCCCTTATTCCTCAAGTTAAACAAATGGCCTCTATTATGATTGCCAAGTTTGAGAAATATTGGTAAGAGATTCATGGGGTGTTGGTTATGGCTATCATTCTTGACCCAAGATTTAAGATGTTGTTAATTGATTATTATTTTCCAAAGAATTATGGTGTGGGTGTTCAAGAGCAAATTATGAGAGCACGTCAACTTTCTGAAGAGATAGTTAAATATTATGAAGCTAAGTCTGATGTTGGTGGTGAATCTTCTACTTCAGTTGTTCATTCCCATAATATATTGTGACCACTGATTCGTCTTCTTTTTTTAGATTTGTCTGACTTTGATTCTTTTTCTACTCAAAGCAATCATATGGCAAGATCAAAGTCCGATCTTGAAAGGTACTTAGAGGAGCCTTTAGTTACTAGAACTCCAGACTTCGATATTTTGATTTGGTGGAAGACAAATAAGGGAAAATATCCTATTTTGGCTGAGATAACTAAAGATATACTAGCTATTCCTATTACGTCTGTGGCATCAGAGTCTTCTTTTAGCACTGGGGGGAGGCATTTAAGTCCACATCGTGCCAAATTACATCCTGACACATTGGAAGCAATAATGTGCACTCAAAATTGGTTATGGGCTTCTGAGCGAGGTATAAGACTATAATGATTATTTCTTAATTAATTATTTTCTTCGATTTACATGTTTTAACATTTTTTTCTCATTAGGTCTTATTCCTGAACAACTTATAATTTCTGGAGAGGAACTGATGGATGAAGTTGAAGGAGACTTTGAGCCACAAGAGTTAGATTAGTTTGATGCATTACTTTGTGGCATTTGGATAATTGGATTGTTAATGTATGGATGAAACATTGAAACTTTTAATGTACTTGTTTCGTTGTTTGTGGTATTTGGAATTTGGATTGTTAGTTTATAGATGTAACATTGAAACTTTTGATGTATTTGTTTGTGACATTTGGAAGGAATATGGATGGTCAGTTACTTAGTTTATGGATGAAATATTGAAACTTTTGACTTTTGAGGTATTTAGTTGTAAATTTTGGATTGTTAGTTCATGGATGATACTTTGAAATTTTTTACGTATTTGTAAATTGTTTAGCAATTTTTGTATTTAATGTGAATGTATGATATATTTATATAATATAAATTTTATTTTAAAGTTTTTTTTTTTAAAAAAAAGGCCGGATTTAGGCCCGGGCCGGGCTTTTTTCGGGCCCGGGCCAAATTTTTTTGGGCGGGCTCGGGCCGGGCTTTGAAAACCCCGGCCCGGCCCGGCCCATTGCCACCCCTAAATAAGACATGAAATAAATTATAAATGACATTTAAATATCTCGAAATATAACAAAACAATAAGCTAAAAATGCTGTAATAAGTGGGTATAAACCGCACTTATCACCAATGTCCCCAGAAACTAGCAAGTTATGGAATATTTGACTAAAACATTGGTCTTTTTTGAATTGCAGTTACAAGTAGTTCTTATTTTGTGTCTGAATATAATCTACAACTTAATCTCAGAAGAATTGTCATTCTTTTTTCAGTTGCCTTTTGACTACTTTTGTGTTCATGATTATAAAATTGAATTACTGAAATATGGTAGTTATTCAAGACTGATATTAAGGTAAAGAACTATCTTGTGCTAGTCTTGGCCATATCATCATATGCTAATAATACAAGTTCATTCAAATTTTTAACCATAATATTGGATTGAATAGCACAATAACCGAAAAATGGAAACAAAAAATTAGAGAGCTCATCGACGATCATTGCTATTGCTTAATCAATTTCAATAACAAAGTTCATCTTCGGTGCTTTCGGTAACAACTCACCCAACTAGTCAAATACACATTTTGAGTCAAGGCTTCGGACTAAGGTTTTGGAATTCTCTAGGCTATTGAAGCTGTCAATATATGATTAATTGGGCCGAGTTATGATCTCAGGGTTAACTCACAATCAGAAGTGCGCCAACGAGGAAGTTTGGATTCCAAATGGATGGATTGTAATTTCCCGCAACTCCTAAGAGGGGTGCTAGTGATGTCCTTGTAAGTATTGAACCCTTAACTAGTTAGATGTTAACTATTTTTTCAAAAACAGTTGACACTAAATTTATTTATTAAGAGTTAATCTTTTTTTTTAAATAATGATATTTATATTTCTAAAAGGTAATAGATTCTTTTTTCCAAAGTCAAAAGCAGTCAAAGATTAAATTAAACCAGAGACCAAAGTCTTTAGTAATTTTTAACTTATAGACTTAAATTAAAATAAATTTGAGTAGATGTTTTGAGCATCAACTAAAATCAGCAACTTTCAAGTGCATTAATCAAAAGAGCTTTTTAAGAAGTTCACTTGTCAATTATCAAACAGGCAATCACTCAAATTCAAGTTCACTTATGGACTAAAAGCTAATCAGCAGTATTGTACAACAAAAAAATTTGGCTACAACAAAAAATTCAGAATTCCATTCACACTGAACTGGATTTAACCAACTCTTCCATCGCCTGTCTGATTCCTTGACTCTGCGAACAGTCTCACAGTTGAGTAGATCAAAGAAGGTTCGGCCATTGCACCATTTCCATAATCACCGCAAGCCAGCCTTTTAGAGACGGGTGGGATGAGAGAAATTCCAAGTTCATCAATTGACATGAGATGCCGCTCGGTGAAAGGATTGTTCCACATGAAAGTGTTCATAGCAGGCGCAACGAAGAGTGGTTTGCTGTAGTCCCATGCTCGCACAATGCATGTCAGCAAATTGTCACACAATCCACCAGCAATCTACAACAGATATAAATAAACACAATATTACAATTGTATCAAAACTGAGGTGAAATGAGCAGTCGATAAATTACTCTCAGCCCTCAGCTGATATATGTTCATATAACATATCATACTGCTGAGATATAACGCCAGTCTATTTAATTGACAGGCACAGTCTTTCCAGATTTCATTATAAATCTTAAGCAAGAGAAGTGTACAACAAATCCAGGATGATTCATAGGTTCAAATTAAATACGCATGATAGTCATTCTTAGTTCACCGAGAAAATTTAACCACCAGAAGCAAAACAAGCATTCAAGATAACAATTTGATGATTAAGATGCATGTAGAACATAATGATAAGCAGGGAACAAAGGGAACGAAAACTGTTCCTAGTGGACAGGCATGTAGTTTGACCAGAGCTATCTACCGTTGAGAAGTAACTTTATACTTATAATGTTATATTTAATCATAGTTGTTTAGCTCATTTTACTTGACGTTGAAACTTGATAAATTACATGAAACCAGTGGCATCTTGATTCTTGTGAAATTAAAAGGATGCCCAACGCACGAAGATTTCTACACTGTGGGTTCATTCAATGTACACAGCTTTATCCTTGCTCTTTATTTTTTTTTTTTTATTTTTTTTTTTTTTGCAAAGAGACTGTTTTCACTACTTAAACTGTGACTACTTAAACCTGTGACCTCCATGTCACAATGGAGTAACCTTACCATTAAACCAATGCTCATCCTCTTAGGTGAGGAGGTCATGAAACCCATACATTCATTATGAATATGTAATAACCTGCAAAACACAAATATCAAGCAATTGAAAGAAAGTAAACACAGATTATGAGATAGCTATGTTTGTACCCCGTATTAGTGAATTGTGATTCATCCTTCTGCTTAATAAGTGATCTAATTTAAATCAAATGAACGATAATATACGGCTTCTCATGATATTTTTTCAGTTCACCCCCTAGTAGAGCATTGCTCCGTTTGGTTCTTTTAAGAAATTATGAAGACAAATGATAGACATACTAAGATGAAAGCCATTTTATAATATTCTACTTTTCCTCCTCAGTCAAACAGCAGAAAGAGTGTTTGCTGAATGATCTGAGTAGCATATTGTATGCATTCTCAGCATATCATAAATCCAATTACAGGAAGATACATAATATGTAGGGAATAAATGTTGAATATAACAAAAAAAACAAAAAACAAATACCTTGCCCAGCGTGTTTGCTGAGAGTGGAGCAATAACCATAATATCTGCCCATTTGCGGAGCTCAATGTGAAGGACACTATCACCTATTTTGTTCCAACTTGCCCATTCATCCTCATCTGTGTAAAAAATCACATCCTTAGGAATCACTGCTCTATCAATGAAGTGTAGAGCAGACTTCGTGGCCACTGCTCTTACTTCTGCCCACTCGGAAAAACAATGGCAGAGATTCCCAAATTTTATCGCAGCAACACTTCCACTTGCAGCAAGTAAAATTCGAGGTTTCCTCGGACCAGTATTGACTTGCATTGCCTCCCTCTCAGTATTTGCAGGTTCAGGATATGCCATAACCTATCCCAATGAAGGGCATCGATAATTTTAAAATTTTATTAGAGCCAATGTTCTAAAAAATGCTCGGGGTGCCTAGGCAGCGCCTAGATGGACAAACTAGGCAATGCTAGGCAGTTTTATTATTTTATTCAAAAAAATTGTAATTATTTCTGTAATTATGTAATTAATTATTTGAAAAATTTTAATCATGTCATCTTTCTTATCTTGTGCAGTTTTTTACAACAGCATTATACTTTAGAACAATCCACAAACAAGTGGAGCAATACCTGATCAAAAGCAAAGGAGTTTGTCCAAATTATACTTGCAGTTTCGTCAAGAAAAAGACCTGTGAAAAATGAGATATTATAACAATTTTAATATTGATAATATATTGAATTGTCAAATGCAATCCCTGTTTAAAAATCCATAATGGCCCTTCTAATTTCTAAATTCCTGAATGAATCAAAATATTATAAGAAGTTCCAGGCATGTGAAACAAAATAGATATCTAGTATCTAAAATTTCTGTTAAATAAGCAGAAATCACATCCTCATGGAGGCAAATTATTCATACATGGTATCAAAGTGGAACTCAAACCCTCACCTCAGAAACTAAGGAAGAGTGCTATGCAAACATGGCGAGCCACCAAATAATGCATCACATTCATGGATAATTAAGGATAACTTAACTTAGCTACATAAGCCACCTAATTTGCTTATCTGTAAAATATCTTTCGACAACAAAACAAAATGAATATTTAGTAATTGTGAACTTAAGCCACCAAATAATCCATTTTTCTTTCATTCAAATAGAAAAAAACAAAAAAACAAAAAACAAAAACAAAAAAAACAAAAAAAAAAAAAACTTGTTCATAATAAAGCAACAAACAAGCATTTAGAAAACTTATTTACAGTGAAGTGAGATGACTGACTCACTGAAAATCGCAACTCCCGTGTGACGAAGATGACCACCAGAAGCGACGGCCAACAGTGACGACGATGACCAGAAGCGACGGCCAACAATTCAGAGTTTATGGATTTTCGGTGTTTAGGGTTAGGGATTTTGGGGGGGTTTTTGCGATTTAGTGTTAGGGCTTTGGGTGATCGGGGTTAGGGATTTGGCATCTTAGGCGTCCAGGAGGGATTTTTGAAGATCGATTGAAGATTTTCAGGGTTTTGACTCATTTGAGTGATTGGTTAATGATTAAATAAAATGGAAAAATGGAACCGATCAGATACCATACCAATAACCCAATTTTTTAACCCGTATGCGTAAGACCCTTCTAATAAGTCAAATCGCTTAAAATCCGCCTAGAAGTAGAACTCGCCTAATCTGCAGACCGTTTGGATGACTTATTTGCTCTATATTTGGGATTAGAACTTAGAAGTGGCCATGGTTCGGTTCCGGTTCCGAACCGGAACCGAATCGTACGGTTTTCGGTTCCACTTAAGTGTAGAACCGGAATCGAACCGGATATCGTAACCGGAATTCGGGTTTTTTTTTTTTTTTTACTTTTTTGAAAATAAAAAAATTGAGATTTAAACATTAATTGACTAAAAAAATTGAGATTTAAACTTTACGGTTCCAACCGGTTCGGTCAGGGTAAGAACCCTAACGGAACCGGTCAGATTCTGGTTCGGTTCCGGTTCCGAATCGGAACCTTAGCCGGATCTATTTGGGATGGGCTAGCGTCGCCTAGTCCGATTTTTCAAACACTGAACTAATAAAAGTCTGACCCAATTTAGACTTGTCATCATTAAATGCGGGCAAATGATTTGGTTAGAACCAACGTGAACTAAATGGAGTTAAAATTTTGATAAAAAACGAATGTTCCGAATTTTTAAATGAAATGATTTTAGAACCAAATCAAATTTTTCAATGCGTTATCAGGATACAAGAACATACACAAATCTTATATATAGATTATGGTTTATATTATAATAAAATTATTCTGTTCCTTTATATTTTCTCCCTTAAAGAAAAATATATATTCTATATAAACTTATTTGTACATGGATAAGCCTGCTACGAGTGTGTTGCACAATTTTGTAGGAAGGGCATCCTTTTCTCAATAAAATTTGTACTCCCAATTGTAGAGGAATTTGTTTAAAGTCAGCAGCTACTGGATTCTGGGTGTAAATGTTTTTTTTTGGTCCGTTAATGTTTTGATCGGTAAATTCCGCCACTTAGCCGATCCCAAATCCGGACAAAAGAAATGATTGTATTAGATCTCAACAATCAACGTAAAACCGTGGAATGTGGTGCAGTGGTTGAATCCACATTGCTTTGGAAACCCTCAATGATGTATGTTGCCTATGAAGATAGTAGCTATGTATATTTCTCTTAGATACATGAATAAGATTGCGTACATCAATACCTTATCTAAAATCTGCTTATAATAAGAGCCTTATACGATAGATATGACCATTTTTTCTTATGTCCGATATGTATATTTCTATTAAACTTACACACAAGCTACTGTAATGTGATGTCATTTATCCAATTTTAACTCTCTATGATTACAATTTTAGTTCCTCAGAGCTATATCAACTTTTCCATGTGCAATGCAGGTCGACTTTAGAAAATGGAAACAAATTTCATCAAGCTAATTCAAACCAATTTCATCAAATTATATTAGCCAAGGACATTCCATTCAGTGCTGCTGCAATAGCTACTCCTTGGGTCTTCACCCACATTAACAGAAACTCAACCATTTTGAAAACTAATCGACTAGCAAATCTGACATTAAAAACACTAATTTCTCATATGATCAACTTTGCAGTTGATTCGGTGATGCATGTTTGTAATTACTGCACGGATTGAATTCACAGAAACAACAGAAATCGAGATAATTTACTGTTGGCCGATAAAATCCCTGCAGGGCGAATTCGTCCTAGAACGAGAAGAGGTGCGAAGAAAAGAAGGGCGATGGAACGAAGAGCGATAAAAGGACTTGGGACGATCGAGCCAATGGTCAGGGCGAGAAGTGCGATGCAGTTACCTTCACTACCGAAGCAGTTAGGCGGTTGTTCCCCCACGATCAGGCAGTTAGGACACACAACCCAGCAGTTACAAGCATGATTCATAACTGCAAAGGAATGGTAGAACTGCCCAAGTCAGTTACCAAGCGACACTATAAAAGCTCGCCTATCCCAAGAGAAGGAAAGGGAAGAAAATGAAGACTCAATCGAGCATATTTTATCTTTTTATTTCTTAGCTTGTAACCTAGGACTGTAACTTGTGTGCTTGTGCCCCTTGGAGGCTTATTCACTTGATTCAATACACCCCTTGCTGGGACTTTGTCTCAGGAGGTTTGAACCTTACACGCTCTTTTTCCCTGCAAGCGCAAAACCTGCGCAAACAGTTTTTGGCGACCACAGTGGGAGAATTGGTGTAACAGTGGAGATGCCTCCGAAAAGAAACGCTCAGACTGGCTCAACCGCGGAGGAAGGTGGACTGGAGCAAACCAACCAGCCCAACGTTCCAGCCATAGTGGGTCAGTTCGAGGGTCTAGCAGATGTCAGCCGGTACGAACCAATGAGGGAGTTCAGCCCTAATGCGATATTGATTGGCGAATTCACACAGGATATCGTCGAACAGGTCAGGCTCCAAAATGCGCATGTTGTGGACAAATTCGTATCGACTAGTAACTTGCACTATGAAAATATGGCCAAACACTTAAGCTCAATGAACGAATTGGTGGCCAAATGTATAAGCGGCGGAACAGCGCTGCCGTCACCCACGCCTCTCCCTACAATAGGCAGTCAGGAAGCTGGTCCTAGTGGCGTTCCCCTGCAAGGAACCAATACCCCTATGGTTCCCAGAGAAGGGACGAGCCCTGGAGGGCACGGCCCACAATTAGGGCCAAACATTCACCAAGGGCCAAATATGGCTCAACATGAAATCGTGGTGCCTCAGGGTGTCCAAACTTCCCAGGGACAGAATCATGATTATGTCCCACTCCCGAGAGGGCCGCAACCGCCCCTATAGCCGTGCCATTCAATGGCAACGATATGCTAAGGGAGCAAATGACCGAAATCCTGCAAAACCAATTCGGTCTAGGCATACGACCAATTCGGCCTAGATATCGGAAGCCTTACCCTGATTGGGTCGATGTGGCTTATCCTTGGCCGAGGAATTACAGGATACCAGATTTTGCCCTCTTTACGGGATCTGGAGAAGTTTCCACTATGGAGCACATAGGACGCTTCACCCTTCAGTGTGGGGAAGTCAATGATTTCCATAGACTAAGGTTGTTTCATGGTTCGTTATCAGGGGTGGCTTTCTCCTGGTATGTCAGCTTACCAGCCAATTCAGTAGAAAGTTGGCAGCAAATGGAGCAACTGTTCCATGCGCAGTTTTATAAGGCCGAATCTGAAGTGGCCTTAGCTGATTTGGCAAATTTGAGACAATTGCCAGGGGAATGGGCCGAGACGTTTCTACAACGATTTAAGGTAGCTAGAGGCCGATGTTACGTGCTTTTGCCCGAAAAGGAGTTCGTAAGAATCGCTCAAGGATGCCTGAATCTCGATTTGAAGAAGAAATTCCAGGATCGTGAGTTTTGGGACCTTCCCCAACTCACTACCAGTGTGGTGCGCTATGAGCGATTATTACGAGAAGAGGAGCAAATGAAAAATTCGAGCAAAGGACGTATTACAGAAACATTGACTATGAGATGGGCGAAGTGAACGCCGACTCGGCCGATCTATGTTTGGCCGAATTGGTGAAAGGGAAACCTACGTCTGCAAAACGTGGGCAGAACCCCAAACCAATGAGACGAGCGATAAAAAGAGCAGGAAATTCTCCTTCGACATTACTAAAGTCGAAGCTATATTTGACCAATTGTACAAAGATAAGCAAATCAGCTTGAGCGACAGACATACGTTGCCAACAGCCGAGCAAATCGGCAGTAAAAAATACTGCAAATGGCATAATGCATGGTCTCACACAACTAACAATTGTCTTGTTTTTCGCAATGTTTTGCAGGATGCCATAGAATCCGGACGAATCACGTTCGAAAAGAAGATGGCAGTAGACAGTAATCCTTTCCCGAAATCGGCGGAGTTAAATATGATCAACCCAGTCCTTACAAGGATAAACCGGCCGAGGGTAAAGGTAATGCTGGACGAAAGACAACACCGCCACCGCCCGAGCGCGCTGGAGAGGATCAAGGAACCTGCAGAACGAAAGGACAAGAAAGACATTTGTGTGAGGTGCAAGAATAGCATTGAATGGATGAAGGAGCTAGAAGACACTTGCGAGAGGCCTGTGAAGAGAGAATCGTCCTGGCAGCCACGAACCTTTGCGCCAAGGTTCTATGGAGAAAATTCGAACTTCGTCCAGAACATGAGGACATTTCGACCAAAGATCCATCGGCCCAACGTGTGGCACTCATACCGAAAGTCATACCCAAGACAGCAGGCGAACTCAGGGCGACGGGCAGACGAAAAATATCCTCCCATAGATGAAATGACAAGGACACAGTTGAGGAGGCACCAAAGAAACTACGGCCGCATGATGCGCCGACAGAACGAGGCAAAGGCTGCCACAGGCCATAGCCCTCATGCCACAGAGAAGTCAAAAGACCACAAGAAGGCACATGACAAGAAAAGAAGGAAAGTGACCAATGGTGATGAGTACACTTAAGCTGCATGGAAGGAAACGGGACGGGACCGATGATGAGGAGCCTCCCATCGTCATCCAATTCGGCAGCATGCCACCAGTCGTGGCAAATCACTACTTGTTGCCCAGAGAATTCCGGGGAAATGACAATGGGAAGCTGGACAGAGTGACGATATTTATGAGGGAGATGAGGCCGAATTTGCGGCACTCTCCATAACAGACGGAAATGCCACAGGCCGAGAGGCCGAAGAGGAAGAATTGACGGATATAGAAGAGGAGATTGACATCAGGACGGAAGCCAGGAGAAGGGGAATTTCGCAAAATCGGCTTCTGAAAGAACTATATGAGGCCGGGAATCCAGCAGTCGGAACACTGGGAGAAGACCTAGGGCAATACCTATTCCTCGTTCTGTATGGAACGCCTAAGGTAAGGCGGGCTGTCACCAAGGCCGAGAAGAGAAGGCTGACCATCAATCACATTTCCCAGGAGATACCTCCCACACTGCCACCTTCTTGGTGGGATATGGAAGAAGAGTCATCCCAAATCAACAAAGGGGGGGATCAAGCCATGGAAATTGGCACGTCAGGGAAAGTAATTTTCCCAAAGCCACCAGCTCAGATGACAAAACACCTAAGGCCATTGTACGTGAAGGCGAAGGCCAATGGCACCCCCATATCCAAAGTATTGATTGATAACGGAGCAGCCATCAATGCAATTCCAGTTAGGATGCTGGGGCATTTGGCCAAGACCGATGACCTCCTCCCCACAGAAGTAGTCCTCACCAGCTTTAACGGAGGAGCAACGACTGCGAAATGAGTCATACCACTAGACTTGCAGGTGGGAAGCACTACGAAGACGGTGGTGTTTTTCGTCATCGATGGGCCAACCTCATACAATATGCTTCTGGGACGAGACTAGATACACGGCAGCCGATGCATCCCATCATCCCTTCATCAGTGCCTGGTTTTCTGGAACCAAAGGGATGAAGTAGAAATCGTACACGCCGACAACAAGCCCTTCGCCGCAGACACAAACTCGGCTCGGCCGAATACTATATGTATGAGGGAAACTACGGGCCAACCAGAGTTCTGAACGAAGGAGAAAGCCCAGCCATCGTAGCCCAGAATGACGAGCCATGCCCCGCTGGATTGTTAAACGACCTGTTCGCACAAACAGACCAACTACAGTGGTCTTCGGAGAACCACATATGTCGGTGTCAATGGAGCACGGCCAGAGTAAGGAGCAAGCCGCCCTTGCGGCCTCTAAGGCCAATTTAATGGCCTACGTTCTGGAACAAAAAAATAAGGACAAGAGGCGCTGGCCGCTGTTTCGGCTTTAAGAGGGAAGCTGCTGACGCACCAGATGGAGGATAAGGTGAAAGAACTGTGTGGGGTGGACTGTTTGATAGAGGGAGAAGACGCACTGGAGGACGAATACGCGCTGAACGGACAACGCAAGACAAACTTCTCAAGAGGACAAGATGCTCTAGAAGAGGTAAATCTGGGGGATGAATACAATAAGCGCATAACTTATGTCAGCAAGGAATTGAGCCCCCAGGAACGCGAAAAATTGCACTGTTTATTACTAGAATACAGAGATTGTTTTGCATGGGATTATAATGAGATGCCCGGCCTAGATAGAGCCTTGGTGGAACAAAGGCTGCCAATCCTATCAAATCATAGGCCTCATAAGCAGCCTCCACGGAGGTTCGCGCCTAATGTTTTGCCCGATATTAAAAAGGAGGTCGAGCGACTGTTGGAGGCAAAGTTTATTAGAACGACCAGATATGTAGAATGGTTGTCCAACATCGTCCCAGTCAGGAAAAAGAATGGGAAGATAAGGATTTGTATAGACTTCAGGAACTTGAACTTAGCAACGCCAAAAGACCAATACCCAATGCCGACGGTCGATTCCCTAGTGAATTCCACGGCAGGGTATCAAGTATACTCATTTATGGATGGGTATGCGGGTTATAATCAAATTTACATTGCCGAGGATGACGTGCATAAGACGGCATTTAGATGCCCAGGGTCTCTAGGATGCTACGAATGGGTAGTAATGCCGTTCGGCCTAAAGAATGCCGGTGCCACGTATCAACGAGCCATGAATTCAATCTTTAATGACATGATCGGCAAATTCCTAGAAGTCTACGTTGACGATATAGTGGCTAAATCTGTAACTACGGATGAGCATTTTAGCCATCTAGCGTCGGCCTTTGAACGAATGAGAAGGTTCAAGCTTAAATTGAACCCTGCCAAGTGCGCCTTTGGGGTATGCGCAGGCAACTTCTTAGGTTTTCTAGTACACCAACGGGGAATCGAGATTGACACCAATAAATCTCGGGCGATTACTGAAGCCATGCCGCCCCGAAACAAAAAAGAGCAAAGGTTTCTAGGGCAGGTTAATTTCCTAAGACGATTCATCTCCAATTGTGCAGGGAAGACCAGGGCATTCTCCTCCCTATTAAAGCTAAAGGGAGAAGACGAATTCGTCTGGACCAAAGAGCACCAACAAGCATTCGACAGTCTGAAGAGGTATTTATCACAGCCACCAGTAATGGTGCCTCCAGTGTCAGGAAACCAATAAAGTTGTACATAGCAGCTGAGGAGCAGTCAATAGCTGGGATGATCGCACAGGACGACGACATAAATGTTGAGAGAGCCATTTATTACATCAGCAGGCAATTGCTGACTTATGAATGTAATTATTCTCCCATTGAGAAGTTATGTTTGGCTTTATATTTTACATGTACTAAGCTACGTGCCTATCTTAGGCCGAACATTGTATATTTGATCACAAAAATCAATATAGTAAAGTACATGTTTTCTCGTCCTATTTTGCATCAAAGGGTTGGTTTCTGGTACGGCACGAACCCCAAAAGGCTGTCAAGAATCAAGCTTTGGCCGATTTTCTGGCCGACCATCCATGCTTAAGTACAACTAGGGAAAGAGAACTGGATTTGGACGAGTGCAGTCTAAAACCGTGGACGATGTATTTCGACGGATCCAGCACGGCAGAGAAGGCTGGAATAGGGGTTGTCTTAGTCAGTCCATTGGGAGAACCCTTCCAGTTTTTAGCCGAATTGAACGAGTACTGCACCAATAACCAGGCAGAATATGAAGCCTTGATACTTGGGTTGGAAACACTCCTCGACATGGGAGTAACCCATGTGTCTATCAAGGGAGATTCGCAGTTGGTAATCCAACAAATAATGAGAACTTATAAATGTCAAAGCCCGTCGGTCGTGGCATTATTAGATATAGCCAAAAAATTAATAGAACGGTTTGATCATGCTGACTTGGAATACATTCCAAGGACAAAGAACGAATCGGCCAACAACTTAGCCCAGGCGGCCTCCGGTTATAAACAAACCAACATAAGTGGGGCGTACAGAAGCGAAAAAATCAAGCCAGCCCTCGTGAGAAGAGCCCAAGGAAAAGACGTCATGGCTCTTGAAACAGAGGACGATTGGAGAGACGAAATCAGGACGTTCTTAACGCAGCCTGGACTAGGAAAAGACCGAAGGTTGAAGCTTAAAGCCTGGAACTATGTGATGTCAGGGGATGTGCTCTATAAAAAACGACAAGACGGATTGTTATTGAAGTGTGTAGGGCCATCAGAGTCTAAAACTATCATGGCTGAAATACACGAAGGCGTATGTGGGGCTCACCAAGCGGGAATCAAGATGAGATGGTTGATCATACGAAGCGGCTATTATTGGCCGAAGATTGGGGAATCGTGTATTTCATACGCCAAAGGGTGCGTAGCTTGTCAAAAGCATGGTCCTGTCCAAAGGGCCCCCGCAACCGAGATGGTCTCAGTCATTAAGCCTTGGCCGTTTATGGGATGGGCGATAGACTTGATAGGGAAGATTTATCCTGCTTCAAGTAAAAAGCACACCTTTATCGTTGTTGCCACTGACTTCTTTACCAAGTGGGTAGAAGCTATCCCAGTTGTGGAGATCTCACAAGAGCAGATAATCAAGTTCATAAAGGAACATATAATTCACCGGTTTGGTATACCACAGAAAATCACGGTAGACCATGGTACCTCATTAAACAGTGAAAATGTAAAGGGTTTCCTCCTAGCCGAATATGGAATCCGGCTGGTGAATGCCACCCCATATTACCCTCAGTCAAATGGTCAAGCTGAATCGTCCAACAAAACCCTCAAAGGATTGATTCGAAAGATGGTGACGGACAATGCTAGACGATGGGACGAATACCTGAGTCAAGCTTTATGGGCTTACAGGACATCGCCGCGCACAAGCACGTCGGTGACACCTTTTCAGTTGGTGTATGGACAAGAAGCTGTGCTCCCTGTGGAAATGAACATTGAGTCCACTAGGTAATGTTGCAGGAGAAACTAACGAAAGAGGACTACGAAGAGGCGATGATCCAGAATTTGCTGGAATTTGACGATATTAGGTGCGATACGCTCAACCGCCTGGAAGCACAGAAGAAAAAGATAGCCAGAGAGTATAATCGCAAGGTAATGGCCAAGTCTTTCGAGAATGGCGAAATAGTATAGAAGACAATATTGCCAGTTGGCTCTAAGGAACCAGCACATGGCAAGTGGTCGCCCAACTGGGAAGGCCCATTTATAGTAAGAAGTGTGTTACCACATGGAGCCTATCATTTGCAAGATTTAAAAGGACGAGTTCATATAAGAGCGATAAACGGGAAGTATTTAAAGAAATATGTGCCCTCGTTATGGGAGCACAAAAACATTCAAGAAAAACAATAAGAAGTTTCCATTAAGAAATGACGAGAACGTCTTAATTTACATCATTATTGGCCCAACGATCGCCTAAAACCCCCAGACAAGTCCTTAATGGTTGAGAGCGTCTCCCTCGCCAAGCCCCAGTCTTCTTGTACACCCGCGCTCGCCACATCCAAATCGGCCAGCTCTTTCTCTGAAGTTATACGAGCCAACCCCTTAAATTCGGCCATCGACCGTTCCACCTCCTCCATTTGAGCGATGACGACTCTCTCCATCGCCTCTTTCCTCCTCCGACTTTCGTCCAAACGGCGTTGAAGCTCTTTCAACTGCTGCTCCATGTCATTGATTCTTCAGTCACCATCTCTTCCGTGGTCTCCTTCAAGGCCTGTTGCAGCTTTCCAAAAGATTCACGGAGCTCTTCCCTTTTCACCAAAGAGGAGCGAAGCCCAATCCTTTGGCTATGAATTACACGATGCCGGGAGAGAAGGTTCGTTATTTCCTTTTTGCATCTCTTGGAGAAAAGAGACGGTCATCAATAGATACGGGCGATGAAGGAAGAGCCAGTAATCGGCTTAACTCGGAGGAACACCGGCCCAATTGAAGCATGTTCTGGGGCTGAACAGCTTGGTGAACATCCATCGCAGCGAAAGAAGCATACTGACGAAGGACCTCCCGAAGACTCTCCAAGTCTGAGCTCGCGCCAGTTAGGGGCGTCGATGGGCGATAAGAAGCAGAGGTCATTTCCTCAAGACGATCCAAAAGACGCTGGACCGATTGCAACAATTGATCAGGCGCCTAAACATAAGGGAAGAGTTAGCAAAACAGGTTAAGACCATAACCCAAGAAGAAGGGGAAAGTAACTCACCATCCTAGAAGCAGAATTAGAAGGCTGATGGGCCTGTAAGTCGGATGTTCCAGCTGCGGACTGCACCAGTCCTTGCTCGGGGGACAATGGACGCTGGGGGACAACAACTAATTGATGTGCGGCTTGAGGGGAGATCGACCGAAGAGGAGAAATTGACGACATATTGGGGATTCGGCCCGAGGAGAAAGTACTTGCTCAGCAGTGATTGGCATTGGGATTGTTGGTGCCACTGATGGAATGATCACGAGGGCCAAAGGCGATGGTTGCCTAAGCTCAGGCTCCTCCCTTTGAGCGGACCTTTGAGGAAAATGAGGCAGAGGGGCCGAGGCTGATGGCTGGGCCGAAGACGACGCCACGTGCCCAGGAATGCTGGGGGACACGACCTCTGGCATTGAGTGTTAAGGCACACCAGTCGGCCGAACATCTGCAAGAGAATCGGAGTCTGATGAATCAGAAATAATAATGACCTCGTCTTCTTCATAAATACGACGAATGACATCGTCTTTGTACAGAGACCGAGCCTCCTCTAATGATTCCAACTCAGCCAAACTATAAAGGCCATCCACATCCCTATAACTCCCGCTAAGCCCTGCAGTGGACATCCTGCATACTAGAGGATAAAGCTGCCTAAGGTGACCCCACAAAGCTCCCATCGGCCACGCGGGCTCCAGCCCTTCGGCCTCTTCATCCGGGTCATGCACAGACGGTACAGAGCCGCCCGAAGAGAAGCGCTCGAAGAAAGGATGGTCACCAGGAATTTCCTCAATTCTTGGGCAAGAACCAGACTCGGCGTAAGAATTCCTACCTTGGGGGACAGCTCCACTTGTACTCCCATCTCCTAAGAGCTGCTCTATGCTCGGTCTTCCGCCCACACATTCCTCATCAGAAGGAAATTGAATCATCGGCTCCTTCGCGGGTTCCTCGCTCGTGTTGCCACCCACAGGAGTTTCGGCCTCTGGAGCTGGTGTCGTCCCACTTACCACAGGGGATGAAGGTGAGTCGATTTTCAAGGCATGCGTCAAATCATACAATACCAGCATCAGTGTATCTCAAAGTATTATAGAAGCAAGAAAGGGTGAATTTCAAACTCGTACCTTAGGACAACGGACCAGAGGAACGTCCGAATCAGAGCTTCGACTAGGGGAGGGCTGCTTCCTTTTGGCAGGCTTTGTCTTCTTTAACTTGGAAGCCTCGGCAGCCTTTGACTTGGAAGCCTCGGCAGCCTTCTTCGACCTCGGTGACTCAGATGGCTTGGGAAGCAAGGAAAGAAAGGAGTATACCTTCACTGCAGGCAAGGAGAAAAATCGTTCACGGGCCGATGGCCAGAAACGATCAAAATAAAGGTGAACGGATGTGCAAGAAGTAAAAGAAGCTACAGCAAAAACGGCTAGTAAGGATCGAGTCTCCTCCAAAGAATCCTCGACCTCCGACACCGAAAAGATCCTAAAGCGGTCTGATGGTGCAGAAAACGAATGAAAAAACGCAAGAAGCCATCCTTGGACGAGACCGAATTGACATGCAACAAAATTGGGCGAATATACCTCTGCCCCAGCCTTACCATTAGCCCCAGTCAGAATGTCATGAGCCAGTTCGCGGCTGCACAAAAATTTGCGCCATACGCGAAGACCAGACTCATCCTTTTCAGAAAGGGGAGGATCAAGGACGAAAGGCGGACTGTCCGACACTGAAAAAGGGAAAAAGGAAGGGACACGAGAAAGAGTATAGAAGTAATCGAAAGCGGCCCGAGGAGAGAAGGAAGTTTGTCGAAGCCGAGCATAGAGAAGACCGGCACACGAACAAGGATTGGTCGACCCAATCGTGCCGAAAATAGGGAAATAGGCCTTCAGCCAAAGCTGGACGATCCATAAAGGACCAGAAGCAATGACTGAAGACCCGGCGCGAAGTTGTTTTTGGAGGATGGCTAACCCCTATACGTGGCAGCCAGGAAAAAAGAGGCCAAGTCTAGACGACGACCATTTGCAAGATCAGAGAAGATGGGAAGATAACCCGCCGCGGGCTTCTGGCTGGGTGTGCAAATGATATACTTACACAGCCAGTAATGAAGAAAAGTCGTTCGTTCCAACAAAGAAACCGACCCGGCCATCTTCGAATAGGCACGAAGGAAAGAAGAATACGAGGAGAAAGAATACGAGTCCATTTTAGGAGGCGGAAAACGAAACGATGTGGAGGCCGATATGGTCGCTCTAATCCAGTTAAGGCGCCAACATCACGAAGGGTGATGGTGAAGGGCCCGATCGGAAAGACAAAAACGTTATAGTCGGACGACCAAAAAAGTAGAGAAATAGGGAATACACAACGGTCAAAAGCAGGCAGGGCTAAGGAAAGCTCTATTAAAGGAAGGAGATGATGCTCCTTTAAAAAGGATCGAGAATCCGCATGAGAAAGCATGCGTTTATACCAGGTCTCGAAAGCAACATCGGGTCTAGGCCAGGTCTGAATTGGGTGAGCATAGGAGAGAGTAGAAAGATTTAGCGGTTCGGAGAAGGGAAGGCCAGAGGAAGCAGGAAACTGTTGAGCCAACGGGTTCGTTGCAATAGTCTCAGCATCAACAAAAATAGGGCCAAGGGCGCATTGGGCGAATTCTTCATTCAGGGTATGAACACCGAAAGTACCCACTGAATCAGACTCTAACGCCGTCTGATAATCGGCGGAAGTCGAAGCATCAGTTTTGGGGATTGAAGAAGAAGAAGCCATAGGGGACTGATAGTTTGAAATCGCATGGGAAGGTAAGGTTGTAAAAGAAAGAGAGCGAAGTTTGAAAACGGAGAAAAAACGAAACCTTATAGCCAAACAAATGACAGGTGTCACGATAGGAATCGCCAAAAGGTGAAACGGCGGGAAAATAGAAAGGGATGAAGTTTGCCCTAGACAGGTGTTCAAATGCGATTTGCTGCGAGTGACGTGCTAGGAAATGAGACATCGAAGCGACGCTCAAACGGCTCCTGAATAGGCCTCATGATGAAACGTGGAAGAAAGGGTCACGCATTTATTGTAGATAAGATGGATCTCAATGAGACTCCAAAGGGCGGCGCAACAAATTAGGACGAAAGGCTCGTTCCCTCGCCCTACCTTTACAAATTCGGTCTCAATCCATTCGGCCAAACTCAAGGCCTTACCTTCGGCCTACAGAATCAGCCAATGACAGTTGTCGGCATTACACTCTACAGAGATTATTGCCCAAGCCTCGGCCATTATTGATGCTGGTAATGGCGACAAAACTGATGTGACAGGATCATCAGGCCACAGGCTCGCTTTGGGCAGAAACATACCTTAGGCAGAGGACCTCCAACTGATCGTGCAACGCGTGGAAAGACCTTTCACGTGCCAACAGTACCCGTTTTAGAAACATGCGCAACAGGAAGAGGAAGGGGCAAATTGGAAAGCTGCTCACCATCTATTTAAAGACCGACTTACCTCACACCACCACGACCAAGTTCACCATAGCCAAGCAGAATCTCAAAAAATGAAGAAAAAAAGATCGTGGAAAGTAATGAAATTTAGACCACCAAAAGTGAAGGTTCCTATGGAATAAGGTGTGAAATGGAATGTAAAAAGGTTCGCTAGCGGCCATCCACACGGAGTAAGGTGTAAAATGGAATGTAAGGATGTGGATGGACTATGTCCGTTAGCGACAATTGTCTGAGAACCTCTGTGCGGAAGGTACTGCATCCCCTAGGTGGTGAGTAGGTCACGCTCATTAGCAATGGCTTGCTTAAGCTTATCCACTCGGAGCATGCTGCTTACGTGGGAGTACGGGTTCTCTGGACTAAGGAACCAGCCATACGATAGGCTGGTCTTTCGAAGGGCGAAAGAGAATTGATGTCAGATGAACCCTCAATTGGAGCTGTGACCTTCCCTGAAACGGGGGAAGCAATGACCGGCAAAGATCGCCTCGATCCCCTCCAGGGTGATGGTTTTCCCCAGAAAGGAAGAACCAGATAGTTGGTCAGGCGGGAATGAAGAGCATCTACAGCAATAGTCGTGATTACCCAACTGAATTTACTACAGACTAGGAGTGAAGGAAGAACGAACCACAACAAAAGATGAAATTCACCTCGATCGTCCCTCTCAATTCAATCGAGGTAAATTTGGGGGACAATTGTTGGCCGATAAAATCCCCGCAGGGCGAATTCGTCCTAGAACAGAAGAGGTGCGAAGAAAAGAAGGGCGATGGAGAGAAGAGCGATAAAATGACTTGGGACGATCGAGTCAATGGTCAGGGCGAGAAGTGCGATGCAGTTACCTTCACTACCGAAGCAGTTAGGCGGTTGTTCCCCCACGATCAGGCAGTTAGGACACACAACCCAGCAGTTACAAGCATGATTCATAACTGCAAATGAATGGTAGAACTGCCCAAGTCAGTTACCAAGCGGCACTATAAAAGCTCGCCTATCCCAAGAGAAGGAAATGGAAGAAAATGAAGACTCAATCGAGCATATTTTATCTTTTTATTTCTTAGCTTGTAACTTATGACTGTAACTTGTGTGCTTGTGCCCCTTGGAGGCTTATTCACTTGATTCAATACAGCCCTTGCTGGGACTTTGTCTCAGGAGGTTTGAACCTTACATGCTTTTTTTCCCTGCAAGCGCAAAACCTGCGCAAACATTTACATATCCTGATTTCATTTCGGCTTGTAGTAAAACAACAAAATAAGTATATATCTAATGCCAAGATCTCAAAGATTGTGGCGGCATAAACTAAAAATTGTTATATATAAGTTTAAAGGAGAAACTTACAAACCTCAGCCTAAAAGCTAGCGAGCGCTCGATGCAAAAACTTTACACAGACTGCTGAATTTTGTTATCACTTCCATTTCCAGCCATTCCAGTCTCTTGCCTAGTTGCAGAATTGTCAAAGGATGGGAGCGGATCTAGTCCATACTCAGCTGAAGAAGTATCTGGGTGTATTGGATGGTCAAATTTACAAGCCGATCCAAACTTGCAAATGCCATAGCGGCTATAATGTGAACAGATGTTCTGACCCTGTATCCCAGAAAACAAAAACTTTTCGGTCACAAAATAGAAAACTTTTTGGCGGAATGTGATTCAATAAAGTTCAAATTTTTAAAACAAAAACTGAAAAGAACCAATAATATCTTAATGTCTAATGAAGCATGCAACTTGAGAAACTGTAGCATCTCAATCACACCCTTTGGTGAAGATAATTTTAGAAGCAAAAAAGATAAAGAACTGTTGAGAAAAATATTATCCAGTCCATCACCTTCTAAGATCACTGATTCTTCTTAGAGTAGACTTCAATTTTCGTTTTCACTCTATAAATAAGAATTGGATGGCATTTTAAAATTATCTTTTTCAGGTATATAATATTATATATATCCAAAAGCACAGCTGAAAATCCGAACTTACAGGCCTCAGTGGCAAACCCTTGTCGCTGAGCATGCATGGCGGTGACTTAGAGCTCCGATTTTTTGGATGATGATATTTGCAATTAGACTTGTACTTACAGTCCCCAGTTTTTAGGAAGTAACTGCACTCGGGTTGGCCAGGTCGTTCTGGGAATTCATCAACTAGCATCGGTGGCTGATGATTTGTATACATATTGGTATCTATCATTGGGTTGTTCATAACATATGGGAGGGCTGAATGCACACTCCTTTCTGGTGGATATAGAGGAGCCTTGACATGCCATAAGCAGACCAAACCAATCAGAAAAATGAATTGATAAGTAACTGAGTGAACTTTAAAGAGAAGCAAAACTGCTTTTAGTCAATTACGTCTTGTAATTAAAAAACATAAGCTTTATTAACTTCTAAATATTAGTGATGAAAGCTAAAACGGGCATTAACTCGAACAATTTAAAATAATTCAGCAGTCTGTAGACAAGGTTAAAACAAGGCAAGTGAACCAAAAAACAGCATGAAGGAATAGTTTTGTCATTTCCATTTCAAGATTACTGTCATTTTTCCCCTCAATTAATCTTACAGCAAGGAGTAGGATAAACAGACAGAAACCATTGTCGGCTAGGATAAAGTAATAAAATTAACCACAATAAGTGCAATGCCACTACCTGATACCCATTCCATTCTGAATTTTGAGAAGGAACCCCTCGAGTTGGTGAATACATCATTGGCACAAAGGGAGTAGGTTCATTTAAAGCCCTTGGTGATGACCAGGATCCTAAATTTACGTGTGACGCAGCTTGTGATGAGACAGATCCACCATTACCATATCCTGAAGGATATTCAGGCCCGTGGGCAGCAGTGGGATCAGGATGATTAAATATGCAATTAGCTGCATACTTGCAGGATCCATTACGCATGTAATAAGGGCACTCTTTCTCACCCTGTGATGAATCAAAATTTTAAAATTAGGATGACCACCACTACAACAGACTGTAAAATGGTCAACGCTAAATCTGATATAGATTCGTGATATTGAGAAACAACTACAGATAAATCATAGATGACTGGATTGGGTAAAGATACATTTTAACAGTTTTATACAAAAATAGAAATCCTACCGGTCGAATAGGCAAACCCATAAAATTGAGCTCTAAAACTGGGGCAACTGTTGATTTAGCTCTCGTGTGATTGTATCTGCAAGCCTTTCCAAACTTGCACCCTCCTGTCCTAAGGTAATACTGCAAATAGCTCAAGATAAAAATTATAATAGCCAAAATTTTGTTATTAATACTCTAAACATAATGCAGAGATAAATAGATAATAAAAGCTAAAAACATATTTCTCAGGTATTTCACTCATCAAGAAGAAAAGAAGGTATTAGTAGCCCTCATGAAAAAACATACCCCAATCCTGAAAAACAATGACAAATGTCACAAATCCAATAGGAATGAATAAACTATAACTTCAAAGCTGACAAAATAAAATGAATCGTCATAACAAATTCAAGTATACGAAGTTGATGTCAAAACCACTTATACAAATCACAAAGAAACAAACATTACTATATATATTGGTTAACAGATACTTAAATCACATAAAAAATGATGGGCAAGTAAAGTACTAAAGTTAATATCACATTCCCATAAAATATAAAACAAAAATTATTTATTAACCTTGCATTCCATCTGGCTTTGTTTCTGACTCTGAAGCAGGCTCTGGCTCTGGCCTTGGCCTGACCTCTCAATCAGCTCCTCCCTTTCCTTAACCTTCCCTTTAGCAGCTTTTGTAAAAAAAAAAAAAAAACCCGGGAAAATGGGAGAACGGAAAATTTCTAATCAGATAAATCAAGCTTTTTTCGAAAGCTATTAAGCATTTTCCCTACTTTTAAAATTACTTAATTTTTCTCACATACAACTTCACATCCTCACAAGACCCAGCTTTTTCTCAGCTGAAATAATGAAAATAATAATAATAATAATAATTAATCTTTGTATGGTAAAGATCATTTTTTTTACCTTGTTTTTTCTACGAACAGGATGATTAAATTTGCAATTAGATCCAAACTTGCAGGTACCTATTTTCATATAATAAGCACAATCTTCAGCTTCTGGTCTCACTGGATACGGATACTTTTTCCTTATCTGATTTCCATTCTCATTTTCATTTCCAGTCTCAGTCTCATTCTCATTCAGCACTTCAGTTTTGCTTCGAGTGTTCTTATCACACTCGCTTTCTTCTTCTTCTTCATCTTCATCTTGTTGATCTTCTTCGTCTTTGATTGAATCTCTCTCTTCCGCCTCTCTCAAATCCAGATTCCGCAGCTCTTCGTCAATTCCAGCAGTGTAATCCAGATCGGACGGTGGAGGATCGAGATCGGACTTCGGAGATGAAGATTGAAACCCTAATTCGAGGTTTGGTTCTTCGTGATTAAGATTTAGCACAAGAATTGGCTCAGAAAGTTCCATTTCATATCACATTTCAAAACCCTAATCTGCTAAAATGAAGAAAAATCGCAGGAAACTAGAAAGTAAGTGGAGGCTGCAGTAGATTAGGTATATTTTTGGATAATAATATTGGGATTCCCTAATCATTTAATATTTGCAAATAAATAGCATAGTTTTTCATTTAAATCAATTAGGTCCACAGTCGTTAGCCTCAGGCTCTTGTTGAAATCCAATTATTTGGCATTTTGGTCATATATTAGGAAATAATAGAGATGGAAAAAATCTCAGATTCTGATCGACATTCATGTCTAATAAACCGTTTTAATTCGAGATTTTAGATTTTTTTTTTTTTTGATTCAAGATAGAAATGAACATTTTGTTAATTTTCATTCCGAATAAAAATTATGACTAAAATTTTAGATAATTTTCATTTCGAATTTCAAACCATTTAATCTAAGATTTGAAATAATTTTTGTTATCTTGTATCAAAAACTAAACCATCTAATCTTATATCTTAATGATAAAGGTCTTAAGTTTGAGTGGTTTTACTTCCTCTCAGACTCAATATTCGAATCTCATAAATGTATTTTTTGGAAGACCATGTCCACTGATATCAAAAACTAATGATTTATCATGATTTACGCTGGTAAACTTCTAAAAGCACAACGCACAGATCCCATTAATCGTAAATTGATACGGACATCTTATATCCATAATTTCAAATAACAAATTTTAAGGAGCAAGATGTTATCCGTTTTATATAAATTTTTTAGCTTTCATTCAACACGTGTCTTATTCTTTAGTAAGGTAGACATAGCACGTGTATTAATTACAATCAAGCTTCCAAATTCCAATTCCACTATCTAGACTCGACCACGATTTCGGTTCAGAATCAGAACCGAACTGAAATTGAATCGGTTGGAATCAGACGATTTTGGTTCCAATCGGTTTCAATTCCAGTTCGGAATCGGAATCGTAAAGGACCGGTTCGGTTAGGGTTCGACCCTCAACCGGAACCATACAGTTCTGGTTGGAACCGTATGGTTCCAACAGGAACCCTACCATTGGCTCCATGCCCCCAAAATAGAAAAATGATCAATGGCCAAAAAAAAAAATTAATTCGTAACATACCCTTAATAAAAGTAATAAAACGGCTATTTTTAGAGGCATTTTCGGTATCAAAAAAGATTCTAAAATTCTATAAATATGGGTCATTTTTCTTTATTTCAACACATCAATTTCTCAACTCTCAATTCCTACAATTCTCTTATTCTCAATTCTCTCATTTATAATAACAAATTAGTTTTTATCATTCTCAATTTTCTTATTCTTCTTACTCATTTCTTAAACAAAAAAATGGCAAGCTCATCTGATAACATAATGTCAAATATGCCAACCAGGAGAGCGACCCTAGTGTAAGTTCACAAGCACGGAGAAGAGAAGTTAATTCTCGTTTCTCGGATGTTTTCAAAATTCATTTTCATTTAGACGATACCGATGAAGGTTCAAAAGCAATATGCAACCATTGTGGGGTTTCCAACAAATCTTCTAGTGGATACGGTAATATGATCAAGCATATGGAAAGACATCGTGCGGTTGAACTTGTACTTGATATGACGCAAACTCAAATGGCTAGGTACACATCATCTAGTAGAGGTACGAATGCTGTAGATTTATTTAAATATTCTGATGCAAAAAATAGAAGAATTTGCGAAATTAACTTCTATGGCACATCTTTCTTTAAGCTTTGGTGAAAAACTTCATTTTACTAATTACGTGCATAATGCTTTAAATCCTGATGCATGTAGAATGATAATGAGTGGTATTTATATCACTAATTCCCACTCATTTGACTTAATATTTTGTATAGTTTCTCGAGTTTTATGAACGTTTTGATATATTTTTATTTATTTTTGCAGCTAAAAATAATGTTTGGACTTAATGGAATCAACTTGGGGTTAAAACGATGAAATTCGGAGAAAAAAAGGTCAAAAACGAAAATTTACTATACGCGTCACAAAGTGCAGTTAGAAATTCCAATTTTGCGCAGGTTTCGTATTTTGGCCATAACTTTTCATCCGATATCCAATTGAGCTGATTCTAAAGAAGACTCAAAGATCTACAACTTTGAAGACTTAAATAGTTTCGAATTATGAAGTTTGGAAGGCTGAAATTGATGAATAATTCAATATATTTTGTGTAACTACGATAGTCATTTTCAAAATATAAAATAAATTAATAAAAATAAAAATAAAAATTATCAAACTACCACCAAACATGCTTTGACCGGTGCATTCACACGCGTATAACGCAAGCGCACGTATCGTTCAAGTAGTATAAAAATATCGATCCCACGAGGACTTAATTCATACTATTGTTATTAATTGTTGATACTATTTATTTACAAGTATCTAATCAGAGGGAGAAGAGAATTGATTGCTTTTGATTGGTTGGTTGAATATGGATTTGCTTAAATAAACTAAAATAAAGACACAAAAGAAAAAGACACAAAAGAAAATAGAAGAACAGACTCAAAGATCTAGGGTCGTGACTCTCCACAATATTATTAAAAAGATGAATTGATTCTCTTGTTTATGCGTAATAAATTAATTTGCTAACCTGGAACACGATGATATGCAAAAGCCTCTTCCAATGGTCAGACGCAAATACCCAGTATAACCTAATTGAACCATATTCCTATGTCAACCACATTACTTGGATTCATTAAGACCAAGTTCCAATTATGGCTACCCACGCCTGACAGGTATATTCCTACCCTATAAGGAAATCTATTAAAGGGTTATCTATCCTCAAGGAAGATCATGAGTTTTTGAATCTAAGACTAAGACCTAAAATCCCTATGTCTAGTTTATTTTAAGTTTACCCCATCAATCTTATTGGTGATCAGACAATAAGAAGCATTAAGCTTAAGACTCAATAAAAAACTAAAGAATTATCCATAAAAAGAAAATCAATTATTAAGTGTGGATATTGTGTTTCATCACTTCCCTAAAATAAAAATAAAATGATGGGGTTGGGGATTCACTTTTACTATTTCTAATTTAGAAATCTCCTTCAATATAATATAGAATTTATTCTGTGATATTACTGTCCGACCATATAGGTGGTATTCCTCATTAAGTCAGATTTTAATTAAGTTCGACCAGCCATAAATGCGGTATTATTATTTGTTCATAAACCAGCCATATAGGCGGTAATTATCTGTCACCTAAATACCAGCCATATAGGCGGTGTTATTTTATGTCAAATAAATAAAAACGGCCATTAAGGCGGTAATTCTTTTTAGATTGAATTATAACTTCCATATTATATTTAAAGGAGATTAATCTAAATTAAAATAATAAAAGCTTCACTCTTCCCCAGCGGAAATCTAACTACTAAACATAAAAGAAAAGAGAAGAAGAAGAAGAACTACTACTATTACTGAAAATAAAAATGCATAAATTAAATACTGAAAATAAATACAAACAAGATGCAATCCTTAAATTCCTTACAAAAACCTAAGGAAATCATAAGAATTACAAATGAAATGGCATGGTATTTATAGAAAAACCTAAAGGCTTCTACAAATTTCTCCACTGATTGCTCCACCAAACACTCCACCAAACATGCCACAAAACACTCCACCAAACACTCCACCAAACATGACACCAAACAAGGCACCAAACATGGCAAAGGCACCAAACATGGCACAAAACACTCTTGCATGTTTGGTGGAAGTTTGACAATTTTTATTTTTATTAATTTTATTTTATATTTTGAAAATGACTATAGTAATTACTCAAAATATAATGGATTGTTCATCAATTTCGGCCTTCGAAACTTCAGAATTAGAAAATATTTTGACTTTCAAAATTGTAGATCTTTGAGTCTTCTTCAATCTGAAACTTGAATCAGCTCAATCAGATATTGGATAAAAAAGTTATGGTCAAAGTACGAAACTTGCGTAAAATTGAAATTTCGGACTGCACTTCGTGACATGTATATTAAAATTTCGTTTTTGACCATTTTCATCCGGATTTCATCGTTTTAGCACCGAGTTGATTCCATTAAGTCTCAATATTATTTTTATCTGCAAAATAAATAAAAACATATCAAAACATTCATAAAACTCGAGAAACTATACAAAATATTAGGTTATATGAGTGGGAAATAATGATATAAATATCACTTATAATGCTTGCATGTTTGGTGCCATGTTTAATGCCATGTTTGGTGCCATGTTTGGTTTCATGTTTGATGCCATGTTTGGTGCCATGTTTGGTGGAGCAATTCGTGGAGCAATCGGTGGAGAAATTAGTGGAAGCCTTTAGATTTTCCTATAAATACCAAGTCATTTCATTTGTAATTCTCATGCTTTCCTTAGGTTTTTATAAGGAATTTAAGGATTGCATCTTGTGTGTTTATTCTTAGTAATTTAATTTATGCATTTTTATTTTCAGTAATAGTAGTAATTTCTTTTCTTCTTCCTTTCTTTTCTTTTATGTTCAGTAGTTAGATTTTCCGCTAGGGAATGGTGAAGCTTTTATTATTTTAGTTTAGATAAATCTCCCTTGATTATAATATAGAAATTATAATTCAAATTAAAATGATTACAGCCTTAATGGCCGTTTTTATTTATTTGACATAAAATAACACCGCCTATATGGCTGGTATTTAGGTGACAGATAATTATCGCCTATATGGCTGATTTATGTACAAATAATAATACCGCATTTATGGCTGGTTGGACTTAATTAAAATTTGACTTAATGAGGAATACCACCTATAAGGTCGGACAGTAATATCACAGAATAAATTCTATATTATATTGAAGGAGATTTCTAAATTAGAAATAGTAAAAGTGAATCCCCAACCCCAGCATTTTATTTTTATTGTAGGGAAGTGATGGAACACAATATCCACACTTAATAATTGATTTTCTTTTTATGGGTAATTCTTTAGTTTTTTATTGAGTCTTAAGCTTAATGCTTCTTGTTAATTGTCCATTAATAAGATTGATTTGGTAAACTTAAAATGAACTAGACATAGAGATTTTAGTTTTCAGCCCTAGATTCAATAGTCCACGATCTTCCTTGAGGATAGATAACCCTTTAATAGATTTCCTTACATGATAGGAATATACCTGTCGGGCGGAGGTAGCTATAATTGGAACTTGATCTTAATGAATCCAGGTAATTTGGTTGACATAGACATATGATTCAATTGGGTTATACTGGGTATTTGCACCTGACAATCAACAGAGGCTTTTGCATATTTTTGTGTTCCAGGTTAACAAACTAATTTATTACACATATATAAGAGAATCAATTCATATTTTTAATAATATTGTGTGGAGTCACAACTCTAGATCTTTGAGTCTTTTATTATTTTCCTTAGTATTTTCTTTTGTTTATTTTATTTATTTCAATTAAGGAAAACCACATTCAACCAACAAAACAAACAATCATTCTCTTCTCCCTCTTATTAGATATTCGTAAATAAATAGATTCAATAATTAATAACAATAATAGGAATTATGTCCTCGTGGGATCGATATTTTTATACTACTTGAACGATACGTGCGCTTGAGTTATACGCGTGTGAATGCACCGGTCAAATGACTTGAAATACAACAAAATGTCATATTTTTAAATTATACAAATATGATAAAATTATTTTAAATGAAATATTTCTATATGTTCTGATATTTGGAGTGACCATTGGAGAACACACTCATACATGGGTGTGACTTGTCATTGGATTGATGCATCATTTACCACGCAAAAACGACTTATTGCATTTAGAGTTTTTGATGACCAACATACTGCACAAAATATTTATAGAATGATTAAGGTAATTTTTTATGAATATGGTTTAATAAATAAAATTTTAACAATTGGATTTGATAATTGTAACGACTGGTGGTTTTACTATTGCCCCCACAACGATACTATTCTGTACGAAGCGAAGGCACGAAGAATTAAAATATATTGGGACTCAAATATGCTCATGAGATGATTTTAGGGATGATTGGTTAATTTTTCGAAGTCCCGGGACGAGACTGTACCGTGTTACCTTTGGATAGCCCATAGTATTTGGGGAGTAACTTTTTCATACGATCTCTGATTTGTATGAATTTTATATCGTTGAAAATATGAGACTGAGACCTACAACTTTTGCGTTAAATATTTTCCCAAATTTGGACTAGAACTGAGTCAAAAACGCAAGTCAAAATCTGAATGAATAGTAAATTCAGACCCAAATGATAAAATCTCCAAATTTCTTCATTTCTCTAGACACTTCTACATTGTTCCTTGTATCAATTTAGTCCCACTATATAAAGGGACTACTATTCATTGATTCCAAAGAAATTAGAAGAAAAATTGAAAAAAGAAGGGAGGAAACCGAGAGAAAAAGAGAGGGAAATAAAAGAATGAGAAGAAGAAAGGAAAGAAAGAAGAAAAAGAAGAAAAAGAAGAGAAAGAAGGAGAATGAAGCCAAATAAACCATAGCTACCCTTGGAAGCTTGGAGGATGAAGAAATCAAGTATGTAAAGGTAAGAAACCCATAACCTATTCTCTTAAAATGGTGAAATTGGTGATTTGGCATTGGTGTAGTGTTGAGTACGTGTATATGATGATGATTGTATTATTCCTTTTGTTTTGAGTCAATAAAAAGATTGGAAAAGTTCATTAGTATAGTTTGGGTGAAAATTGGTGAAATTGATAAAGTGAATTTAAGAAAAATCAAATTCTTGATGAATTGATGAATTGTGCATGTAAATGAAGTGTAAATGATGTTTTGTATATTATGTTGTAGTTTGGAAAGTTTAGAATGGAGTGGAGATTAGATAATTTCAGCTTTGATGGAATTTGGAGAAGAAAAGCAGAACCTGGAAAACCCAGGTCGCGTCGCGACGCAAGACCAAAATCACGACTGGCTCCAGAATATTGCGCGTCGCGACGCGCAGTCCTTCTTGCATCGCGACGCGAGACCAATTTCACACCAAATTAGTTTTAAACACCCTAGTTCTACCCCAGCGCGTTAGAGGCCGCCCTTAGAGACTCGTATCAATTTGTTCACATATCCTATATTAAATTAGGTCCATGATAAGCCTTGTATATAATATAGATGATCTTTAAGTATTAGAAGTATCAAGGTTATTTTACTATATTAATTCTAATTAAGTTCCGATCATAAATGATCCTCAGGAACTGCATTCTCCTTTGATCAATGATTCGATGCCAGCTAGGCTCAATCACAGTGAGTAGACCTCTTTCCTTATCTGGTTTTATTTATTAAAGTTTTAAGTTTGACAGCAGACTTATTTTATGCCTTAAGGCGTTAGATTTATTTATGTATTGAGATTAAACTTTACATCACGTTTGGTTGTATTTTAACAGAAAAGTTTTAAAACATTGTTTGCAGATTTCAGTTTTTACATATGACTTTCATGTTTTCGGGGCATGAGGTAAAACCTCACCCCAGTATGTAACTATTACAGAGATACCGTTAGAATTGACGGATACAGAGAACATATGCACATGTAGGGCCAGGATGGTGGCTTAGGTTCGTGTACCTAGTCCTTAGTCTAGAGCTTGGGCAGTAGCATTGATCCGCACTCCCAGTTCTAGTGGTGGTTACGCCCTGTTGAGTCGTTGTACTCGGCGTGACTACACCCAGTTGAGTCATTGTTCTGGGTGTAGAGCTTTACGTCGTAGTTGAGTCGTTGTCCTGGACGTAGGGCACCGCCAGCTTCAGAGATGACTGTAGGCACTGCATTTTTGCATATATGCCCGATGATGAGTCTCGTATGGAGACACTACCTCTTTAGTTGTGAAAGCCGCGAGAAACGGACGTTGGAAGGGTAAAGTTGGAAATTAGCATTTTGTCAGATTTAACTCGCTTGTTTCGCTTCAGGTTCGCTTGTTGGACCTCTGTTTTTAAACACACCAAACCCATTAAATCACATCCAAAGATAATTAAAACATTTAAAATATATGTTACAAATTAAATTTAAATTAAATCTAAGTAAATTAAATAACCAATTAAATTAAATGTTAAATCTAAAACTCACAAACCAATTAAATTAATTAAATTAAATTCAAAAATTAAATTAATTGCAATTCAAATTAAATAAAACAAATTAAAATCAAATACCAAAATTAAATAATTCACTTCACCTAATTTAAATGATTTCTTGCTTTAAATAATTAAAATTAAACACAAATTAAATTAATTGATTTTGTTCCCTTTAAAAAACATGCAGAAACCTTAATCCCCATACCCTCTCAATATAAATATAACACAAACCCTAATCTAGCCGGTGGCCTAACTCTCTCTCTCCTATCTCTGATTCACGGCCAAAAACAACAAAATAACAAGGAAACCCTAAATCCAGAACGTCTTCAATCTCTCTCATCTCCCTCAGCCACACACTTTAAACCTGCCCTCATTCACCTCTTCACGCAAATAAGCCACTAAAACCGTGACGATCACCCAAAAAAAAAACAACACGCACAAGGAAGCCAAAAAACACATCACTCACAACCACCTTCTTCTTCCTCTCGCCTTCTTTTTCCTCACACATTCAGCAGCTCTCGGCCCTCTCTAAAGCACAGCCCTCAGCCCTCTCTGAAACAAAGCTCTCGGCCCTCTCAATAACACGCACAGACCAAATGAATAAACCCTAAAGCCAGGTCCATTCACTCACGACTCTCACGGCAACAAGACATCAACAAACAGCATATGCGCACAAGTCCAGCCCTCAACAAACGCCACAAGCCTCACAAGCAACTCAGCCCAATCCATTGCCCTTCCACGCGCATTACCCCACTACACCCACGCCCTCAACAAACGCCAACAGCCAACAAGTATCTGCGCACTACCTGCCCACTACATTCACGCTACGTTCCTAGCCACCAGCCTTAGTCACGCCCCTTGACCATCAGCCACCTGCCCCTTTGCACCCTCACGATGGCAGCCACAAACTCACGCCACTGACCGAGCATAAAAATAATAATCACTAGGCCACCAAACCGACAATAAGAACCAACACAAACCAGCCAACTTCACGTAACCTGCATGAGCCGACCAAAGAAAAACCAATAAACCCTCATGCAATTAGCCTCGTTCACACAGCCCCTCACGTTAAGCCACTCACCTTCACATACTGCCACGCCTAGCCACCTAAGAACCCCACACACGGCCTTGATTCAAGCACAATGAGAACCCCCACACACTGCTTTGATTCACGCCAATAAGAACCCCACACACTACCTTGATCCACACCAATAAGAACCCTACACACTGCCTTGATTCATGCATGATAACAACCCCCATACACTGCCCTGATTCACGCCGCAAAACATCATTGAACAACCCCACAAACTGCCGTATGTACCCTCCAAAAAAAAAACCACCCAGAACAGTCCCCGAAACTGCCCAAAACTACACCCGAAACAGCAGCCCCAGCCCCTCAAATCACCGTAAAATAGTAGCCTAAAACACCAAAAATAGTGACTAGAAAACAACAAGAGAACAGCAGCGAAACGGAGTGAAAACAGCAGCCCAAATAACAAAACAGCGAGGAAAAATATTGGATTAGTGAACCAGAAAAGTTGCGGAGTACCGACCCTTCCGACGGCCGTGTAACGCCCTTTCGTGAGACGACAAAAGAGGTTAGACCTGAGGGCACCCTTTTATTTATTATCTTTCGTTTATTTTATTTATTTTAAATATTATCGCATGAGAGTCGTTTGAAGCATGATGTGATTGTTGGATGAGCGGGATATGTGTTCCCTTTTGTGGTATATCGGATGGAAACCCGGACGTAAATTCCATAGCCTATTCCGAATGGACGGTAGTATGGTCTGCACTCGGGATACAATGCCACGTACCACTTAAGATACATGTATCTTGTCTCATCCTAACTTGTATTTGAGCATGTTATAGTCTTTAGGTTATTTGTTTATTATTTAAAGCATGGTTTAATTTAGTTTGTTATTTATTTGTTAAAGCATGTTTAAGTTGTTCATTATGCATGTTCTTAGTTTATTATGCGTTTGGGTAATGATTTATACATGTTGATTTAATGGTTCAATATGCTTGTTGTGTTACATTGCGTGGAGTTATTTGGATGAAAGCATGTTAGATCTAAGTACCATTGAGCATGAATGTTGAATAGATTCGATTAGTTTATTGCACAAATCATATCATCACAAGTGACATAAGTAAGGGACCATTCCGAACCCAACAGTTCGAGGTCTTCCCTTGCGAGGGGTGAGTGCGGCCTTAAATCTTTGTCCCGGTTCACACCGGGTGGCGACTCCATGTTATTTCGTACTCCCAACTAGGCCGCGAGCCTAGAACAGCGTCGTCAAGTTCTATTGTCCACAGTCTGGCGACTCCACTGGGGATAAGAGAATTGGCCCCGAAATCATGTCTTGTGATGTGTATGATCTGTGCATTAGTTGACCGTTTCTATAGTGGGTTGAGGGAGTTCAATCAAAGGCATTGTCATAAACCCACATGAGAACCATAATTGTATATCCTGTAGAAGTTGCCCCTTTATGCTTTTGATAACCACATTCATATTATATCTCATATGTCGCATGCATCTCATGCATACATGCATCATGTTAACCCTCTGTGTCTTAAAAGCCATCATAGATATCCGTTGGGTTAGAGGAAAAAAAAGTTATTCAAGAGGAGTTTAGCAAACATGGATAGCGGGGAAAATGAAATCGAGAAATAGAAAAGCTTACGGAAAGGATAGAAAGACCATTGGGGGGCCTTCGAAAAAAAAGAAAAAAAAAAGAGAGAAAAGAAAAAAAGAGGGAAAAGAAAAAAACAAAGAAAAAAAAAAGAAGAAAAAAAAAGGAAAAAAAGAGAGAAAAAAATTGTTTGTTTTTAGTCATTGATAGTTAGACATAAGTCCGATGATGGAATTGATTGCTTTAGAGTGAAACTTTAGAAACGATAAACCATCGACGTGCTTTTATCTGATGCTTTGAATTGTTGATCTATGCTAGACTCGTAAGCACTTCACTATAGGTTCTTAGCGGTGAAAACCTGAGTAGTTGGCAAGGTGACTAGTTGAAGAAATTGCGGGTCGATGAATGACAGTTTGCTTAGATGTCTATCCTGACTTGCTTGTGTTATGATGTGTGGTATGCTTGAAAAAAAAAGTCTCTAAAGAAAATAAATAAACCGCCTATAACCGATAAGCGTGAAGCTACCCATGGGCGAGTATTAGGACCACCATGAGGATAAATGCTACCTTAAAGGGTAGGTGTGTTGCAAAAAAAAATGATGAAAAAAAAGAAAAAGAGAGAGATACAAAAGAAAAGAAAAATAAAGCCATACCACTTTGAGCACGGAAAAGCAATTGCAGAGCATACCTGAGACGTCTAGGTTGGTTTGACCCACCGATCCCTATTTCTGAAACGAAATCTTCAAGTTAGTTTACCTAAGGATTAAGCTGTGAAAGAACCTTTGCACACACACACTTTGAGTCTGACATAGATCATTTATTTAAAAACTCAGATTTGAGTTGCATTGAGTGTTTTGAATGTTCTCTGGTTTCATTACTGGACATTCATTGAGGACGATAATATGTATAACTATTGGGACTATTTCATAGCATGTGATATAGTATGATGATATGGAAGGCCCCACCATATGGTTCATCTTGACCAAGTGCAAACAGCAGGGAGCAGAAAGCTAAATCAAGATTGGGGACGACCAGTCTACCACCTCGTGAATCCGGGACATAACAATAAATTGAGCCATGAGACCAGAGAGAAGACTGTGCAATCACCTGGAAAACTGGCGGAAGACCTAACCCAACGAGATAGGAAACTCATTCATGCATGCATGCATACACGTAACATATTTTGCATTCTTTTTTGTGTTTGTTTCGTTTTGTATTCACAGGTTTTAAAAAAGAAAAAGAGAAAGCGGCAAAGACAAGCCAACCAGAATCAGCAACATATGAGTAGTAGTTTTGGGGATGAATCCCAGGGTTGAGGCCCATATCAGTTTCAGTTTTAGGGATGAGTCCCGGGGGCGAGGCCCGCACCAGTATTGATATCAGTTTTAGGGATGAGTCCCAGGGTTGAAGCCCGCGTTGTCAGCATCAGTTTCAGGAATGAATTCCAGGGTCGAGGCTCACATCAGTATCAACTCAGGGTCGAGGCCCACATTATCAGCAGTTTCGGGAATGAATCCCAGGGGAATGAATCCCAGGGGAATGAATCCCAGGGTCGAGGCCCACATTATCAGCAGTTTCGGGAATGAATCCCAGGGTCGAGGACCACTTCATCAGAGTTTTAGAATGAATCCAGGGAATGAATCCCAGGGCCGAGGCCCACGTCGTCAGAATTTGGAATGAATCCAGGGAATGAATCCCAGGGCCGAGGCCCACATCAGCAGAATTTTGGAATGAATCCTATGGTCGAGGCCCATGTCGTCAGAATTTGGAATGAATCCAGGGAATGAATCACAGGGTCGAGGCCCACATCAGCAGAGTTTTTGGAATGAATCCCAGGGTCGAGGCCCACATCGTCAGAGTTTTGGAATGAATCCGGGAATGAATCCCAAGGTTGAGGCCCACATCACCAGCAGTTTCAGGATCCCAGGGTTGAGGCTCACATCACCGACAGTACCCGAGAATGAATCATAGGGCCGAGGCCCACGCTGTCAGAGTTTTGGAATGAATCCAAGAATGAATCATAGGGCAAGGCCCACATTATTATCAGCATCTGTGGCGAGGCCCACATCAATATCAGTATGGGGGCGAGGCCCATATCAGTATCAGTATGGGACGAGGCCCATGTCAGTACCATTTTGGGGCGAGGCCCATATCAGTATCAACATCTGGGGCGAGGCCCACATCAGTATCATTTTGAGGGCAAGGTCCCTATTGACAGCGGTGTTGGGTCGAGGTGCTCCCATTGTCGGTTGTAGTTCCGGGTCGAGGTGCCCACTACATCATCATTTTGAGGGCGAGGCCCCTATTGACAGCGGTGTTGGGTCGAGGTGCCCAGGGTCGAGGTGCCCCCGTTGTCGGTTGTAGTTCCGGGTCGAGGTGCCCATTACATCATCATTTTGAGGGCGAGGTCCCTATTGTCAGCGGTGTTGGGTCGAGGTGCCCCCGTTGTCGGTTGTAGTTCCGGGTCGAGGTGCCCAGGGTCGAGGTGCCCACTACATCATCAGTTTGAGGGCGAGGTCCCTATTGTCAGCGGTGTTGGGTCGAGGTGCCCAGGGTCGAGGTGCCCCCATTGTCGGTTGTAGTTCCGGGTCGAGGTGCCCACTACATCATCAGTTCGAGGGCGAGGTCCCTATTGTCAGCGGTGTTGGGTCGAGGTGCCCCCGTTGTCGGTTGTAGTTCTGGGTCGAGGTGCCCAGGGTCGAGGTGCCCACTACATCATCAGTTCGAGGGTGAGGTCTCTACTGTCAGCGGTGTTGGGTCGCGGTGCCCAGGGTCGAGGTGCCCCCGTTGTCGGTTGTAGTTCTGAGTCGAGGTGCCCAGGGTCGAGGTGCCCACTACATCATCAGTTCGAGGGCGAGGTCCCTATTTTCAGCGGTGTTGGGTCGAGGTGCCCAGGGTCGAGGTGCCCCCGTTGTCGGTTGCAGTTCCGGGATGCGTCCCAGGGTCGAGAGCCTACTGCATCATCATCACAGTTCACATTCGGTGGTTCGGGAACAAAGCCCAGAGGTCGAGGCGCCTCGCCACCATATCTACTACATCAGCAAATCAGTTCGAAGCAGCGGGCAAACCAGGTGGCAGCTGGCGAGCCAGGCAAGTGAAAATGCATTGCACGTACTTTGATAAGATTGTCACTGTTACACATTACACAAGTCCCATCAAAGTGGGGGCGACTGTAGGCACTGCATTTTTGCATATATGCCCGATGATGAGTCTCGTATGGAGACACTACCTCTTTAGTTGTGAAAGCCGCGAGAAACAGACGTTGGAAGGGTAAAGTTGGAAATTAGCATTTTGTCAGATTTAACTCGCTTGTTTCGCTTCAGGTTCGCTTGTTGGACCTCTGTTTTTAAACACACCAAACCCATTAAATCACATCCAAAGATAATTAAAACATTTAAAATATATGTTACAAATTAAATTTAAATTAAATCTAAGTAAATTAAATAACCAATTAAATTAAATGTTAAATCTAAAACTCACAAACCAATTAAATTAATTAAATTAAATTCAAAAATTAAATTAATTGCAATTCAAATTAAATAAAACAAATTAAAATCAAATACCAAAATTAAATAATTCACTTCACATAATTTAAATGATTTTTTGCTTTAAATAATTAAAATTAAACACAAATTAAATTAATTGATTTTGTTCCCTTTAAAAAAACATGCAGAAACCCTAATCCCCATACACTCTCAATATAAATATAACACAAACCCTAATCTAGCCGGTGGCTTAACTCTCTCTCTCCTATCTCTGATTCACGGCCAAAAACAACAAAATAACAAGGAAACCCTAAATCCAGAACGTCTTCAATCTCTCTCATCTCCCTCAGCCACACACTTTAAACCTGCCCTCATTCACCTCTTCACGCAAATAAGCCACTAAAACCGTGACGATCACCCAAAAAAAAAAACAACACGCACAAGGAAGCCAAAAAACACATCACTCACAACCACCTTCTTCTTCCTCTCGCCTTCTTTTTCCTCACACATTCAGCAGCTCTCGGCCCTCTCTAAAGCACAGCCCTCAGCCCTCTCTGAAACAAAGCTCTCGGCCCTCTCAATAACACGCACAGACCAAATGAATAAACCCTAAAGCCAGGTCCATTCACTCACGACTCTCACGGCAACAAGACATCAACAAACAGCATCTGCGCACAAGTCCAGCCCTCAACAAACGCCACAAGCCTCACACGCAACTCAGCCCAATCCATTGCCCTTCCACGCGCATTACCCCACTACACCCACGCCCTCAACAAACGCCAACAGCCAACAAGTATCTGCGCACTACCTGCCCACTACATTCACGCTACGTTCCTAGCCACCAGCCTTAGTCACGTCCCTTGACCATCAGCCACCTGCCCCTTTGCACCCTCACGATGACAGCCACAAACTCACGCCACTGACCGAGCATAAAAATAATAATCACTAGGCCACCAAACCGACAATAAGAACCAACACAAACCAGCCAACTTCACGTAACCTGCATGAGCCGACCAAAGAAAAACCAATAAACCCTCATGCAATTAGCCTCGTTCACACAGCCCCTCACGTTAAGCCACTCACCTTCACATACTGCCACGCCTAGCCACCTAAGAACCCCACACACGGCCTTGATTCAAGCACAATGAGAACCCCCACACACTGCTTTGATTCACGCCAATAAGAACCCCACACACTACCTTGATCCACACCAATAGGAACCCTACACACTGCCTTGATTCATGCATGATAACAACCCCCATACACTGCCCTGATTCACGCCGCAAAACTCCTTGAACAGCCCCACAAACTGCCGTATGTACCCTCCAAAAAAAAACCACCCAGAACAGTCCCCGAAACTGCCCAAAACTACACCCGAAACAGCAGCCCCAGCCCCTCAAATCACCGCAAAATAGTAGCCTAAAAAACCAAAAATAGTGACTAGAAAACAACAAGAGAACAGCAGCGAAACGGAGTGAAAACAGCAGCCCAAATAACAAAACAGCGAGGAAAAATATTGGATTAGTGAACCAGAAAAGTTGCGGAGTATCGACCCTTCCGACGGCCGTGTAACGCCCTTTCGTGAGACGACAAAAGAGGTTAGACCTGAGGGCACCCTTTTATTTATTATCTTTCGTTTATTTTATTTATTTTAAATATTATCGCATGAGAGTCGTTTGAAGCATGATGTGATTGTTGGATGAGCGGGATATGTGTTCCCTTTTGTGGTATATCGGATGGAAACCCGGACATAATTTCATAGCCTATTCCGAATGGACGGTAGTATGGTCTGCACTCGGGATACAATGCCACGTACCACTTAAGATACATATATCTTGTCTCATCCTAACTTGTATTTGAGCATGTTATAGTCTTTAGGTTATTTGTTTATTATTTAAAGCATGGTTTAATTTAGTTTGTTATTTATTTGTTAAAGCATGTTTAAGTTGTTCATTATGCATGTTCTTAGTTTATGATGCGTTTGGGTAATGATTTATACATGTTGATTTAATGGTTCAATATGCTTGTTGTGTTACATTGCGTGGAGTTATTTGGATGAAAGCATGTTAGATCTAAGTACCCTTGAGCATGAATGTTGAATAGATTCGGTTAGTTTATTGCACAAATCATATCATCACAAGTGACATAAGTAAGGGACCATTCCGAACCCAACAGTTCGAGGTCTTCCCTTGCGAGGGGTGAGTGCGGCCTTAAATCTTTGTCCCGGTTCACACCGGGTGGCGACTCCATGTTATTTCGTACTCCCAACTAGGCCGCGAGCCTAGAACAGCGTCGTCAAGTTCTGTTGTTCCCAATGACGCATGATGACACTCAGTTGAGTTGTTGTCTTGGTGCAGTGAGATGTCAAATTGAGTCGTTGTCCTAGACATTAGAGACCTGGTGATTATTCCCGGACACGTCCAATTGAGTCGATTTCCTGATGTAGAGCAGTTTTTATTTATTTTTTTTAGATTTTCAGTACACAGATTTCAGATTTTTAGTACATAGTTTTCAGATAACAGTTTTCAATTTTTCAGCAGATGCTCCGATACAGTTTCCAGTAATGATTTTCAGATACAATTTTCAGAAAAGAGTTTATGGATTTTAGCATATAGCTTTCATAAACCAGTATTTTAAAAACAGTTTCAGAAAGACGAAGTTATCAAAAGTAAAGTTTTTATGTAAAGATATTTATAGAACTATAGTTTTTGAAAACAAAAGATTTTACATCAGTTTTCAGTTATTGTCCACTCACTTAGATCGTATGTCGATCTAATCCCCGACTCCCAGTGTTGGGGTTGGTGCTCAGAGCGCCAATTCCCGGTTGTATTTCTATTGAATACTTCTGTAAAATATTATTATTATGAATAATATATGCAGTTTCTATAATATAATCTATCTTTTATATGGTAAAGACGTAATGACCTTAGAATGATTAGTCATGGTACAGTTGCAAAAGCGTCGCAATGGACATTGAGTAGTATCATGATGTTATCATTCTCAGACAGTTCCTGGTCAAGGTTTACACTACTTGGTCAGTATAGTAAACTCATTGAGACCAGTACATGACGTATACTGGAATATATGATTTCAATGGTTTCTCAATGAACCATAAGTCTTGGAGATTAGTATATACGTGTAGGTGTTTATAGCGGATAAACACTGAACGACTCACCGAAGATTCTTAATGGACGGTGCACCAACGTCAATAAGAATCTTCTCGGGGTTGAGTAGCACTTGTGATTCTTAGACTTGAGATGCCATTGTGGGCACATGAGACATCTTCTGCACTTAGATGACAGTCACGTCAACGATCTATTTAGATCTGACATCCGCCTGTTCGTTGGGTGTAGATAGATCCTCAGGGTGTCCTATGTGTATCAAGAGAGGATCCGTCAGTTCTGTGTACCAGAGCATAGGTAGTCCATATGATTAGCAATCAGATAAAACCATGGGCCCGTGGTAAAGTTTAGAAGCTAGTTCTAAACATTCTTTTAGAGATTGCTAATTGAATAGTCGACTGGATAATCCCCGTAGAGATTTGACGTTTACATCTATATCTCTGGGATTTATCCGGATACCTGTGACGAAGGAATTATACATTTGCCATGACCTCGACCTGTATGGTTCAGCAAGATTATCCGTGATCGTCATAATCTATGAGTGGATAGATTATGGACACGAAATTTGATTTCGTGACGGATATACCTAAATCTAGAGAGTCTCAATAATGAAACATACTCGTAGAGCATTAGAGCAACATTAATAAATAATATTGATTATTTATAAAGTCGTTTAAATGTTAAACGCAAGATACGTGCTAAAGGGACTAGATAGTCATTTGCCTAATTATTGTGTATTTACATTTAATACTTGATTAATTTAAATACACATTAATTAATAGTCAAAATGAGTTATTTGACTTATATCCTAAATGAATATATGTTTTTAATATTTAATGTAAATATTATACATATATTTAATATATTTGTATTTAATTAATTAATTAATTATTTAATTGTTAAATGATTAAATTAATTAAAATATAAATATCTTACATTAGGATATTTGATGTAAATGATATTAGTTGCCTTTTTGACTTAAATAAATATCCATAAAGTGTTTTAGATATTTATCAAGTTGATTAAATGATTTTGAAGTGAAAAATTTGGTATATACTTGCTTATATTTTCGGCCAAGGCTAAAAATTGTAGGAGTATATATTGTTTTCATTTCTTTTTCATTTGTTAACCTAATACACTTTTTACAAACTCCATTAAAAAGAAAAAAAAAAGAAGATAGTGAAGAAGAAAGGATAAAAACCAAAGAAAAGCTTGGATTTTGTAAGTTTTTCCAACTTACCATTAGATAAGAAATTGTTCCTTATGATCTAGGCTATAACATATGATGTTCTTAAGTTATTCCTTTCTTTATTCTTTGTGTTTTTGTTTATGGAAGTTTTGATGGAAGTGTTGAGCATGTGTGATGAAGGAAGATTATGACTATTGTAGTAATAACCTTTCTTTTAAGGTTTTGGAAACCATGTTGCTAATCTAGAGTTGTTGACCCACTCTTAAATGACCTAGATTTGATCTTGAGTTGTTTCATTGTGTTGAGACTTGGATTGGATGGAAGAATGATGATTGAAACAATTGATTTAACTAATTTGGTCTAATTTGTCCAATTTGAGGAAATTGAAAAATTAGGGTTCATGACCAATTCCAAATTTGGGGCTTTCATATATGTTGTGTATTTGGATGTGTATATGATGCATATAAAGTTTCACGTTGATTGGATTACATCTTGATGTGTTTTGAGACATGAAATGACAAAAGGCACAAAATGCCCACCTAAGCAGTGCATTCGGCCTTGGCTTGATTTTTGGGGATTTTGTGTTGTCTTGGTGTTTTAATGTTTTGAACATGCTAAGTTAATCTTAGAAATGATTTAGAATCATTCAAATTTGATTTGATCAATTTCGGACTAAAATGGACAAAATACCAAGTATAAGGGCAATTCGGTAAATTCACTTAAATATGATTTATTTGAATTTTATTTCATAATTTGATTATTGGAATGTTAAATAAATATGTTTATTTAATTAATTCGAGAAAAAGTTTTGAAATCAGAAAATTTGATTTCCCGCCGCTTCCGCTGCGTTATCGGATTCCGCCCCTAAAAACCCATACAAAATGGTATCAGAGCGAGTCTGATTCTAGGCCACTTGAAATGATTAGCCTTCATTAAATCAATGTTTAATCATTTTTTCTTCACTTTATGCATGCTTGTTAGAATCTAAATTGGTTAGATTTAGGGTGTATGACACTTAGCGGAAAAATCCCTAATTAATAAGGTTTGAATGTAATTATGTATTTGATGCATGTTATGTGGTCCGTCTTGTCATTACGGTTTATGAATACTTCTTTATGACTACATCCGAGACCGTGCCTCTACTGTGAGGGTGTAGCCGATAAAGATTTATTTATACCGGATGTATACCAGATACTAGGTAAATTCAAGTAAAAGCGGAATTCTGAACGTGCCCTAGCTGTCAGGATTACGTAAGTAACTTGAGTTTATCATTGACGAGTTTAACCTTGGTACGTCTCCTTGTGGGCCTGCCTTCGTAGCGACAACGAGAAACGACCAGGACCGGAAACCCATGAGTCATTTGAGAATGATTGACAAATGAGTTGTCTACCTGATGAATATACGTAGGCGAGACTGTGCCTCTACTGTGAGCCGAAATATATTCACGGGATCCACCTTTCACTATTTGTATTTAATTTAATTATTAAAACTATGTACTCTGTTTGGGGATTACTGTATTGCATGATTTAGTGGGAGAGGCATATTAGATTAAAATCCATGATCTAGTTTATGCTTTCGATATTATATGAAACTGCTTAATTTCTGCTAACCGTTTTTCGTGATCTATATGATAGATTTGCGATGGCGGCATAATCTACAAATCAGTTTGCGCGTATGCTTGATGCCAACAAACTGAAAGGCGCTGAGAACTTTGCTGACTGGGAACTGGATTTGAGGATTGTCCTCGATTCAGAAAAGCTGGGTTATATTCTTGAGGGTCCGTTGCCCCTTGCTGTGGGTGAGGATGCTACGAAGCAGGAACGCCAAGTTTATGAAACTTGGAAAGATGATGATTTAAGGGTTAAATCATACATCCTCAGTTCACTGTCTCCAAAACTCAAGCAACAGTACTATGGTATGCTAGATTTTTATAGTGTGATGACGCGATTGAGACAATCGTTTGAGAACCAAGAACAAGTGATTGTTCACAAAGTTGCCATGGAACTGTTCCATGCGCGTCTGGATGAGGGGCAAGCTGTTAGCCCACATGTTCTTCAGATGATCGATTTGATCGATCAATTGAGGCAACATAATCTCATTTTGAATGACATTCTCGTTAGGAGTGTCATTCTTAGTTCACTTCCAGCTTTATTTCGCCAGTTCGTGATGTACTTCAACATGAATGAGACTGTCTGTACCTACCAGGAGCTACATAGGATGTTGCTCACGGCAGAATAAGATCTTAAGAAGGGAGTACCGGCTCGCCCACCTAGATCTACTTCTCTTTCTGCTTCTTCCCAAGGATGGTCCAAGGGAAAGAAGAAGAAAGGGAAGAAGAAGAAGGATTTTGGTCCTCAACAGCAGGCGAAGATTGCGAAGCCCAAAAAGGCTTCTGAAGACAAATACCACCACTGCGGCAAAGTCGGGCACTGGAAGAGGAACTGTCCTGATTACATTGCCCAGCTGAGGAGAGACATAGCATTTACATCAGGCACTTTTATTTTTCCAGTTATTGATTTATCTTTGGCTTGTGAAGCCGTTACATCCAGCTGGATTTTAGATTCTGCTTGTCCTATTCACATTTGCAATTCGTTGCAGGTGCTGAAGGAAAGTAGAAGGCTGAAGCCTGGAGAGATGCAGTTGCGATTCGGGAGTGGAGACTCTCTGGATGTAGTTGCGGTTGGAGTATGCGAGGTCTCATTGCCGAATGGGACACTTTTGTTACATGACTGCCATTTTGTATCGGGATGTGTCACTAATATTATATCACTTTTTGTATTGGATACAGAAGGATTTTGTATGAATATTAAGAATAGTTCTTTGTATTTATATGATAGAAATAATATTCAGATCCTTTGTTGTCCAAACCAGCATGGTCATTATACATTGCAACTTAAAAGATATATTAAATACTGGAGTTAATAAACGTAGTTTACCTGTAATTAATAATACTGAACTTTGGCATATGAGACTTGGTCACATTGGCGTTAAACGCCTTACCCAATTGGTTAGGAATGGTTTGATACCAGATCTTACCATTGAATCCTATCCAACTTGTGAATCCTGTATTCAGGGTAAGATGACCAAAGCCCCATTTTCTGGTGTTGGACACCGTGCCACTAACTTACTGGAACTCATACATTCTGATGTATGTGGTCCACTAAGTCAGACCGCTCACAGTGGTTATTCGTACTTCGTTACCTTTACCGATGATCTGTCATGGTACGGTTATGTCTATTTGATGCGACATAAATCGTAAACCTTTGAAAAGTTCAAAGAATTCCGAAATGAAGTAGAAAAACAAACTGGTAAATATATTAAATGCCTTCGATCAGATCGAGGCGGCGAATATATGAGTGGTGAGTTTATGGATTATATGAAGGAGAATGGGATTCTCGCTCAATATACTCCTCCAGGTACCCCACAGCACAATGGAGTATCCGAGAGGAGAAATCAGACTTTATTGGATATGGTCCGATCAATGTTGAGTTCACAGATTGCCCTATTACTTATGGGGCTACTCTCTTTAACAGGCGCACATCTTTTGAATAAGATTCCTTCAAGGCTGTTCCTACGACACCGTATGAGATATGGTTCGGTAGGAGACCAAATCTTAATTATATTAAGGTTTGGGGTTATCCTGCCTATGTCAGGGTGACTCAGCAAGATAAGCTTTCGCCTCGAGGGCAAAAGTTTAGGTTTGTTGGATACCCCTCAAATACGAGGGGATATCTGTTCTATGATACCGAGCATCGAAATGTATTCGTAGCTCGCTTCGCAAAATTTCTAGAAGTAGAATTTTTGTCAGAAGGTGGTAATCATAGACAAGTTGAGCTTGATGAAGTCCAACCTGAAAACAACGAGCCAACGGAGGAACCTGAAGTTCAAGTAGATGAAGTACCTTCAACACACACACTCCGTAGGTCGCAAAGGGTATCTAGACCTCCTGAACGCTTGTATTTGATACAAGAAAAGAGTCTGGATGTTCTCTTAGTTGGAGAGACATATCCTTTCACCTATAGAGAATCGATGTTGGACATCGACTCCGTGAAATGGCAAAGTGCCATGAAATCTGAGATAGACTCAATGCATGAGAATCAAGTTTGGGACTTGGTTCCGCTTCCCGAAGGAATTGTTCCTATCGGTTGTAAATGGGTTTACAAGAGGAAGCGAGGGCCTGACGGTAAGGTTGAAACTTACAAGGCACGACTGGTAGCAAAAGGTTACACGCAGCGACCTGGCGTCAACTACGATGAAACTTTTTCACCAGTTGCAATGCTTAAGTCTATTCGGATTTTGCTTTCTATAGCTGCGTATCATGATTACGAGATTTGGCAAATGGATGTCAAAACGGCTTTTCTAAATGGATTTCTTGATGAAGAAATCTATATGGAACAGCCGGAAGGTTTTGCGTACAGTGAAAACTCGGGCATGGCATGTAAGCTTAATAAGTCCATTTATGGACTTAAACAAGCTTCACGAAGTTGGAATCTTCGATTTGACTAGATTATTAGATCGTCTGGTTTTCTCAAGAATTCGGAAGAATCCTGTGTGTATCAGAAGGCCAGTGGGAGCATGGTCTTATTTTAATCCTATATGTTGATGACATCCTAATCATTGGGAATGATTTAGGTATGTTACAAAACGTCAAAGCATACCTCTGTAAGAATTTCTCCATGAAGGACTTGGGAGAAGCTTCCTATGTTTTAAGGATAAAAACTCTATAGAGATAGACAAATGAGGCTGATTGGGTTATCCCAATCAACGTACATTGATAAGATCTTGGAACGGTATAGTTTTGGTAACTGTAAGACAGAAAAATACCATTCAGACATGGGATTCATCTTTCAAAGAAGATGTGTCCACAAACAGAAAATGAGAAGGTTAGAATGTCTAACCAGCTTATGCTTCGTGTTGGGTAGCATAATGTATGCCATGTTATGTACGGGCCTGATATCAGTTTCGCTATTAGCGTAACTAGTAGATATCAGTCCAATCCAGGTAATGACCATTGGATGGCCATTAAACATATCCTAAAGTATCTTAAGGTACTAAGGATAAGTTGATTATTTATGGAGGGAAACGAGCTGCAGGTTAATGGGTATACAGACTCCGATTTCCAATCGGATCCCGATGATAGAAAGTCTACATCTGGATTTGTTTTACCCTTAACGGAGGTGCAGTTATTGGAAGAGTTCCAAACAGGGATCGACAGTAGATTCCACCACTGAGGCGGAATATATTGCAGCTTCTGAAGCTGCAAAAGAGGCTGTGTGGATAAAGAACTTTATCACAGAATTGGGAGTTGTCCCAAGTATCGAGAATGCGATTCCGTTATACTGTGATAATACTGGAGCCATTACGCAAGCAAAGGAACCGATGGCGCATCAGAAGTCGAAGCATGTGGAACGTAAGTACCACATCATTCGAGATTGTGTCGCGATGGGATATTATCGTATGCAAGGTACCGAGTGAAGATAATGTAGCAGACCCACTGACGAAGGCCATACCTCCGAAGTTTTTTGATAAACACGTGGAGTCGATGGGTATTAGATACAATCGATATTGGCACTAGAGCAAGTGTGAGATTTTGTTGGGGTTGGTGCTCAGAGCGCCAATTCCCGGTTGTATTTCTGTTGAATACTTCTGTAAAACTTATTATTATGAATAATATATGCATTCTATATATAATCTATCTTTTATATGGTAAAGACGTAATGACCTTAGAATGATTAGTCATGGTACAGTTGCAAAAGCGTCGCAACGGACATTGAGTAGTATCATGACGTTATCATTCTCAGACAGTTCCTGGTCAAGGTTTACACTACTGGTCAGTATAGTAAACCTATTGAGACCGGTACATGTCGTATACTGGAATATAAGATTCCAATGGTTTCTCAATGAACCATAAGTCTTGGAGACTAGTATAGACGTGTAGGGTGTTATAGCGGATAAACACTGAACGACTCACCGAAGATTCTTAATGGATGGTGCACCAGCGTCAATAAGAATCTTCTCGAGTGAGTAGCACTTGTGATTCTTAGACTTGAGATGCCATTGTGGGCACATAAGACATCTTCTGCACTTAGATGACAGTCACGTCAACGATCTATTTAGATCAGACCTCCGCATGTTCGTTGGGTGTAGAAGATCCTCAGGGTGTCCTATGTGTATCAAGATAGGATCCGTCAGTTCTGTGTACCAGAGCATAGGTAGTCCATATGATTAGCAATCAGATAAAACCATGGCCCCGTGGTAAGTTTAGAAGCTAGTTCTAAACATTCTTTTAGAGATTGTTAATTGAATAGTCGACTGGATAATCCCCGTAGAGATTTGACGTTTACATCTATATCTCTGGGATTTATCCGGATACCTGTGACAGAGGAATTATATATTTTCCATGACCTCGACCTGTATGGTTCAGCGAGAATATCCGTGATCGTCATAATCTACGGGTGGATAGATTATGGACACGAAATTTGATTTCGTGATGGATATACATGAATCTAGAGAGTCTCAATAATGAAACATACTCGTAGAGCACTAGAGCAACATTAATAAATAATATTGATTATTTATAAAGTCGTTTAAAGGTTAAACGCAAGATACGTGCTAAAGGGACTAGATAGTCATTTGCCTAATTATTGTGTATTTATATTTAATACTTGATTAATTTAAATACACATTAATTAATAGTCAAAATGAGTTATTTGACTTATATCCTAAATGAATATATGTTTTTAATATTTAATGTAAATATTATACATATATTTAATATATTTGTATTTAATTAATTAATTAATTATTTAATTGTTAAATGATTAAATTAATTAAAATATAAATATCTTACATTAGGATATTTGATGTAAATGATATTAGTTGCCTTTGTTGACTTAAATAAATATCCATAAAGTGTTTTAGATATTTATCAAGTTGATTAAATGATTTTGAAATGAAAAATTTGGTATATACTTGCTTATATTTTCGGCCAAGGCTAAAAATTGTAGGAGTATATATTGTTTTCATTTCTTTTTCATTTGTTAACCTAATACACTTTTTACAAACTCCATTAAAAAGAAAAAACAAAGAAGATAGTGAAGAAGAAAGGATAAAAACCAAAGAAAGGCTTGGATTTGGTAAGTTTTTCCAACATACCATTAGATAAGAAATTGTTCCTTATGATCTAGGCTATAACATATGATGTTCTTAAGTTATTCATTTCTTTATTCTTTGTGTTTTTGTTAATGGAAGTTTTGATGGAAGTGTTGAGCATGTGTGATGAAGGAAGATTATGACTATTGTAGTAATAACCTTTCTTTTAAGGTTTTGGAAATCATGTTGCTAATCTAGAGTTGTTGACCCACTCTTAAATGACCTAAATTTGATCTTGAGTTGTTTCATTGTGTTGAGACTTGGATTGGATGGAAGAATGATGATTGAAACAATTGATTTAACTAATTTGGTCTAATTTGTCCAATTTGAGGAAATTGAAAAATTAGGGTTCATGACCAATTCCAAATTTGGGGCTTTTCATATATGTTGTGTATTTGGATGTGTATATGATGCATATAAAGTTTCATGTTGATTGGATTACATCTTGATGTGTTTTGAGACATGAAATGACAAAAGGCACAAAATGCCCACCTAAGGAGTGCATTCGACCTTGGCTTGATTTTTGGGGATTTTTTGTTGTCTTGGTGTTTTAATGTTTTGAACATGCTAAGTTCATATTAGAAATGATTTAGAATCATTCAAAATTGATTTGATCAATTTCGGACTAAAATGGACAAAGTACCAAGTATAAGGGCAATTCGGTAAATTCACTTAAATATGATTATTTGAATTGAATTTTATTTCATAATTTGATTATTGGAATGTTAAATAAATATGTTTATGTAATTAATCCGAGAAAAAAGTTTTGAAAGCGGAAAATTCGATTTTCCGCCGCTTCCGCCTGCGTTACCGGATTCCGCCCCTAAAAACCCATACACCCAGTATTTGTTTTGTAGGAATTCCAAGAGGACGAGCTCGGGAGAACAGATACTGATGTAGTCACCAGGGATGGAGTCCACCAGTATTAAGTCATATATCATGAGAGTCCAGTCAGTGTCAAAGTAAAAGTTTCATGTACGCACTAGTGTAGTATGAGTCATTATGAGTACCTGTTAATATTTGTAAAGAAAAGTATTTAGAGTACACATATATGAGAAAAAAAAAGTATTTTAAATTGAGTTATGGTTCCCATCCATGACATTGGATTTGAATAGCTTTGAATACAATCAAGAAGTTAGAGGCTTATGGGGTTAACACTGCTTTCCCCTACCGGTAACATCTCCCAAATCGGGGATGTTACAATAATGCATCTGAAAATACTGCATCTATCAATGATTTAAAATAAATATGTCAATCAAATTTAGGGGGTTGATTTTTTCATATTCGTTGCACATGTTATGTCTTTAACTTATGTGTTCAAGATGGTTTGGAAAAATTATCACCTTTCATTGATCCTATTAAGAAAGCACTTAATTGTATTTGGTCATATTCTCAAGTTAGGAGAGAATGGGTCAAGTTTTGCAAAATAAATGGTATTAAACCGATTAAATTTTCAAGAGATGTTCCAACACGTTGAAATTCAACTTTTTTTTTATGTCAAGCATTACAATACAAAGATGCATTATGTAGTTTTTTCTCAACATGTTCAAAATATCACACTTTTTCCTAGTCAATGGGATATTTGTGAAAAAAATTTTGAAATTTTAAAAGTTTTTAATGATGCTACTTTAATTTTTAGCCGAGTTTATTATCCTACATCACATTTATTTCTTCTTGAAAGTTTGAATATTGTTGGTACTCTCGATGAACATCTTGAAAGTAACGATCCTAATGATATTGTTTTGTCGCCATTACTGTTATGAAACATAAATGGTTGAATTATTTTAGAGAAATTCTTTTACTTTATCTTATTGCTGCTGTTTTTTATCCTAGATTTAAATTAGAAGGTTTGAATAATGTTTTACAAGCTTACAATACTTATTTAGGAATATTAGATGATATTGATATTAAAAGAATAATAATGAGATTAAGAAATGATTTAATTAAGTTATTTAATGATTATATTGTAAGATATAACTTAGGAACTTTAGATGAATCTAGTAGTAGCGAACCGATAATTCAAACAAGACTTAGCGCAGGGGATCATTGGTTACTGCAACGAAATAAAAAAGCTAGGGATACAACCACTAATAATCTCGAATTAGATAATTATTTATCTACAAATTTCGAGTTTCCTACCGAAAGTTTAGTTAGTAAAAATTTTAAAATCCTTGATGTTGGACATATATGACCCATAGCATCACTATTTATACAGAACATGGTGTTGTTGTACAGATTAACTATGTGACAAAGGAAATTGCTCTTTTATCATTAGTAATTGGATTACCAAGATATATAAATATATATAAATAATAAAAGTCCTTATGATTAGTTCCGGATTGAGATGATAGGAGACAGTATCAATCCACGAAGGTTTAATCATTAAATAATCTCTAATCGTAGTATTATCGAGATTAGACATCGATAATGCGGAATAGACTAGTATTACACTTGTGCGCATTGTGGGAGCACAACGACATAGTTCTCATATATATAAGTATTGGATACTTATGCAAGTGTGATAGGAGGTTGTGTTTACCGATGGTACGGAAACAGCTTCGCTCTGGATAGACCCATCAGAATCTCATTGGTAGTATGACTATGTGTCTATGGGAATCCGTATCAGGGTAGGTGTATTTAGACCCGGCCGGCGGTTCGGTTCCGGTTCGGAACCGAACCGGCCGGTTTCCGGTTCGGAACCGAACCGAACCGGCCGGTTTCCGGTTCCACAAGTGTGGAACCGGAACCTAAAACCGAACCGGAACCGAACCGTTCGGTTCCGGTTCGATTCGGTTCCTTTTTTTTTTAATTAATTAAATAAATAAAAATTTATTAATTAAAAAAAATGAGATTAAATTTATAAATAAATAAAAAATTATTACATTGAAGAGCTTGAGCTTAAATTTTTTAAAATTTAAGTTTCCTATGTATCCTCCAAGGGTGAGACTTGAGAGGAATCAAAGCTCACGTAGTTCCATTACAAGTTTAAGACATATCCCCTTTGTAAATTATAATTTTACAATTATCAATCATCATTATCAGTTGATCCTTCGGCTCCGGTTCCGCAGCTTCCGCTTGCACTTGTTGCAGAAGCATTATCGAACAAATCTTCAAAATCATCGGGGGCATAATCAGCTCGAGTCCAATCATCCACACAAGCTGTTGCTTCTAGAGTGCTTGGATGTAATGAAGATCGCCTAGCTTCCAATATATTACCTCCCAAGCTGAAGGCTTGCTCAACCGCAACGGTGGAAATAGGTGCTGCCAATATCTCTTTAGCAATAATAGATCAAACGGGATATATATTTTGATGCCGGTTCCACCATTCAAGGATTTTAAAATTTTTACTGCATAAACTTTCATTAGAAAACTCAAAATTTATAGATAAATAATTATCTAATTCAGGGTTATTAGTTGTTGTCGTATCCCTAGATTTTTTATTTCGTTGCAATAACCAACGATCCTCTGCGCTAAGTCGTGGTTGAATTACCGGTTCGCTACTACTAGATTGACCTATTGTTCCTAAGTTATATCTTACAATATAATCATTAAATAAAATAATTAAATCACTTCTTAAATTCGTCATTATGCTCGTAATATCAATGTCATCTAATATTCCTAAATAACCATAGTAAATACACCGTGTATTTGGTCTTAACCTGAGACTTGCATCGCTAATACTTGCGACAATCAGTATGCTTTAGTTTTGGTCGTCCAGGGCTTTAACAGGTTCTGTGTACGCCTCTACTGGGTATATTGAGAACCGTAGTGTATTGGGTGTGATGTCAAGATGGAAGTATCACTTCAGTCATATGGAGATAATGATAACGTAGGATACAGAACTAGTACTCTTAAGTACTGCAGTCATCGGGATAATATGACTAGGTCATGTTTATCTGATTATAGAGACTAGTTACCAGAGATCTGATATGTGCTTCGTACGGGGCAGACACAATTCCAGTCCCAAGCCTAGCATGTGACATCCGATACTGGATCGCAATACAGAATACTATATATTCTACGCCTGACAAAGATTATATATTCCAGTAAGAATATTTCTGGAGAATTGGGTAGGCACTGTGCTTTGGTAGAAGCCAACCATGTCTTATAAATCGATTAGAACGTAGTACGAGGTACGCACTAAATCTGACAGTCCGATAACCGGATTTACTGCCAATATATCCAGAGGTCTCTTGGGTCGCTTCCCAAAGATTCACCGATGACAGTTGATTTAAATTAGAATTAATCTGGGATTAATCAAGAAAGAGAAAATTAATCTAGGATTAATTGAGATATTATTTAATCTGGGATTAAATGTGTTCGGAAGAGAGAACGCGATTAATTTGGAATTAATCGGTAAAATAAATTTAATAGTTAAATTTGATTTTTCTATTTAATTTATTCGTATGGGCTAAAATTAATATATATCGGATATATTAATATGAATTGGATTTCATTACGAAATTAAATTCGGACTTTAATACGAACGAATAAATTAATTTAGAATTAATTTGTAAACGACGTTCGTAATATAATTACGAGGCATCGTTATTTAATTAAATTAGATTTAATTATTTAGCGACGGAAGTTCGTTTAATCGGATTAAACGGATCCGAGCCGCGACAAATATTCGTAGAGACATTTGAATTTTTGAATTCAAATGTGGGGCCCACTACACATGTGGTAGTTGGGAGAATTGTTTGCATTTATGCCTAGTCACCAACTTTCCAACTACCTGGGAATGGTTTTGATAAAACCATTTACCCAACCACCTTGCTTAGGTAAAAGGGTAAATTGGTTTTCCCAAAAAGGCATCTCTATCTCTCATAACACAACACTTGGAACAAAATGAAAACTCTAAGAACACTAAGCTTGGGCGTGAACCTCTACTCTCCACTCTTTGATTTTGTTGCAATTTCAAAGGAGCTAGCACTTCAAGAAATCTTCTAAGGTGATAGGGAAACCAACTCAAAGCTTGAAATCAACACAAAGGAAGGATCTTGGAGATCTTTATTCATAATGTTAAAAGCTCAAATCCATTCAATGTAAGTAATTCCGCAACTTTTAATGAATTTATGAACACCTTTTCTTGCTTATTAGATCCTTGGCATGTTCTAGGAACACTAACAATGGTATCAAGAGCCAATTTTAAGCTTGAAAATTTTAGGGTTCATGAGTCTAAAATTTGGGGCTTTTTGTGTTTTGAATATGATTTCTTCAAATTGATGCTTTGAGCATGCTTAGATTATGTTAACTTAGAGTTGTGCATGATTAGATTTGAGAAAATTTGATTGGATCAAAAAATTTTAATTTCCCTTAGTGTGGCCGAGAGCTATACCAGTGAACTGCACTTTGATTTTTCAATTTTTACATCATTGGATGTGTTTAAATGCTAGATTAAATGTTGATTGTTGGTTTGATTAGATTGGAATCAAAGTCAATAATGTTTATGTTAAATTCAAAGAGCATGTTGAGCATCAAAATGATATGTTTTGCTTCAATTTGTGTTGAGCATAAATTGATGGATTTAACATGATTAATTAGTTAATTAATATTTTGGAAATATTAAGTTTAATTGATTAATCATGGCTAATACACTTTAATTATATTAGTTATAATATTTGGAATATTAAAATTATAATTAATTGGCCTTTATAATTTAATTGGGCTAAAAGTGTGTATTTGGGCTTAATGGGCTTGGTTTGACCAAGTTTGGTTTTGGACTTTTGGATTGGATCCAATTGGGCCCAAAACCAATTCCATAAAGTCCAAATACATCATTTGGCCCTTTAAAGAATTTAATTGGGCCTAAATTGATTTGTTGGCAATATGGTGATTCTTATTGGGCCTTGGCATTATGGGTTTGATCCATTACGGCCAAGGCTCATGCCTTAAGAATCAATTAAAAGCACATTGGACTTTAATTAAAATGACATTGGATGTTATTGGGCCTTTGAGACCCATCAAGATTGGATTTGAAATCCAAGTCTTTAAGGCAAATAAATAAGTGTAAGTGTTTAATTTGGAATTAGTATTGAATACAAATAAATTGGATTTAAAGTTGTAGTTCGATATAATTCAAGAATACGTACTTTAAGTATTTATTCTTAAAGGAGTTGGACTCGCGCAAATCAAATCGTTGTTTGAACATTGGATGATCATTAATTCAAAGATTAATTAATTGGATTATATTGATTGAATAACATGCTTTGTATGAATACATGAATGTGTTGTATGAATAATGTATATCAGATGGATATTAGAAGGGTGAGGGCAATTTTGGAAATTGTAATAAATTTAGAATTTATTAAATTGGGCCTGCGTGTCCAGCCTATTACCTCATTTCTCATTGTATTTCTCTCTCACCTATTCCCCTCAATGTAAATGAGGTTTCTTTAGAAGTGTTATGTAATTAGGTAGAAGTTAGAATAGTGCTAGTCGGGAGAGAGGAAATGAGAGATTTATTCTAGGAACAATTTGTGAAATATCCATCCGTATATCATTATTATTTTATTTAACGCGCCTTATTATGCCTTTTAGAGTGCATGCTTAAGGGTGTATGATGGGAACTAATCAAAGATAATTAATTGGTTGCCAATTACGTGAAAAACCTTCAACAAATATTAAGCGCTTTCCTTCCATTGAGTGATTCATTCTCAAGATCCAAGATTGGCACTGGTTTGTTGGCCAAAGTCAAGACTTTTGTCCATCATGGATGTGTTGTGATTTTTTGGCCAAAGTCAAGATCACTTCTTGTCCATCGACATTGATTACGAAGCTTTCCAAAGTCAATGGGTCACGCTTAACTAGAATCATTAAGCTTGTTGTGCCAAAGCCAAGACTTAATTGATTTAGAGGAAAAAAGTTAGGGAATATATAAGATATATTGGCATATATTAGATATATGTTTCGGACTTGGATGTCCATGTAGGGGTTGGTGCTCAGAGCGCCAATTCCCGGTTGTATTTTTGTTAAATACTTCTGTAAAACGTTATTATCAGTAATAATATATGCAGTTTCTATAATATAATCTAATCTTTTATATGGTAAAGACGTAATGACCTTAGAATGATTAGTCATGGTACAGTTGCAAAAGCGTCGCAACGGACATTGAGTCGTATAATGACGTTGTCATTCTCAGACAGTTCCTGGTCAAGGTTTACACTACTTGGTCAGTATAGTAAACCCGTTGAGACCGGTACATGTCGTATACTGGAATATATGATTCTAATGGTTTCTCAATGAACCATAAGTCTTGGAGACTAGTATAGACGTGTAGGTGTTTATAGCGGATAAACACTGAACGACTCACCGAAGATTCTTAATGGATGGTACACCAGCGTCAATAAGAATCTTCTTGGGTTGAGTAGCACTTGTGATTCTTAGACTTGAGATGCCATTGTGGGCACATGAGACATCTTCTACACTTAGACGGCAGTCATGTCACCGATCTATTTAGATCAGACCTCCGCCTGTTCGTTGGGTGTGGATAGATCCTCAGGGTGTCCTATGTGTATCAAGATAGGATCCGTCAGTTCTGTGTACCAGAGCATAGGTAGTCCATATGATTAGCAATCAGATAAATCCATGGGCCCGTGGTAAGTTTAGAAGCTAGTTCTAAACATTCTTTTTGATATTGCTAATAGAATAGTCGACTGGATAATCCCGATAGAGATTTGACATTTACATCTATATCTCTGGGATTTATCCGGATACCTGTGACGGAGGAATTATACATCTGCCATGACCTCGACCTGTATGGTTCAGCGAGATTATCCGTGATCGTCATAATCTACGGGTGGATAGATTATGGACACGAAATTTGATTTTTGACGGATATACTTGAACCTAGAGAGTCTCAATAATGAAACATACTCGTTGAGCACTAGAGCAACATAAATAAATAATATTGATTATTTATAAAGTCGTTTAATGGTTAAACGCAAGATACATGCTAAAGAGACTAGATAGTCATTTGCCTAATTATTGTGTATTTACATTTAATACTTGATTAATTTAAATACACATTAATTAATAGCCAAAATGAGTTATTTGACTTATTTCCTAAATGAATATATGTTTTTAATATTAATGTAAATATTGTACATATATTTAATATATTTGTATTTGATTAATTAATTTATTATTTAATTGTTAAATGATTAAATTAATTAAAATATAAATATCTTATGTTAGGATAATTAAAGTAAATGACATTAGTTGCATTTGTTGACTAAGGTAAATATCTAATAAAGGTGTTTGTGAGATATTTATGCAAGTTGACAACATTAAAGTGAAATGAAAAATCAAATTACATTTATTGAATTTCATTTGATGAAATTCGGCCATAGGCCTTTTGGTGGAGATATAAATTGTTTTTCATTTCATGATAATGTTAACCTAATACACTTTACAAAAAACACCATTAAAGAAAACAAAGAAAGCAAGTGAAGGAGAAAAGGAAAAACTCAAAGAAAAGCTTGGATTTTGTAAGTTTTCAACTTACTATTAGAAAGGAATTTGTTCCTTAGGATCTAGGCAACATCTTATGATGTTCTTAAGTTATTCTTTTCATTATTTCTTGTGTTTTTGATGATGGAAATTTGGTTGAAAGTGTTGAGCATGTGTGATGAAGAAAGATTGTAACTATTGTAGTTATAAAGATTCTTTTAAGGTTTTGGAAACCATGTTGCTATTCTAGAGTTGTTGACCCACTCTTAAATGACCTAGATTTGATCTTGAGTTTTTTCATTGTGTTGAGACTTGAATTGGATGAAAGATTGATGATTGAAACATTTGATTTAATGTAATTAGCCTAATTTGTCCAATTTGTGGAAATTGAAAAATTAGGGTTTCTAACTAATTCCAAATTTGGGGGTTTTCATATATGTTGTGTATTTATGTGTGTATATGATGCATATAAAGTTTCATGTTGATTGGATATCATTTGGATGTGTCTTGAAGCATGAAAGTGCAAAATGCACAAATTGGGCACTAATGAGTGCTCTCGGCTTTGAGAGAGAATTTGGGGATTTTGGTTGCTTTGGTGTTTTGATGTTTTGAACATCATAAGTTCATCTTAGAAATGATTTAGAATCATTCAAAATTGATTGGATCAATTTCGGACTAAAACGGACAAAAATACAAAGCAAGGGTATTTCGGTAAATTCACTTAAAATTATTTTATTGAATTTATTTTCATAATTTGATTATTGGAATATTAAATAAATATGTTTATTTAATTTATCCGAGAAAAAGTTTTGAAATCTGAAAAATCGGATTTTCACCGCTTCGCTGCGTTACCGGATTCACCCCCTAATAACCCCTTCAGTCCACCTACTGGATCTAGGAATTGGATGAGATCAATTGATCTTAAAGATCTACCTAGTTAAATATCATACAGCTTGTCGGCCAAAGTCAAGGTTGTATGATATTTAACGGGATCCTAGCCCACTAGGAAACTAGGTTTCCCGAGTACTCCACAAAGGGGTAGAGGCTCGCCGAAAAATAGTGGGAGGCAAGTATTAAATTTGTAAAATTCATTTAGATACTTGCTAATACGCGTTTATTTCATTTTTCGTCATAATTTATTTATAAATATATTAGTTGGACTAATATTCAATTGTTGTTTTAATTACACAGTTAGACTGTATTCAAACTACTTCATTTATAGTTGATTATATAATTGGATTATAGTAATCAATATATTTGAATTTTACCTTTCATTTATAGTTGATTATATAATTGGATTATAGTAATCAATATATTTGGATTTTACCGATAATTTATAGTTGATTATATAATTGGATTATAGTAATCAACATATATTTGATTTTAGCCAATAAAATTGTAATAAGTTATATAGTTAGACTATAGTAATCATTACATTAGATTGTACCCGAAATTGTTGATTGGATAGTTAGACTATTGGAATCAAGATAACTGAAAGATTAGCGTTTAGAACATAATCCTGGGTGAAAATATCTTTAAGCGGCTTTAATTTTCAGATTGGGAATAGAACCACAGGATAGTCCTAGGTACTGAGAAGTTATTCTATTCGATAGAGTGACATCTCAGGCCTAAGCCTGGGGTTAAGCAAATAATAGAGCATAATCTTTGGAAGATTCATGTGATGATAACTTTAGTGCTTATTCCTTTAGGCTTGCCGCATTCACTCCTTAATTTCGTCGTCATAACTAAGGATTAGATCCTTAAGCCATGATATAAAAATTCAAGGATCTTCATAGATCTATACTTAGATCTTAGAAGTATTGATTGCAAATAACAACTCTTGGAGAGTTGATGGCTATGCTCAAGGAGACAAAGCCAAAGTTTGCAATAGTGGCAAGAAGCGTAAGGCGCATCTTACTTCAACATCCAAGAAGGTCAATGCTTGGACAAAGGCTTTTCTGGGTGTGAAGAAAAGGGGCAAAGGTAAAATCATCACAGTCTTCTAGGAAGACAAAGGACATATCCCAAAATGTCTGCCTAAGATTGTGGCAAACAGGGTCACTGGAAGCATGACTGCTGTATGGACAAGGCAGACATGAAGGAAGTGAAGACGAGTAAGGCTTCGGCTTCATGTATGTTTGTTATATACATGTCCACTACTAGTTTTAAAATTGGATTTTAAATACTGGATATGGTACATAAATATGTGTACTGATGTGCGGAATCTGCTGATAAGTAGGAGACTGACTTCAGATGAGATTGGCATGCGAGTCGAAAACAGGACAAGAGTCGCCGTTTTAACCGTAGAAACCTAAGTTTTAGAACTACCCTTGGGGAATGTACTTAAATTAGGAAAGTTTTATAATGTATCTAGTTTGACTAGAAATATTATCTTTATATCTAAGTTTAACCCGTTGCGGGTATTCCTTTATATTCTAGAACACTGAGTGTTTTATTTTATAAAGATGATATTGAGATAAACACATTGGATGTATATAACAGTATTTATATTTTGAATATAAACAACTCTCAAACATATAATATGACAAACAAATAGCTCAAAATGATTTAATCAGTTAAGACTTATTTGTGGCATTGTTGTTTGGGACACATTAACAAGACTTATATATCCACACTTTCGAAGAGTGGATACTAGGACGGATTTGATTCTAACTCAAATGATGTCTTCGACTCTAGTTTAATTTGGCAAAGTGCCTAAAATACCTTTTACTTGGTAAAAGTACAAGTGCCACCGATCTGTTAGCCCTCGTTCATAGTGACATAAGTGGGCCCATGTCTAGCTAGGCTAGAAGTGGATATGAATACTTCGTAACCTTTACGGATGTGGCATCGCGTTACGGTTATGTGTTTCTTTTGAAATATAAATCGGAAACTTTTGATATATTCAAAGAGTTTCAAAACGAAATACAAAACAGATCAGCGAGATTATTAAAACATCACGATTAGACCGTGATGGAAAATACTTAAGCAATAAGTTTCTTGACTAATTGAAAGGATATAATATTCTTTCATAGTGGACTCTTCCCGGAACACCTCAATCCTGATGGTGTGTCCGAACAGAGAAACCGAATTTTGTTGGACATGATAAAGTCAATCATGAGTCGCTCTGAGCTACCATTTTCCTTCAAGGGATACACATTAAACAGTGCAATACTTATTTTGAATAAAGTTCCATGAAAATCTGTTTGACAGACTTCATATTAGATATGAACAGGAAAGAAACCTGGTTTTCTCATTCCTGAAGATTTGGGAATGCTAGGCATATGTTTGGAAGATACCAAACTAGAACCCAAATCGGATAAGTGCCTAATTGTAGGTTGTCCTAAGAAAACCAAAGTATAGTACTTATATATCTCACAAGAGAACAATCAAATTGTTGCTCTCCTTGTGGTTTTCCTGAGAGGAATGCCTATATGCAGTGGTAAGTAGGAGGAAAGTAAAACTCGATGAAAATCAGAGTAATACTGTTCCAGGCACCGAATCCTCATGGAACACAAACAGTTCATCATGGATGAAACTGTACCATAATCTTCGAATACACAAGAACTGCGTAGTTAAAGAGAGTCAGAAGACAACCTGGGAGGTATGGGTTTCTGATCTCGCCTCATAAAGATGTCAATCTTATTGAGGAATACGAACTGACTACGTATGAGGAAGTGATACAAGGTATCGACTCCCCATTATGGCAAAATGCGATAATGTCCGAAATGGATTCCATGTATACTAGCCATGTATGGATACTGGTTAATGTACCAAAAGGCATTGTGCCTATTGGTACTATATAACTCTTCAAGGAAGACATACATGGATGGCAACATACAAACGTACAAAGCTAGGCTTGTACAGAAAGGGTATCGTCATCAACAAGGTGTCGATTATGACGAAACCTTTTACTCGTTGCCATAGTTGAATCCATTTGGATAATGCTTGCTATTGCAGCATGTTTCATTTATGAAATATGTCAGCTGAACATCAAAATCGTTTTCCTTAAACGGAAACCTTTTGGAGGATGTTTACAACATCATGATGATTTTGTCGTACCAAAACAAGCAAACAAGGTTTGTAAGTTAATTCGATCCATTTATGGATTGAAGCAAGCATTGCATTTTTGGAACCAGCGTTTTAATGTAATCATAATGGTATACGATTTAATTCAAAACAAAAATGATTCTTGTGTATATAAGAAGGTTAGTGGGAGCGCACTGACAATGATTGTCCTAAATAATGATGATATATCATTTCATGGAAATGATATTCCCATATTACAATCGGTGAAAACTTGGCTTTCATGAAAATTCTCCGTATAATACTTGTGAGAGACAACCTTTATTCTAGAAATAAGGATCTACTGGGATAGATCTAAAAGTTGTTGACACTCTCCGAGAACTCGTACATTGAAATATATATACGTGACCTAATGTCTCATATGCTTTGAGCATATGGATTCACAATCAGGCCAATCCAAGTGAAAGTCACTGGATTGATATTAAGAACATCCTTAATTATCTTAGATGTGTAGGAAACGCTTTCCTCACACAGCGGAAGCGGTTAGGTCCACAGGTCGAACTTGAAAAAATTTTATGCTTTACCCTTCCTTTGGCCGAATGTAACCAGTGGGTATACTGAAATTTTGCTTATGTTTTAGACAAGATTTCAGCCCCGGAATGCCCCCGAAACAGTCCCCGAACAGCAGTGAATTAATAGATTGTTTTGCACTCGTTACACAACCGAACTACATACAAAATAGTCCACTGTTTGCGTGAACTGCTGCAGTGGTTAAGGTCTGATTTTATCACTCAAAAAAATTCCCAACTCAGCCCTAAAATTCCCCAAGGTGTTTCACAAAGTTCCGAATTAAGACGAAAACAAACCGAGCCCTAAAACACACTAGGAAAGGGCGGCAGTGAGCAAAAATTATGCTCATTGCCGTGAGTCAATAAGAGATGAAGAGAATAATGATTTGTTCATCACCACAAAGTCTTCTGAGCTATATCTCGTTACCAACAGAAAGTAGTGTGGGCTACACTCACAAAACGAATCCCTAAACGATTTAGAGATAACAAAACACACTTGATTTTATTTTGTTTTCTTCTTCTTGTTCTTCAATGGAGTTTCTCAACTTTTGAGAGAATAATGAATAAGAAGAAGTTGCCTAGGGTTGCTAGAATGGGAGAGATCCAAAAGAAAAATTATATTTTTCTTCTTATACTTAGGTCAATTTTGTTTCCAAAAACAAACAAATCCTTAGCCTCCCCTCTCTCAAATTTCCGGCCACGCTAGGGTTTATTTCAATTTTGTGACATCAAAAATCAATTACCATTATTGAAAAGATATTACAAAATTAAATAAACAATTAACAAATTTGAAAATCATAATTTCCAAAATAATGCCAATGATTATTTGTTTCCAAAAATAAACAAATCATTTCCCTTATTGCTTTAGAAAAATCGGCCAAGCAAGGAATGGAATAAATTTTTTTGTAACATCAAGTCTTTAATTCCATAATTAAAAGATATGTTACAAAATCAAATAGTTACTATCTTTCATAAAGGTGTAACTTCTAAATATAACAAAGGATTTCAAAAACCTAATATTTGAAATTCCAATAATGGCCTTATTAAATTATATCTAATATAATCTAATAATTTTACATTTAATAATTATCATTTATTAATACTATACTTTAACTTTTGATATATAGTTTCAAGTGTGACATAATTAATATTATTAATCATATTAATAATATTCATTCTTTTGTGAGTATATAATTGGACTATCCAATTATATTAACTCCGCTACAGTATATCGAGCTAGCACGGGGACCAAATGGACCTACGGTTCCAAGCTCCAATAATCTCAAAATATTAATTAAACTCTTAATTAAATATTCTGAATTATTAACTCCGGGTTATTCCACTAAAAACCCGAAGTTGAACTCTCGTTGCCGCAGATGATATATTAAGTCGAACTAAGTCGTTGTCCATCGATATAGTCATTACATATGAATTTACCCTTCACGAGTATCTCGTAATTAGAGCCGGGTCATAATGTCTGTTATACCCCTCTAATTATTTTTACCTTAAGTACCATTGATTCTCTAATGAACGATTTATTCATAACTATATGAATATTAATCTTTCTATTCGTAATAGAAAGACTTGAGCGCTCAAATCGTTCAAGTACCAAATCAAACCTTAAGAAAGATACTCATCTACTTCTCGCAAGAAGGAGTGAACTCCATGTCTATGTAAAACGTTCCCAGCTACAAAACAAACTGTGCCCCCAAAGTACGTAGTTATTGGTCGGGACTGCAACACCAACCTCACCTTTGTAAATCAAAGGACACAGCCTGCCATGCAGGAGTTCGTAGTACACTCAGGATTAAGATCAATCCATATATGACCATCAAGTAGATTGAAATGACTTTCTTTGCTAAACGGATATTATAAGAATGTCATTTCTATCTGGGTCCAGTCTTATATGATCGCATCATACAAGGTGCCTCCATTCTCATGTCTCTACATGGATGATCCGGATCAAGATTGCCATACAAATATAGAATGGACCACATCTATAGATAAACCGTAAACAAAATACCCTCTTTGTTTGCTCTATATGGACTATTTAAGATTACTAACTTCAAACTTAAATCCTCTTATATATGACACTCATACACTAAGTCTGAAGGTACATAAGTAATCTAGGGTATTTAAGAAGATATATAATATGCAAAAATTAAACAAACAATTTGATGAATGAATAATGCATCATTTTATTTCAAAACACATGAAACCGTTTACATCACATGTAGCTCTAGAGCATACATTCCAACAATCTCCCACTTGCACTACAGCAAATGGGACATGTCACGTAATCCTAGACCATCTAGGTGACCTTCAAAAACTTTAGCCGGCAAGGTCTTTGTAAACGGATCAGCAAGGTTCTATGCGGATGCAATCTTTGTGACTGTAACGTCTCCTCTATGTACTATCTCCCTGATGAGATGATATTATTTAGCGACGGAAGTTTGTTTAATCAGATTAAACGGATCCGAGCCGCGGCAAATATTCGTAGAGACATTTGAATTTTTGAATTCAAATGGGGGCCCACTACACATATGGTAGTTGGGAGAGTTGTTGGCATTTATGCCTAGCCACCAACTTTCCAACTACCTTGGAATGGTTTTGATAAAACCATTTACCCAACCACCTTGTTTAGGTAAAAAGGTAAATTGGTTTTACCAAAAAGGCATCTCTCTCTCTCATAACACAACACTTGGAACAAAATGAAAACCCTAAGAACACTAAGCTTGGGCGTGAACCTCTACTCTCCACTCTTTGATTTTGTTGCAATTTCAAAGGAGCTAGCACTTCAAGAAATCTTCTAAGGTGATAGGGAAACAAACTCAAAGCTTGGAATCAACACAAAGGAAGGATCTTGGAGATCTTCATTCAAAATATTAAAAGCTCAAATCCATTGAATGTAAGTAATTTCGCAACTTATAATGAATTTATGAACACCCTTTCTTGCTTATTAGATCATTGGCATGTTCTAGGAACACTAACACTTGAATGGTGGAACCAACATCAACATCTATATCATGTTTTATCAATTATTGCTAAAGTGATATTGGCAGCACCTATTTCCACCATTTCGGTTGAGCAAGCCTTCAGCTTGGGAGGCAATATATTGGAAGTTAGACGATCTTCATTACATCCAAGCACTCTAGAAGCAACAGCTTGTGTGGATGATTGGACTCGAGCTAATCTGAGACAACAAGAAGATGTCCCCTATGATTTTGAAGACTTGTTTGATAATGCATCTGCAACAACAAGTTCAACCGGAATGGGAGCTGAAGGTTCTACTGATAGTGATGATTGATAATTACAAAATTGTTAATTTTCAAAGGGAAAATATCTTAAAATTATAATGGAACTACGTGAGCTTTGATTCCTCTCACCTTTAGAGGATACGTAGTCAACTTAAATTTTTTTAAAATTTAAGTTCAAGCTCTTTAATTTAATAATTTTATTTATATATTAAATTAATCTAAATTATTTTAAATTATTTTCGATTTTTTTATATAATAAAAAAAGGTTCGAACCGGAACCGGAACTGACCGGTTCGGTTTACGATTCCGGTTCCACACTTGTGGAACCGGGAGTCGGCCGGCTCGATTCAGTTCCGAACCGGAACCGAACCGCCTGTCAAGTCTACCACATCCTTCCTGTTACAGATTGTAAGAACTGTTACAGATTGTAATAGCCTAATTAGTGTAGATTCCTAATTAGGATACTTTCCTTATTAGCATTTAGCTTTCCTTATAAGCTTATAATCTATGTATATAAATATATAACCTATAGCAATTGAATAGATATCAATTTTCCCATTATCTCTTACATGGTATCAGAGAATTTGTAAGAGATTCTGGTTATAGAACAAAGCTTCCAGTTTGGGTTGTCTGTATTTTGGCAGATTAAGGTTTAGGGTTTCATCCCTTTTGGTTTTGGGCCACCATCTCATGAGAGTCATCTACAGTCACTGTCGGCCTAGGGAGGAGCACCACCACTAGTTCGGCCTTCGCACAAACTCCGGTGACCAGAATAGCTACGCGTGAGCCACACGCGCCGTCACAAGACTCTACGCACAAACCAGGTGCCAGCACGTGAGGACGCGTCTGTCATCGCCGTCATCTCCAATCATCGCCGTTCTACTTGTCTCTACTAGTTCGGCCTTCTGTGCTGGATTGAGGTCATACCCTCTTGTTTTGTTCATACACATCAGGTTCTGCCAATCTACAACCTCTGGTTTCTCCTATTTTCTTGCTTGATCTATTATTTTGTTTAAGATAATTATTTTTTGTGTGTTGAGTTATGAGTGAAAAAAAGGCAGTAACTGTTTCTGATGTGATTCCGGTGATGTCTAAAATTACGAAACAAAAGCTTCATGGCTCTAATTATATGGATTGGAGTAAGACTATTCGCTTGTAATTACGGAGTATTGATAAGGATTATCATATGATCAATGATCCACCTAACGATGAGTCCAGACAGACATGGCTATGGGAGGATGCTCAGTTATTTTTGCATATTCGTAATTCTATTGATAGTGAGGTCATTGGTTTAATTAATCATTGTGAGTATGTCAATGAATTGTTAGATTATCTTGAATTTTTATATTCAGGGAAAGGAATATTTCCCTACTTTATGAAGTATGCAAGGCTTTTTATCGTGCAGAAAAGCAAGATCGGTCTCTTACTACTTACTTTATGGATTTTAAGAAACTTATGAAGAGCTTAATATGTTATTGCCATTCAGTCCTGATGTGAAATTTCAAAAAAGTCAACGAGAACAGATGTCAATTATGAGCTTTCTAGCTGGTCTCTCTCCTGAACTTGAGACTGCAAAGTCTCAGATACTCTCGAGTTCTGAGATTTCCTCTTTACATGATGTATTTAGCAGAATACTTCGCACAGAAGGCACTCTGCCTGTTCAGTACAATAGTGCTCTTGTTAGCCAGAATTATGAGTCTGGACGCCCTTATCGCCGAGGTGATGGACCCAATACTTTTGAATCTCGTGCATCAAATCTAAGTGGAATTGTGTGTCGTTATTGTCATAAGTCAGGCCATATGAAGAAAGACTGCAGGAAACTCCACAATAAAAATCAGAAAGCTCACTCAGCTCATGTGGCATCCGCTACTAATACATCCGAGAAGTCCATACTTATCTCTGCAGACGAATTTGCCAAGTACTCTCAGTACCAGGAATCATTGAATTATTCCTCTACTCCAATTACTGCTATTGCCGATTCAGGTAAACCTAATGCATGTCATGTTTCCACCTCCTCCAAATGGGTCATTGATTCTGGTGCCATAGATCATATGACAGGTAACTCTAGTCTCATTTCTACTCTTCAATCGCATAAGCCCCTATCTAATGTCACTTTCGCGGATGGATCCTCATCCTATGTCCTTGGGTCTGGCATAGCTAATCCAACCTCACTACTTCCTTTAACACATGTTCTTCATTTACCTCAGTTATCCTTTAATTTGATTTCTGTAAGTTAGATTACCCGTACACTTAATTGTTGTATCTCATTCTTTCCTGATCATTGCTTGTTTCAGGATCTTATGACGAAGAATATTATTGGTAAATGACATGAGTTGGGAGGCCTCTACATTCTTGACACCCAGATACCTAGATCTATTGCTTGCTCAGGAGTTACATCTCTAATTCAGGAACATTTTTGGTTGGGGCATCCCTCTCTTCAATCGCTTAGGAAATTGTTTCCACATTTCAGTCGGTTATCTTCCTTAGATTGTAAGTCTTGTCAGTTTTCGAAACACCATCGTCTTAGTTCAATTCCAATAGTCACTAAAAGAGCCAATTTTCCTTTTAAATTAGTTCATTCTGATGTTTGGGGTCCTTATCCAGTTCTGTCTATTGCTGGGTTTCTTTGTAACGTTTATTGATGATTATTCGCGTATGACTTAGTTATATCTAATGAAAAGTCATTCAGAGGTGTTTTCTCATTTTTGTGCTTTTTGTACTGAGGTTAAAACTCAATTTAATGTTTCAGTTCATACATTACGTAGTGATAATGCCAAAGAATATTTGTCTGCTCCTTTTCAGACTTATATGATTCAGAATGAGATCCTTCACCAAACATCTTGTGTCGATACCCCGTCCCAAAATGGAGTAGCTGAACGAAAGAACGGACATCTCCTTGCAACAGCCAGAGCTCTTTTATTCCAAATGCAGGTTCCTAAAATATTTTGGGCTGATGCAGTTTCCACAGTAGGTTTTTTTATTAATCGCATGCCATCCTCAATTCTTCATAGTGAGACTCCTCATAGTATCCTCTTTCCTACTAAATCACTGTTTCCTATTGAACCTAGAATATTTGGTAGTACTTGTTTTGTTCGTGATGTTCGTCCACATATCACAAAATTGGATCCCAACTCATTAAAGTGTATATTTCTTGGATATTCACGTTTGCAAAAAGGATATAGGTGTTATCGCCCCGACCTTCATAAATATCTCATCTCTTATGATGTCATTCCTAGAAGAAACACCATATTTATATCCGTCTATCTCAACACATAAGGGGGAGGATGATGATTGGCTCATCTATATTATCACCTCTACACCAGTTTCTGACTCGGCTCTCGCTAAGCCTCATATTCTTCAGGTCTATTCACGACGCCAGCACCATCCTGATCCATGTCTTGCACCAACTTCTTCAACATCTGATCCTGTATCCGGTGATGATCTTCCTATCGCCCTTCACAAAGGTAGGCGCCAGTGTACTTATCTTGTTTCCTCATTTGTGTCTTATCATCAACTGTCACCATCTTCTTATTCATTTGTTGTATCACTTGATTCCATCACTATTCCTAAAATTGTTCATGAAGCCTTGTCTCTTCCTGGATGGCGCAATGCCATGCTGGAGGAAATGAATGCCATGCTGGAGGAAATGAATGCCTTGAAAGACAATGGTACTTGGACCTTGGTTGATTTACCTTCAGGGAAACGAGCTATTGGATGCAAATGAGTGTTCACAGTTAAAGTCAATCCTGATGGATCAGTAGCTCGATTAAAGGCCCGTCTAGTTGCTAAAGGATATGCTCAAACCTATGGCGTGGATTATGCCGACACTTTCTCTCATGTTGCTAAATTAAATTATGTCAGGTTATCTATCTCTTTAGCAGCCATCGATAATTGTTCTTTGTATCAGCTTGATATCAAGAATGCCTTTTTACATGGTGATCTCCATGAGGAAGTTTATCTCGAGCAACCTCCAGGGTTTGTTGCTCAGTGGGAGTCTGGGAAGTTATGTCGTCTTCAAAAGGCCATGTACGGTTAAAAACAGAGTCCTCGAGCTTGGTCTGGCAAGTTTAGTCAGGCAGTTGAGAAATTTGGGATGCTGAAATGTACGTCTGATAACTCAGTCTTTTATAGGCAATCTGCGGTCGGGATCATTATGCTAGTTGTATATGTTGATGACATTGTAATTACTGGGAGTGATAGTGCGGGAATCTCATAGCTGAAGTATTTTCTTCATACTCAGTTTCATATTAAAGACTTGATGGTGCTAAAGTATTTCTTGGGTGTTGAAGTTACAAGAAGCAAAAAATGCATTTTCCTTTCTCAGAGGAAGTATGTGTTGGACAGTTATGACCCATAGCGTCACTATTTGTACAGATCATGGTGTTGTTGTACAAATTAACTATGTGACAAGAAGATTGCACTCTTATCATTTGTGATTAGATCACCTAGATGGATAAATGATAGGAGGTCCCTATGATTAGTTCCTGGATTGAGATGATATGAGACGGTATCAGTCCTCGAAGGATTAATCATTAAATATCCATAGTCGTAGTATTATCGAGATTGGACATCGATAATGCTAATAGACTAGTATTACACTTGTGCGCGTTATGTGAGATCATTACGGCATAGTTCTTATATATTTGGGTATATGATACTCATGCAAGTGTAATAGGAGGTTGGGTTTTACCGATGATACGGAAAATAGCTTCGCTCTGGATAGACCCCTCAGAATTCCAATGGTAGTATGACTATGTGTCTATGGAAGTCTGAAATCAGGGTAGATGTATTTGGTCTTAACCTGAGACTTGCATTGCTAATACTTACGACAATCGACGTGCTTTAGTTTTGGTCATCCATGGCTTTAACCAGTTCTGTGTACGCCTCTGCTGGGTACATTGAGAATCGTAGTGTATTGGGTGTGATGTCAAGACGGAAGTATCACTCCAGTCATATTGGAGATGATGTCACGTAGGATACAGTACTAGCGCTCTTAAGTACTGCAGTCATCAGGATATTATGACTAGGTCATGTGTATCCGATTATAGAGACTAGTTACCAGACATCTGACATGTGCTTCGTACGGGGCAGACACGATTCCAGCCCCAGGCCTAACACGTGACATTCGATACTGGATCGCTATACGCAATACTAAGTATACTACGGCTGACATAGATTATATATTCCAGTAAGAATATTTCTGGAGAATTGAGTAGGCACGGTGCTTTGCTAGAAGCTAACCATGTCTTGTAAATCGGTAATCACGTGGTACGAGGTACGCACGTATTCGGATAATCAGATGACCATATTTACTGCCAACATATCCAGAGATCTCTTGGGTCGCTTCCCAAAGATTCACCGATGACAATTGATTTAATTAGAATTAATCTTGGATTAATTAAGAGAGATAATTAATCTGGGATTAATTAAGAGAGAGAAAATTAATCTGGGATTAATTGAGGTATTATTTAATATGGGATTAAATGTGTTCGGAAGAGAGAGAACCCGATTAATTTGGAATTAATCGGTAAAATAAATTTAATAGTTAAAATTGATTTTTCTATTTAATTTATTCATATGGGCTAAAGTTAATATATTGGATATATTAATATGAATTGGATTTCATTAGGAATTAAAGTCGGACTTTAATACGAACGAATGAATTAATTTAGAATTAATTCATAAACGACATTCGTAATATATTTACGAGGCATCATTATTTAATTAAATTAGATTTAATTATTTAGCGACGAAAGTTCATTTAATCGGATTAAACGAAACTGAGCCGCGGCAAATGTTTGTAAAGACATTTGAATTTTGAATTCAAATGTGGGGCCCACTTCACATGTGGTAGTTGAGAGGGTAGTTGGCATTTATGCCAAGCCACCCACCATCGAACTACCTTGGAATGGTTTTGGTGAAACTATTTACCCAACTACCTTGTTTAGGTAAAATGGTAAATTGGTTTTACCTAAAACTCTTATCTCTCTCTTCACTTGTTTATGCATCACACTTCTAACACACTTGGAACAAAAGAAACCCTAAAATCCTCTCTCCATGGGCGTGAGCTTCTAGCCTTCTTCTCTTTGATTTTGTTGCAAAATCAACAAAGCTAGCACTTGGAGAAATCAACTAAGGTGATAGGGAAACCACTTCAAGAGTTGGAATCATCAACAAATGACGGATCTTGGAGATCTTCCTCCCAAAATTTTAAAGCTCAAATCCATTCATTGTAAGTATTCCGCAACTTATTTTTGAATTTATGAACACCTTTTCATGCTTATTAGATCCTTGGCATGTTCTAGGAACACTAACAATGGTATCAGAGCCAATTTTAAGCATGAAAATTATAGGGTTCTTGAACCTAAAATTTGAGGCTTTTATGTTTTGAACATGATTCTTTCAAATTGATGCTTTGAGCATGCTTAGAATATGATAACTTAGAGTTATGCATGATTAGATTTGAAACAAATCAAACGAATCAAAAATTATTTTTTTTCTTAGCTTGGCCGAATTCAACAGTGCAGTGGACTGCATGTTTTTTGATTTTTGTAACATGAAATTATGTGTTTAAATGCATGTTTAAATGTTGATTGTTGGTTTGATTGGATTAGAATCAAAGTCAATAATGTTTATGTTAAAATCAAAGAGCATGTTGAGCATGAAATGATGAATTTTGGATTTAATTTGGGTTGAGCATGAAATAATGATTTTTGGCTTCAATTTGTGTTGAGCATGAATTATTGGATTAAGCATGATTAATTAAGTTAATTGGTATTTTGGAAATATTGAGTTTAATTAATTAATCATGGCTAATACACTTTAATTAAAGTAATTGTGATATTTGGAATATTATAATTATGTTAATAAGCCTTTAATTAAGAATTGGGCTAAAAATGTGTATTTGAGCTTAATGGGCTTGGTTTGACTAAGTTTGGTTTTGGACTTTTGGATTGGATCCAATTGGGCCCAAAACCAATTCCATAAAGTCCAAATACATCACTTGGCCCTTTAAATAATTTGATTGGGCCTAATGGGCCTAAATTGATTTGTTGGCAATAGGGTGATTCTTATTGGCCTTGGAATTTTGGGTTTGATCCATTATGGCCAAAGCCCATGCCTTAAGAATCAATTAAAAGCCCATTGGACTTTAATTTAAATGACATTGGATGTTATTGGGCCTTTGAGACCCATTAAGATTGGATTTGGAATCCAAGTCTTTAAGGCTTATAAGTAAGTGTATATATTTAATTTGGAATTAAATTAGAATTAGTATTGAATACAAATAAATTAGATTTAAAGTTGTAGTTCAATATAATTCAAGAATACGTACTTTGAGTATTTATTCTTAAACGAGTTTGACTAGCGCAAATCAAATCGTTGTTTGAACATTGGATGGTCATTAATTCAAAGATTAATTAATTGGATTAGATTGATTGAATAACATGATTTGTATGATTACATGAATGTGTTGTATGAATAATGTATATCGGATGGATATTAGAAGAGCGAGGGCAATTTTGGAAATTGTAATAAATTTAGAATTTATTTAAATTGGACCTGCGTGTCCAGCCTTTTATCTCCTTTCTCAATGTATTTCTCTTCTCACCTATTCCCCTTAATGTAAATGAGGTTTCTTTATTATATTTTGTAATTGGGTAGAAGTTAGAATAGTTCTACGCCGGGGAGAGGAAATGAGTGATTTGTTCTAGGAATAATTTGTGAGATATCCATCCGCATATCATTATTATTTATTTATTTATATGCGCTTTATTATGTGTTTAGAATGCATGTTTAAGGGTGTATGATGATGAGACCTAATCAAAGATAATAAATTGGTTGCCAATTTGCACGCGAAAAACCCTCAAAACATATTAAGCGTTTTTCCTTCCGTTGAGTGATTCTTACTCAAGATCCAAAGTTGGCATTGGTTTGTTGGCCAAAGTCAAGACCTTTTTCAATTGCGGATGTGTTTGAATCATGAGAGTTTTGTTCCATATCAGTGTCTTGTCCAAGTCGTGATTTGTTGGCCAAAGTCAAGATCACTTATTGTCCATCGACATTGATTATGAAGCTTTCCATGTCAATGGGTTCCGCTAACTGGGATCATTAAGTTTGTTATGTGCCAAAGCCAAGGCTTAGTTGATTCAGAGGAAAAATGTTAGGTAATATATTTGATATATTGGCATATATGAGATATATGTTTCGGACTTGGATGTCCACCTACTGGATCTAGGAATTGGATGGGATTCAATTGATCTTAGAGATATACCTAGTTAAGTATCATACAATCTGTTGGCCAAAGTCAAGATTGTGTGTTATTTAACGGGATCCTAGCCCCCGAGAAAACTAGGTTTCCAGAGTACTCCACAGAGGGTTAGAGGCTCGCTGAAAAATAGTGGGAGGCAAGTATTAGATTTGCAATATTCGTTTAGTTACTTGCCATACGCGCTCAATCAAATATCATTCGTCAAATAACTAATATATTAGTTGGACTAATATTTATTGTTGTTTTAATTAAAAAGTTGGACTGTATTCAACTACTTCATTTATAGTTGATTATATAATTGGATTATAGTAATCAATATATTTGAATTTTACCCCTCATTTATAGTTGATTATATAATTGGATTATAGTAATCAATATATTTGGATTTTACCGATAATTTATAATGATCATATAATTGGATTATAGTAATCAATATATATTTGATTATAACCAATAAAATTGTAATAAGTTATATAGTTAGACTATAGTAATCATTACATTAGATTGTACCTGAAATCGTTGATTAAATAGTTGGACTATTAGAATCAAGATTAAATTGAAAGATTAGTGTTTAAAACATTATCCTAGGGAAAATGTATTTAAACGACTTTAATTTTCAAATTGGAAATAAAATTTCAGGATAGTCCTGGAAACTAAGAAGTTACTTTATTTGATAAAATAACATCTTAGGCCTAAGCCCAGAGTTAAGCAAATAGTAGAGCATGATCTTTGGAAGATTCATGTGATGATAACTTTAATGCTTAATCCATTATGCTTGCCATAATGACTTCTTAATTTCTTAATCAGAAGTAAGAATTAGATCCTTAAAATATGATAACGAAATTGAAGGATCTTCATAGATCTATTCTTAGATCTTAGAAATATTAAATTGCAATAAACAACTCTTGGAGAGTCAATGGCCATTCTCAAGGAGACAAAGCCAAAGTTTGCAATAAGGCAAGTAGCGCAAGGCGCATCTTACTTCGATATTCTAGAAGGCCAAGGCTTGGCCAAAGACTTCTAGAATGTGAAAAGGGCAAAGGCATAATCATTATAATCTTCTAGGAAGATAAAAGGACATATCCCAAGATGTCTGCCTAAATTGTGGCATATGGGGTCATTGAAGCCTGACTGCCATATGGACAAAGCAGACATGAAGGAATAGAAGACAAGACAAGGTTCTGACTTCAAATATGTTTGTTATAAATATGTTCACTAATAGTATTAAAATTGGATTTTAGCTACTAAATGTGGTATATAAAATTATGTACTGATTTGCAGCATCTGCTTGTAAGCAGGGTACTGACTTCAGATGAGATCGATCTGCGAATCGGAAATGGGACGAAAGTCGCTGTTTTACCGTAGATACCTAAGTTTAGGAACTACCTTTCGGGTGTGTACTTAAATTAGGAAACTGTTAAAAATGTAACTAGTTTGACTAGAAACATTATCTCTATATCGAGTATAACTCGTTGCGAGTATACCTTTATATTCTAGAACACTAAAGTGTTTTATTTTATAAAGATGATATTGAGATAAACACATTAGATGTAAATAACAGTATTTATATTTTGAATATAAATAAATCTCAAACATATAATATGACGAATAAATAGCTCAAACTGATTTGATCAGATAAGACTTATTTATGGCAGTGTTGTCTGAGACACATTAAACAAGATTCGTATATCCACACTTTTGAAGAGTGGATATTAGGACGGATTTGATTCCATTCAAATGATGTCTACGAATCTAGTTTATTAGGTAAAGGACCTAAAATACCTTTTACTTGGCAAAAGTGTAAGTGCCACTGATCTATTAGCCATTGTTCATAGTGACGTAAGTGGGCCCATATCTAGCTAGGCTAGAGGTGGATATGAATATTTCGTGACCTTTACGGATGTGGCATCGCGTTGTGGTTGTGTTTCTTTTGAAGAACACAAATCGGAAACTTTTAGAGTTTCGACACGAAATAGACGAACAATGGGCTAAAGTATTAAAACATCATGGTTTGACCATGATGAAAATACTTAAGCAGTAAGTTTCTCATATACTTGAAAGAGTATAGTATTCTTTCAATGAGGACTCCTCTCGGAACACGTCAGTTTGACGGTGTGTCTGAATGGAGAAACCAAATTTTGTTGCACATGATAAGGTTAATCATGAGTCGCTTTGAGCTACCATTTTCCTTCAAATGATAAGCATTTAACAGCGCAATACTTATTTTGAATAAGGTTCCATGAAAATCTGTTTGACAGATTTCATATTAGATATGAACAGGAAAGAAACTAGGTTTTCTCACTCCTGAAGATTTGGGATGTTGGGCATATGTTTGGATGATACCAAACTAGAACCCAAATTGGATAAGTGCCAATTGTAGGTTATCCTAGGGAAACCAAAGTATAGTACTTATACAACTCACTTGAGAACAATGTAATTGTTGCTCACCATGCGGTTTTCCTAAGAGGAATACTGATATGCAGTGGTAAGTGGGAGGATAGTAAAACTCGATGAAAATTAGAGTTATACTGTTCAAGGCACCAAGTCCTTAATGGAACACAAACAGTTCATCAAGGATGAAACTGTACCAGTAATATTCGAATACACAAGAACCCCATATGTCGGAAAGAGTTAAAAATAACCTAGGGTATGGGTTTCTGATCTCACCTCATAAAGATGTCAATATTATTGAGGAATACGAACTGACTACGTGTGAGGAAGTGATACAAGGTATCGACTCCCTATTATGGCAAAGTGCCATGAGTCCAAAATGGATTCCATGTACATCAACTATGTTTGGACACTAGTTGTTATACCGCAAGGCATTGTGCCTATTAGTACTATATAAATCTTCAATGAAGACATAAATGGATGGCAACATACCAACGTACTAAGCTAGGCTTGTAGCGAAAAGGTATCGTTATCAATATTGTGTCGATTACAACGAAACATTTTACCTGTTGCCATGGATAAATCCATTTGGATAATGCTTACTGATTCTGCATGTTTCATTTATGAAATATGGCAGCTGAACGTCAAAATCACTTTCCTTAAATGGAAACCTCTTCGGAGGATGTTTATAACATCCTGACGATTTTGTCGTACCAAAACTAGCAAACAAGGTTTGTGTTGGACAATTATGACCCATAGCATCACTATTTGTACAGATCATGGTGTTGTTGTACAAATTAACTATGTGACAAAGAGATTGCACTCTTATCATTTGTGATTAGATCACCTCGATGTATAAATGATATGAGGTCCATATGATTTGTTCCTGGACTGAGAAAGATATGAGACAGTATTAGTCCACTAAGGATAAATAATTAAATATCCCTAGTCAGAGTATTATCGAGATTGGACATCGATAATACGTAAAAGACTAGTATTACACTTGTGCGTGTTGTGAGGGCACAACTGCATAATTCTTGTATATTTGGGTATAGGATACTCATGCAAGTGTAATAGGAGGTTGTGTTTTACCGATGGTATGGGAAACAGCTTCGCTCTGGATAGACCCCCTCGGAATTCCATTGGTAGTATGACTATGTGTCTATGGAAGTCCGAAATCAGGGTAGGTGTATTTGGTCTTAACCTGAGACTTGCACCGCTAATACTTGCGACAATCAATATACTTTGGTTGAGGTCATCCAGGGCTTTAACAGGTTCTGTGTACGCCAATACTGGGTATATTGAGAATCGTAGTGTGTTGGGTGTGATGTCAAGACGGAAGTGTCACTCCAGTCATATGGAGTTGATGGTCACGTAGGATACGGTACTGGTTCTCTTTAGTACTGCAGTCATCGGGATAAAATGACAAGGTCATGTTTATCCGATATAGAGACTAGTTACCAGAGATCCGACATGTTCTTCCTATGGGGCAGACACGATTCCAGCCCCAGGCCTAGCACGTGATCATCTGATACTGGATCGAAATACGCAATACCACGTATACTACGCCTGATATAGATCGCTTATTCCTATAAGCATGTTTCCGGAGAATTGGGTAGGCATGGCGCTTTGCTAGAGGCCAACCTTGTCTTGTGAATCGGTGTAAACGTAGTACTAGGTACTTACGTGTTCGGATAGTCCGACGACCCGATTTACTGCCAACATATCCAGGGATCTCATGGGTCGCTTCCCAAAGATTCACCGATGACGTATGACTCGCACTTTAATTAATCTAGGATTAATTTAATGAGAGAGAAAATTAATCTGAGATTAATTGCGGAGATATTTTATCCGGGATAAAATATCAATTTAGAGAGAGAACGATTAATTTGGAATTAATCGGTAAATTAATATATTTGATATATTAAACAAAATTGGATTTCGACGCGGAATTAAAATTAGATTTTAATTCGGGCGAATGAATTAATTTAGAATTAATTCGTTAGCGACGTGAATAGTGATTTCGCTAGGCGTAATCGTTTAATTACGACGCAACGGAAAATTCGTTAATTTGGAATTAGCGAACCCGAGCCCGGGATTGTTTGCGAGCGCATTCTCATTTTGAATTCGAGTGCGGCACGTAAGTCAAATCAAGCGTCAAATCGCAAGTCACATCAAACGTCAAATCACATGTCACTTTGAGTGATGTGACATTTGAGTGATTGATGTGAGTTGATTTGTAGTGATTGAAAAGCATTTAATGCTTTCTTTTTGGAATTAAAAGAAAAGGTAAATGGTTTATTAATTTCTTGGAAAATATATAAACTTTTTTACAATTTTTTTATTTCCAACAATTCATTTTTTCTCTCTCTTCATTTACGGTATTGGCAATTTTTGGAGCCAAAAACCCATCTTCTTCTCTCTCGGTCTTGGACCGATTTCTTCATCTCTTTCACTGGTTTGACCGAAAGAAATTGGAGAAGCAATGATCTTGTTGCAAGATCTATCTGCTAGCACACTCATGGAGGAATACAAAGGTGAAAGGGAAGTGAGTTCATGAGCTTGGAAGCTTGAAGCTTGGAGCTTCAATGGTGTCCATCAATGGCCGAACCTTGCAGAAGCCGAACCAGTCACCACCGTGCAGCCCCTACCACGCGCAGCTCTACCGAGCAAGGGAGAGCAGTTCGTGGTCCATCTTCGTTGCATCCAACCGATCAATGTGAGTTTTTTCCGCACCTCCTTTGACATGTATTCACTCGTTTTTATGCTTTAAAATGATCCTTGGGACTTGATTGAAACTCAAAAATGGTATCTTGAGCTATTGTGCATAAAATGAATTTTAGGGTTCTTGACTAAAAATTTGGGGCTTTTTGATTTAAGCATGATTTTGACAAATTGTTTGTTTAAGTATGCTTGTATAAGGATAACTTAGAGTTATATGTAATCAATTTGATGAAAAATTAATTGGATTGATTTTCCCCAATTTATTGTGTTGGCCAAAATTGACAAATTTGGGTAAACTTGATTTTGAGCATGTTTAATGAATTGGATGATTTAGAATGCTTAAAGTATGTTTAATTGAGGATTGATTGGATCAATTTGTTGAAAATTAGTTTGGAACAATTTTCCCCAAATTGCTTTGGATGGCCGAATTTGGCAAGCTCCCTATTGTCTTGGATTTTTGATTTTTTGTTCATTGGATGACTTGGAAATCATTTGGGGATGTCGAATTTATGTTTAATTTGGTTCAATTGGATTGAATTTGATTTGGGCATTTTTTCCCCCTTTGGCCGAGACACTTGAAGCATGTAATTGGGTTTGATTTTGATCAAATTATGTTGGACATGATTCCATGATGTTAAGCATGATTAATTGGACAAATTTGGTGTTTTGGAAACTTTGATTTGGGTAATTAATAATGCTATGCACTTTGTTTAATTGAATCGTAAAATTGGATTTTGTAATTTAATTAAATTGGGCTTAAAATTGGATTTGGGCTTTTAAAGTTGTTATTGGGTTTATTGGACTTTGTTGTACAAAGTTGGTTTAGGCCAAAATTGGTTGGATCCAATTAGGCCCAAAACCGCATCCAAAAGGCCCAAATGCGACGAATGAACCTTTAAAGTTTAATTGGGCCTAATGGGCCAAAATTGATTTAAAGGCTTATGAGGTAACTCCCGGATTGGATTTTGGTTATTCGGTTTGATCCGAGTTGACCAAAAGTCCACGCCTCAAGAAATTAATTAAAAGCCCATTGGACTTTAATTAAATTAATATTGGATATTAATCGGGCTTTGAGACCCGTAACGATTAAATTTGGAATTTAAGTCGTAAAGGTTTATTTTATAAAGTGTAATATTTAATTTGGAATTAAATAATGAATTAAAATTAAATGTGTATTAAATTGGATTTAATTATGTAATTTAATTTTATTTGAGAAATCGTACTTTGAGTACGTGTTCGCAATACGAGTTTGACTCGAACAAAATCAAATCTTTGTTTGAACATTGGATGATCACTAATTATCAGATTAATTAATTTGATTAGATTGATTGATAACATGCTTGTGTGAATACATGGTTGTGATGCATGAATAATGTATATCGGATGGATATTAGATGGGTGGGGCGATTTTGGAAATTGTAATAAATTTGATTTATTAATTGGACCTGCGAGTCCAGCCTTATCTCATATTTCTTTGTATTCTTTTCTCACCTATTCCCCTCAATGTAAATGAGGTTTCTTTAGAAGTGTAGTGTAACAGGTAGAAGTAATACAAGTGCTAGCTGGAGAGAGAAAGAGAGAGATTTGATATAGGATCAATGTAAAATATTCATCCGCATATCATTATTATTTTACATATGCGTTTTATTATGTATTTAGAATACATGCTTAATGGTGTATGATGATGAGACCTTAACACAGATAATAAATTGGTTGCCAATTTGCACGCGAAAAACCCTCGCTGAATATTAAGCGTCTTTCCTTCCATTGAGTGATTATCACTCAAGATCCGAGATGGCATTGGTTTGTTGGCCAAAGTCAAGGCCTTTGTCTGTCAAAGATGTGTTTGAATCACGAGAGCTTTGTTCCATATTGGTGTCTTGTCCAAGTTGTGGTTTGTTGGCCAAAGTCAAGACCACTTCTTGTCCATCGACATTGATTACGAAGCTTTCCATGGTCAATGGGTCGCGCTTGACTGAGATCACTAAGTTTGTTGTGCCAAAGCCATGGCTTAGTTGATTCAGAGGAAAAAGGTTAGGTAATACATTGGATGTATTGACATATATAAGATATATGTTTCGGCCTAGGATGTCCCCCTACTGGATCTAGGAATTGGATTGGATCCAATCGATCTTAGAGATCTACCTAGTTAATTATCATACAATTTGTTGGCCAAAGTCAAGATTGTGTGATATTTAACGGGATCCTAGCCCACTAGGAAACACGGTTTCCCGAGTACTCGACAGAGGGTTAGAGGCTCGCCGAAAAATAGTGGGAGGCAAGAATTGAATTCGTAATATTCGTTCAATTACTCGCCATACGCGCTCATTTTAAATATTTCGTCATATCAATTAAATGTTAGTTGGACTAATATTTAAATTGTTGTTTTCATAAGCAGTTGGACTGTATTATAGTTGATTATATAATTGGATTATAGTAATCAATATATTTGAATTAATTAATTTCGATTTAAAGTTGATTTTATAATTGGATTATAGTAATCAATGTAATTGAGGTTAATTAATTTAAATCATATTTGATTGTATAGTTGGACTATAATAATCAATATAATATATAGTACCACAAATCGTTGATTAAATAGTTGGACTATTAGAATCAAGATAAAATTGAAAGATTGACGTTTAATACATAATCCTAGAGAAAATGTATTTAAATGATTTAATTTTCAAATTGGGAATAAATTTCAGGATGGTCCTGGAAAATTAATAAGTTACTTTATTTGATAAAATAACCTATTAGGCCTAAGTCTGGAGTTAAGCAAATAAGTGGAACATGATATTTGGAATATTCATGTAATGATAACTTTAGTGCTTAATCCATTATACTTACCACAGTAGACTCCTTAATTTCTTTATCAGAACTAAGAATTAGATTCTTAAAGTATGATATTGAAATTGAAGGATCTTCATAAATCTATACTTAGATTTTAGGAGTAATAAAATTGCATTAATAATTCTTGGAGAATTAATGACTATTCTCAAGGAGACAAAGTCAAAATTTGCAATTAGGCAACCTAAGTTTAGGAACTACCCTTTGGGTGTGTACTTAAATTAGGATACTGTTATAATGTAACTAGTTTGACTAGGAACATTATCTCTATATCAGTGTTTAATCCGTTGCGGATTGAACCTTTATATTCTAGAACACTAAAGTGTTTTATTATATAAAGATGATATTGAGATAAACACATTAGATGTGAATAACAGAATTTATATTTAGAATATAAATAAATCTCACACGTATAAAATGATAAACAAATAGCTCGAATTGATTTGATCAGGTTGAAACTTAAAGTGGCAATGCTGTCTGGGACACATTAAACAAGAATCGTGTATCCGCACTTTTGAATAGTGGGTGCCATGACTGATTTGATTCCAATCAAATAAAGTCTACGAATCTAGTTTATTGGGCAAAATGCCTAAAACACTATTTACTTGGTAAAAGTGTAAATGCCACAGATCTGTTAGTCCTAATTCATAGTGAAGTTAGTGGGCCCATGTCTAGCTAGGCTAGATGTTGATATGAATATTTCGTGACCTATACGGATGTGGCATCGCGTAATGGTTATGTGTTTCTTTTGAAGAACACAAATCGGAAACTTTTACAGTTTCGACACGAAATAGACAAACAGATCGGCTATAGTATTAAACCGTTACGGTAAGACTGTAATGGAAAATACTTAAGCAATAAGTTTCTTAAATACTTGAAAGAGTAGTATTCTTTCAAATGAGGACTCCTCTCGGAACACGTTATTGTGACGGTGTGTCCGAACTGAGTAACCGAATCTTGTTAGACATGATAAGGTTAATCATGAGTCGCTATGAGTTACCATTTCCTTCAATAGATAAGCATTAACAGTGCATAACTTATTTAGAATAAGGTTCCATAATAATCTTTTTGACAGATTTCATATTGGATATGAACGGGAAAGAAATCGGGTTTCACAGTCCTGAAAATTTGGGTATGCTAGGCATATGTTTGGATGATACCAAACTAGAACCCAAATTGGATAAGTGCCAATTGTAGGTTATCCTAGGGATACCATAAGTATTGTACTTATACATCTCACCTGAGAACAATTGGATTGTTGCTCACCATGCGGTTTTCCTGAAAAGGAATACCGATATGCAGTGGTAAGTGGGAGGATAGTAAAACTCGATGAAAATCGGAGTGATACTATTTAAGGCACCGAGTCCTTAATGGAACACATAAATAGTTCATCAAGGATGAAACTATTACCATTAATCTTCGAATACACAAGAACCGAGGAAGTGATACAAGGTATCGACTCCCTATTATGGCAAAGTGCCATGAGTCCGAAATGGATTCCATGTATATCAACAAGTTTGGATACTAGTTGAAGTACCGCAAGGCATTGTGCCTACTGGTACTGTATAAGTCTTCAAGGAAGACGTACATGGATGGCAACGTACTAACGTGTAAAGCGAGGCTTTTAACGGAAAGGTATCGTTATCAACATTGTGTTGATTACGATTCAACCTTTTACCTGTTGCCACGGTAAATCCATTTGGGTAATGTTTGTTGAAACTGCATGTTTCATTTATGAAATATGTCAGCAGAACGGTAAAATCGCTTTCCTGAAAAGGAAACCTTTTGGAGGATGTTTACAACATCCTGACGATTTTATTGTACCATAACTAGCAAACAAGGTTTGCAGGTTAATCGATCCATGTTTGGATTGAAGCAATCATAGGTTCTATGAATTATTGTTTTGATGTAATCATAATAGTTTATGATTTAATTCAAAACGAAAAGATTCTTGTGTATTTAAGAGGGTTAGTGGGAGCGCACTAATAGTGGTTGTCCTATACAATAATGATAATATGTCATTTCTTGGAAATGATATTCTCATAAAATAATCGGTGAAAGCTTGGCTTTCATGATAACGACTATAAGTCGTAACAAAGGTACTATACAATTTGAAAAACGGTACAGTGAGCTGGAAATCTTCCAAGCAAGATACTGTTACCGAATAAACAACAAGTGCGGGTTATTACTGCAGCTGAGGCAGCAATAGAAGCCTTCTGGGGTCGTAATAATCTAATTAGATTAGATATGATTCTCTTAGCAGCTAAGCTAGGATTCAGCACATGCTAAAGAATTAATGGTCTCATCAACGATCCAGATACATACTCCGGTAATCATCTGATTCGTTCGGATCATACATCGTGGCGATGTGATGATCGAATAAATCGCATCAGACGAGAATCATGAAAATCCGCTGACGAAAAGCTTTTCTCAGCAATTTGAGCGAACCGTACATAGTTCGGGTGTTAAACACTCGAGTGACTGGCTATAGGCCAAGTGGGAGATTGTTGGACAATTATGACCCATAGCGTCACTATTTGTACAGATCATAGTGTTGTTGTACAAATTAACTATGTGACAAAGAGATTGCACTCTTATCATTTGTGATTAGATCACCTCGATGTATAAATGATAGGAGGTCCATATGATTTGTTCCTGGACTGAGAAAGATATGAGACAGTATCAGTCCACTAAGGATAAATCATTAAATATCCATAGTCAGAGTATTATCGAGATTGAACATCGATAATACGTAAAAGACTAGTATTATACTTGTGCGTGTTGTGAGGGCACAACTGCATAGTTCTCATATATTTGGGTATAGGATACTCATGCAAGTGTAATAGGAGGTTGTGTTTTATCGATGGTACGGGAAACAGCTTCGCTCTGGATAGACCCCCTCGGAATTCCATTGGTAGTATGACTATGTGTCTATGGAAGTCCGAAATCAGGGTAGGTGTATTTGGTCTTAACCTGAGACTTGCACCGCTAATACTTGCGACAATCAATATACTTTGGTTGAGGTCGTCCAGGGCTTTAACAGGTTCTGTGTACGCCAATACTGGGTATATTGAGAATCGTAGTGTGTTGGGTGTGATGTCAAGACGGAAGTGTCACTCCAGTCATATGGAGTTGATGGTCACGTAGGATACGGTACTGGTTCTCTTTAGTACTGCAGTCATTGGGATAAAATGACAAGGTCATGTTTATCCGATATAGAGACTAGTTACCAGAGATCCGACATGTGCTTCGTACGGGGCATACACGATTCCAGCCCCAGGCCTAGCACATGATCATCCGATACTTGATCGAAATATGCAATACCACGTATACTACGCCTGATATAGATCGCTTATTCCTGTAAGCATGTTTCCGGAGAATTGGGTAGGCATGGCGCTTTGCTAGAGGCCAACCTTGTCTTGTGAATCGGTGTAAACGTAGTACTAGGTACTTACATGTTCGGATAGTCCAACGACCCGATTTACTGCCAACATATCCGGGGATCTCATGGGTCGCTTCCCAAAGATTCACCGATGACGTATGACTCGCACTTTAATTAATCTGGGATTAATTTAATGAGAGAGAAAATTAATCTTGGATTAATTACGGAGATATTTTATCCAAGATAAAATATCAATTTAGAGAGAGAACGATTAATTTGGAATTAATCGATAAATTAATATATTTGATATATTAAACGAAATTGGATTTCGACGCGGAATTAAAATTAGATTTTAATTCGGGCGAATGAATTAATTTAGAATTAATTCGTTAGCGACGTGAATATTGATTTCACTAGGCGTAATCGTTTAATTACGACGCAACAGAAAATTCGTTAATTTGGAATTAGCGAACCCGAGCCCGGGATTATTTGCGAGCGCATTCGCATTTTGAATTCGAGTGCGGCACGCAAGTCAAATCAAGCGTCAAATCCCAAATCACATCAAGCGTCAAATCACATGTCACTTTGAGTGATGTGACATTTGAGTGATTGATGTGAGTTGATTTGTAGTGATTGACAAGCATTTAATGCTTGCTTTTTGGAATTAAAAGAAAAGGTAAATGATTTATTAATTTCTTGGAAAATATATAAACCTTTTTACAATTTTTTTATTTCCAACAATTCATTTTTTCTCTCTCTCCATTTACGGTATTGGCAATTTTTGGAGCCAAAAACCCATCTTCTTCTCTCTCGGTCTTGGACCGATTTCTTCATCTCTTTCACTGGTTTGACCGAAAGAAATTGGAGAAGCAATGATCTTGTTGCAAGATCTATGTGCTAGCACACTCATGGAGGAATACAAATGTGATAGGGAAGTGAGTTCATGAGCTTGGAAGCTTGAAGCTTGGAGCTTCAATGGTGTCCATCAATGGCCGAACCTTGGAGAAGCCGAACCAGTCACCACCGTGCAGCCCCTACCACGCGCAGCTCACTGCCGAGCAAGGGAGAGCAGTTCGTGGTCCATCTTCGTTGTATCCAACCGATCAATGTGAGTCTTTTCCGCACCTCCTTTGACATGTATTCACTCGTTTTTATGCTTTAAAATGATCCTTGGGACTTGATTGAAACTCAACAGTTTGCAGGTTATTCGATCCATATATGGATTGAAGTAAGCATTGGGTTCTTGGAACTATCGTTTTGATGTAATCATAATGGTGTACGATTTGATTCAAAACGAATATGATTCTTGTGTATATAAGGAGGTTAGTGGGAGCGCACTAACAATGATGTCCTAATTAATGATGATGATATATCATTTCTTGGAAATGATATTCCCATAAGACAATCGGTGAAAGCTTGGCTTTCATGAAAAATTCTCCGTAGGATTCTTGGGAGAAACAACCTTTATTCTAGGAATAAAGATCTACCGAGTTAGATCTAAAGGTTGTGGACACTCTGCCAGAACTCGTACATTGAAAAATGTATGCGACCTGGTGTCTCATATGCTTTGAGCATATGGATTCACAAATAGGTCAATCCAAGTGATAGTCACTGGATTGATATTAAGAACATCCATTAGTATCTTAGAAAACTAAGGATGATAGCTTAAACTATGGAGAATGAGAACTTGAAGTGACTGGGATCACTGCTGCAAGTTTCCTAACCGATAAAAACAACTGTACTATATAGTTTGAATAACGGAACAGTGAGATGAAAATCTTCCAAGCAAGATGCTGTTACCGAATAAACAACAAATACAGGTTATTGCTGCTGCTAAGGCAGCAATAGAAGCCATTTGGATCTACGATAAATCTAATTAGATTAGATATAGTTATGTTAGCAGCTGAGCTAGGAGTCAGCACAAGCTAAAGAATTAATGGTCTCATCAACGATCGTTATATACTTCGACTATTCATCTGATTCGTTCGGATCATACATTGTGGCGATGTGATGATTGAATAAATTGCATCAGACGATAATCATACCAATCCGCTGACGAAAGTCTTTCCTCAGCAGTTTGAGCGAGCCGTACATAGTTCGGGTGTAAGACACTCGAGTGACTGGCTATAGGCCAAATGGGAGATTGTTGGACAGTTATGACCCATAGCGTCACTATTTGTACAGATCATGGTGTTGTTGTACAAATTAACTATGTGACAAGGAGATTGCACTCTTATCATTTATGATTAGATCACCTAGATGGATAAATGATAGGAGGTCCCTATGATTAGTTCCTGCATTGAGATGATATGAGACAGTATCAGTCCTCGAAGGATTAATCATTAAATATCCCTAGTCGTAGTATTATCGAGATTGAACATCGATAATGCGGAATAGACTAGTATTACACTTGTGCGCGTTATGTGAGATCATGACGGCTTAGTTCTCATATATTTGGGTATATGATACTCATGCAAGTTTAATAGGAGGTTGTGTTTTACCGATGGTACGGAAAACAACTTCGCTCTGGATAGACCCCACGGAATTCCATTGGTAGTATGACTATGTGTCTATGGAAGTCCGAAATCAGGGTAGGTGTATTTGATCTTAACCTGAGACTTGGATCGCTAATACTTGCGACAATCGACGTGCTTTAGTTTTGGTCGTCCAGGGCTTTAACCGGTTATGTGTACGCCTCTGCTGGGTACATTGAGAATCGTAGTGTATTGGGTGTGATGTCAAGACGGAAGTATCACTCCAGTTATAGTGGAGATGATGTCACGTAGGATACAGTACTAGCGCTCTTAAGTACTGCAGTCATCAGGATATTATGACTAGGTCATGTATATCCGATTATAGAGACTAGTTACAGACATCCGACATGTGCTTCGTACGGGGCAGACACGATTCCAGCCCCAGGCCTAGCACGTGACATTCGATACTAGATCGCTATACGCAATACTACGTATACTACGCCTGACATAGATTATATATTCCAGTAAGAATATTTCTGGAGAATTGGGTAGGCACGGTGCTTTGCTAGAAGCCAACCATGTCTTGTAAATCGGTAAGCACGTGGTACGAGGTACGCACGTATTCGGATAATCAGATGACCATATTTACTGCCAACATATCCAGAGATCTCTTGGGTCGCTTCCCAAAGATTCACCGATGACAGTTGATTTAATTAGAATTAATCTGGGATTAATTAAGAGAGATAATTAATCTGGGATTAATTAAGCGAGAGAAAATTAATCTGGGATTAATTGAGGTATTATTTAATCTGTAATTAAATGTGTTCGGAAGAGAGAGAACGCGATTAATTTGGAATTAATCGGTAAAATAAATTTAATAGTTAAATTTGATTTTTCTATTTAATTTATTCATATGGGCTAAAATTAATATATTGGATATATTAATATGAATTGGATTTCATTACGGAATTAAAGTCGGACTTTAATACGAACGAACGAATTAATTTAGAATTAATTCATAAACGACATTCGTAATATATTTGCGAGGCATCGTTATTTAATTAAATTAGATTTAATTATTTAGCGACGAAAGTTCGTTTAATCGGATTAAACGGAACCGAGCCGTGGCAAATGTTCATAGAGACATTTGAATTTTGAATTCAAAAGTGGGGCCCACTTCATATGTGGTAGTTGGGAGGGTAGTTGGCATTTATGCCAATCCACCCACCATCCAACTACCTTGGAATGGTTTTGGTGAAACCATTTACCCAACTACCTTGTTTAGGTAAAAGGGTAAATTGGTTTTACCTAAAACTCTTCTCTCTCTCTTCACTTGTGTATGCATCACACTTCTAACACACTTGGAACAAAAGAAACCCTAAAATCCTCTCTCCATGGGCGTGAGCTTCTAGCCTTCTTCTCTTTGATTTTGTTGCAAAATCAACAAAGCTAGCACATGGAGAAATCAACTAAGGTGATAGGGAAACCACTTCAAGATTTGGAATCATCAACAAATGAAGGATCTTGTGTTAGACAATTATGACCCATAGCGTCACTGTTTGTAAAAGACATTGTGTTTTTGTACGAAATTAACTATGTAGTAATGAAATTGCCTTTTACCGTTTTGTAATTTATTTACTTTGATATATAAATGGTAAAAGTCCTTATGATTAGTTCCGGATTGAGATGATATGAGACAGTATCAATCCATAAAGGTTTAATCATTAAATATCCCTAGTCGTAGTATTATCAAGATTGGACATCGATAATGCAGAATAGACTAGTATTGCACTTGTACGCGTTGTGAGGGCATAACGGCATAGTTTTCATATATTTAAGTATTGGATACTTATGCAAGTGCGATAGGAGGTCGTGTTTTATCGATGGTATGGAAAATAGCTTCGCTCTAGATTGACCCCGCGGAATCCCATTGGTAGTATGTATATGTGTCTATGGGAGTCCGCTTCAGGGTAGGTGTATTTGGTCTTAACTTGAGACTTGCATCGATATTACTTGCGACAATTGGTAAACTTTGGTTTTGGTCGTCCAGGGCTTTAACAGGTTCTGTGTACACCTCTACTAGGTTTATTGAGAGTCGTAGTGTATTGGATGTGATGTCAAGACAGAAGTATCACTTCAGACATATGGAGATGATGATCACGCAGGGATTCGGAACTAGTTCTCTATTGTGTTGCAACCATCAGGATAATATGACAAGGTCACGATTATCCGATTCAAAGAGAATAGTTGCATGATATCCGATATGTGATTCGTACGGGGCAGACACTGATCCAGCCCCAGGCCTTGCACGTGACATCCGATACTGGATCGCAATACGCAATACTACGTATACTACGCCTGACATAGATTATATATTCCAGTAAGAATATTTCTGGAGAATTGGGTAGGCATGGTGCTTTGCTAGAAGCCAACTATGTCTTGTAAATCGGTAAGCACGTGGTACGAGGTACTCACTTGATCGGATAGTTCGATAACCGGATTTAATGCCAACATATCCAGAGATCTCTTGGGACGCTTCCCAAAGATTCACCGATGACAGTTGACTTAAATTAGAATTAATCTGGGATTAATTTAGAGAGAGAAAATTAATCTGGGATTAATAAGGGCTTTATTTAATCTGGGATTAAATGTGTTCAGTAGAGAGAGAACGTGATTAATTTGGAATTAATCGGTAAGATAAATTTAATAGTTAAATTTGATTTTTCTATTTAATTTATTCGAATGGGCTAAAATTAATATATCGGATATATTAATATCAATTGGATTTCATTACGAAATTAAAGTCGGACTTTAATACGAACGAACAAATTAATTTAGAGTTAATTCGTAAACGACGTTCGTAATATATTTACGAGGCATCGTTATTTAATTAAATTAGATTTAATTATTTAGCGATGAAAGTTCATTTAATCGGATTAACGGAACCGAGCCGCGGTAAATATTCGTAGAGATATTTGAATTTTGAATTCAAATAGTGGGGCCCCACTTCACATGTGTGGTAGGTGGTGGTAGTTGGCATTTATGCCAAGCCACCAACCACCCAACCACCTTGTAATGGTTTTGGTAAAATCATTTACCCAACTACTAAGTTTTGGTGAAAAGGGTAAAAGGATTTTACCAAAAGCAAATCTCTACACAACTTTACATAAGTTGAACAAAAGAAACCCTAGACACTTCTTCACTTTGGGCGTGAACCACTCTCCTCTCTTCTCCTTGATTTTGTTCTTCAAATCAAAAGCTAGCACTTAAGCAAGTCAACAAAGGTGATAGAGAAACCAACTCAAAGCTTGGAATCAACATTCGACTTGGATCTTGGAGATCAACAACTCAAATTTTTAAAAGCTCAAATCTGTTCGTTGTAAGTATTCCGCAACTTATAATGTTATTAATCCATGTTTTTCATGCTTATTAGATCCTTGGCATGTTCTAGGAACACTAACATCTTAGAGATCTTCCTCCCAAAATTTTAAAGCTCAAATCCGTTCATTGTAAGTATTCCGCAACTTATTTTTGAATTTATGAACACCTTTTCATGTTTATTAGATCCTTGGCATGTTTTAGGAACACTAACAGTATGTGCTTGACTTATTGATTGAAAAAGGAAAATTATGGGCAAAGCCATCAAGTACTCTGATGATTCCCAATGTGCAACTTACACCATATTATAGCCGATACCTCCCGATGTGCTCCGTACAAAGGAAGATGAACTATTTGAAGATCCGGAGAAGTATAGGCGATTGGTTGGGAAGTTGAATTATCTTACTGTGACTCGACCTGATATTGCTTATGCAGTTGGCATTGTGAGTCAATTTATGTCGTCACCAACCGTTCATCACTGGATAGCTTTAGAACATATTTTGTGTTACTTGAAAGGGGCTCCTGGACGTGGTATTTTATATACAAATCATGGACACACTCATGTTGAGTGATTCTCAGATGCCAATTGGGCAGGTTCAAGGATAGACATAAGCTCTACATCAGGCTATTGTGTCTTTGTTGGAGGGAATTTGGTTGCATGGAAGAGTAAGAAGCAGAACGTTGTATCACATTCGAGTGCTGAATCAAAATATCGGGCTATGGCACACTTTGTATGTGAGATTTATATGGATCTATCAACTCTTAACTGAGATGGGTCTCAAGATTACAATGCCAGCTAAGTTGTGATATGACAACCAAGCTGCCCTCCATATTGCCTCGAATCCTGTATTTCATGAGCGAACTAAGCATATTGAGATCGACTGCCATTTTGTTCGTGAGAAAATACAACAAGGCTTTATTTCCACAGGATACGTGAAGACAGGAGAATAATTAGGAGATCTTCTCAATAAAGCTTTAAATGGGACTCGGGTTGATTATCTTTGTAACAAGCTGGGCATGATTAACATTTATGCTCCACTTTGAGGGAGAGTGTTACAGATTGTAAGATCTGTTACAGAGATTGTAATAGCCTAATTAGTGTAGATTCCTAATTAGGATACTTTCCTTATTAGCATTTAGCTTTCCTTATAAGCTTATAATCTATGTATATAAATATGTAACCAATTGAATAGATATCAATTTTCCCATTATCTTTTACACTTCCCTCTTCTAATTTTTATTTTTTGGTTAAAAAAAAATTAATTGAAATACTGTGGAAATGTACTGTGTTAATTATAACCAAAAAAAAAAAAATCAAAGCAAGATAATAAATTAACAGATTTCCTTCATTTCTTTTTAATGATAAAGAATTGAAAAGAAATGAATGAGAAATTAGACAAGTCAATAGAGGTTAATCATCAGTTTCAAGATCCGACCAATTCATAAATAAATTGGCCCAAAGAATCCCCAAGGCAATACAAATTTAACAGTTGCTTGGGATGACAATTGACTAATAATTTGACAGTTACAAGGAATATTTTTTTTTAGAAATATTAAAAATCTCGCCGTCAAATCACCCGATCCGAATTAAATGGAACATGTAAAATCTTTGACTATCTCATTCTCTTATAAAAAAATGTCCCTAGACTCGAATTCGGGACCTGACAACTAAGTCCTAAACCCTTTGCCACCAAATCACGCCTCTTGAGGGCTACAAAAAACATTCTGAAACCTATCTTAGCCCTACCCTCTAAAATTCAACAACAGGTTCATTCGAAAATGTTAACATTCAATTTTCTTCCTCCTTTACACTTACTACCCTCTGGTCTTCTTTGTGGAATGTCCAGTCTTCCGCTTGTGACAACTGAAATCTGATACAAACCGGAATGTCTGCCCACAGCCTGGCTCAGCACACAGATATGGTCGAGCACCTGTGTGAACCCTTATGTGTTCAGTCTGCGCCCAAGCCCACTTGAATGTCATCTTGCATCCCTTCCAAGGGCATTTAAGGGGTCGAGTGTCCAAATGAACACGACGGTGCTGCACAAGGTATTTGTGTGAGAAATACTTCTTCCCACATCCTTTGACTGGACATATGTTTTTCTTATGCACGACCAGCTCTTGTTTTGTGCCAAAACTCATCGTGCAACCCTCCAAGTCACACTGGTATGCTTCCTCGTTCTTGATTCTTGCATTGCTGAAACCAGCTGCAGACTTCACAGCTGAAGCATTCTTCACTTTCTTTTTGATGGTTTGCTTTTTCTCCTTTGGTTAGGTTTCTGACTCGCGAGACTTTGGGATTCTTTTCCTAAGTCGAGTGCTAGGACCGCCCTCTAGCTCCTCTTCAACAACTGAATCAAACTGTTTGGCATTCTGATTACTTACGCTGTTGAGAAGTCACTTGTTGAGGGGTCTCTTGTTTTGTTAATCTACTTTTCCAGGACTCGACATGTGAAGGGGTCTCTGTTGGCCGATAAAATCCCCGCAGGACGAATTCGTCCTAAAATGAGAAGAGGTGCGAAGAAAAGAAGGGTGATGGAGCGAAGAACGATAGAAGAATTTAGGACGATCGAACCAATGGTCAGGGCGAAAAGTGCGATGCAGTTACCTTCACTATCGAAGCAGTTAGACGGTTTTTCCCCCACGATCAGGCAGTTAAGACACACAACCCAGCAGTTACAAGCATGATTCATAACTACGAAAGAATAGTGAAACTGCCCAAGTCAGTTACCAAACGGCACTATAAAAGCTCGCATATCCCAAGAGAGAAGAAAATAAAAAAATGAAGACTCAATCGAGCATATTTTATCTTTTTATTTCTTAGCTTGTAACATAGGACTGTAATCTGTGTGCTTGTGACCCTTGGAGGCTTATTCACTTGATTCAATACACCCCTTGCTGGGACTTTGGCTCAGGAGGTTTGAACCTTACACGCTCTTTTTCCCTGCACGCGTAAAACTTACGCAAACAGTTTTTGGCGACCACAGTGGGAGAATTGGTGTAACAAAGTGGAGATGCCTCCGAAAAGAAACGCTCAGACTGGCTCAACCGCGGAGGAAGGTGGACTGGAGCAAACCAACCAGCCCAACGTTCCAGCCATAGTAGGTCAGTTCGAGGGTCTAGCAGATGTCAGCCGGTACGAACCAATGAGGGAGCTCGGCCCTAATGCGGTGTGCGTATTGATTGGCAAATTCACACAGGATGTCGTCGAACATGTCAGACTCCAAAATGCGCATGTTGTGGACAAACTCGTATCGACTAATAACTTGCACTATGAAAATATGGCCAAACACTTAAGCTTAATGAACAAATTGGTGGCCAAATGTATAAGCGGCGGAACAGCGCTGCCATCTACCACGCCTCACCCTACAGTAGGCGGTCAGAAAGCTGGTCCTAGTGGTGTTCCCCTGCAAGGAACCAATACTCTTATGGTTCCCAGATGAGGGACGAGCCCTGAAGGGCACAGCCCACAACTAGGGCCAAACACTCACCAAGGGCCAAATATGGCTCAACATGAAATCGTGGTGCCTCAAGGTGTCCAAACCTCCTAGGGACAGAATCATGATTACGTCCCACTCCCGAGAGGGCCGCAACCGCCCCTATTTCCGTGCCATTCAATGGCAACGATATGTTAAGGGAGCAAATGATCGAAATCCTGCAAAACCAATTCGGTCTAGGCATACGACCAATTCGGCCTAGATATCGGAAGCCTTACCTTGATTGGGTCGATGTGGCTTATCCTTGGTCGAGGAATTACAGGATACCAGATTTTACCCTCTTTACGGGATCTGGAGAAGTTCCACCATGGAGCACATAGGACGCTTCACCATTCAGTGTGGGGAAGTCAATGATTTTCATAAACTAAGGTTGTTTCATGGTTCGTTATCAGGGGTGGTTTTCTCCTGGTATGTCAGCTTACCAGCCAATTCAGTAGAAAGTTGGCAGCAAATGGAGCAACTGTTCCATGCGCAGTTTTATAAGGCCGAATCTGAAGTGGCCTTGGCTGATTTGGCAAATTTGAGACAATTGCCAGGGGAATGGGCCGAGACGTTTCTACAATGATTTAAGGTAGCTCGAGGCCGATGTTACGTGCCTTTGCCCGAAAAGGAGTTCGTAAGAATCGCTTAAGGATGCCTAAATCTCGATCTGAATAAGAAGTTCCAGGATCGTGAGTTTTGGGACCTTCCCCAACTCACTACCAGCGTGGTGCGCTATGAGCGATTATTATGAGAAGAGGAGCCGATGAAAAATTCGAGCAAAGGGACATATTACAGAAACATTGACTACGAGATGGGCGAAGTGAACGCCGACTCGGCCGATCTATGTTTGGCCGAATTGGTGAAAGGGAAACCCTACGTCTGTAAAACGTGGGCAGAACCCCAAGTCAATGAGACGAGCGATAAAAAGAGCAGAAAATTCTCCTTCGACATTGCTAAAGTCGAAGCTATATTTGACCAATTGTATAAAGATAAACAAATCAGTTTGAGTGACAGACATACGCTGCCAACAGCCGAGCAAATCGGCAGTAAAAAATACTACAAATGGCATAATGTATGGTCTCACACAACTAATAATTGCCTTGTTTTCCGTATTGTTTTGCAGGATGCCATAGAATCCGGACGAATCGCGTTCGAAAAGAAGATGGCAGTAGACAGTAATCCTTTCCCGAAATCGGCGGAGTTGAATATGATTAACCCAGCCCCTATAAGGACAAACCGGCCGAGGGTAAAGGTAGTGCTGGACGAGAACAACACCTTCATCGCCCGAGCGCGCTGGAGAGGATCAAGGAACCTGCAGAACGAAAGGACAAGAAAGACATTTGTGTGAGGTGCAAGAACAACATTGAATGGATGAAAGAGTTAAAAGACACTTGCGAGAGGCCTGTGAAGACGGAACCGTCCTGGCAGCCACGAACATTTGCGCAAAGGTTCTATGGAGAAAATTCGAACTTCATCCAGAATGTGAGGACATTTCGGCCAAAGATCCATCGGCCCAACATGTGGCACTCATACCGAAAGTCATACCCAGGACAGCAGGCGAGCTTAGGGCGACGGGCAGACGAAAAATATCCTCCCATAGACGAAATGACAAGGACACAGCTGAGGAGGCACCAAAGGAACTATGGCCGCATGATGCGCCGACAGAACGAGGCAAAGGCTGCCACCGGCCATAACCCTCATGCCACAGAGAAGTCAAAAGACCACAAGAAGGCACATGGCGAGAAAAGAAGGAAAATGACCAATGGTGACGAGTACACAAGCTTCATGGAAAGAAACAGGACGGGACCGATGATGAGGAACCTCCCATCGTCATACAATTCGGCAGCATGCCACCAGTCGTGGCAAATCACTACTTCTTGCCCGGAGAGTTCCGGGGAAATGACAATGGGGAAGCTGGACGGAATGACGGTGTTTATGAGGGAGATGAGGCCAAGTTTGCGGCACTCTCCATAACAGACATAAACACTGCAAGCCGAGAGACCGAAGAGGAAGAACTGACGGATATAGAAGAAGAGATAGATGTCATGACGGAAGCCAGGAGAAGGGGAATTTCGCAAAATCGGCTTCTGAAAGAACTATATGAGGCCGGGAATCCAGCAGTCGGAACACTGGGAGAAGACCTAGGGCGACACCCATTCCTCGTTCTGTATAGAACGCCTAAGGTAAAACGGGCTGTCACCAAGGCTGAGAAAAGAAGGCTGACCATCAATCACATCTCCCAAGAGACACCTCTCACACTGCCACCTTCTCGGTGGGATATGGAAGAAGAGTCTTCCCAAGTCAACAAAGGGGGAGATCAAGCCATGGAAATTGGCACGTCAGGGAAAGTGATTTTCCCAAAGCCACCGGCTCAGATGACAAAGCACCTAAGGCTATTATATGTGAAGGCGAAGGCCAATGGCATCCCCGTATCTAAGGTGCTGATTGATAACGGAGCAGCCATCAATACAATTCCAGTTAGGATGCTGGGGCGTTTGGCCAAGTCCGAGGAGGACCTCCTCCCCACAGAAGTAGTCCTCACTAGTTTTAACGGAGGAGCGACGACTGCGAAATGAGTTATACCACTGGACTTGCAGGTGGGAAGCACTACGAAGACGGTGGTGTTTTTCGTCATCGATGGGCCAACCTCATACAATATACTTCTGGGGTGAGACTGGATACACGGCAGCCGATGTATTCCATCATCCCTCCATCAGTGCCTGGTTTTCTGGAACCAAAGGGATGATGTAGAAATCATACACGCCGACAACAAGCCCTTCGCCGTAGACACAAACTCGGCCGAATACTATATGTATGAGGGAAACTACGGGCCAACCAGAGTTCTGAAGGAAGGAGAAAGCCCAACCATCGTAGCCCAGAATGATGAGCCATGCCCCGCTGGACGGTTAAACGACATGTTCGCACAAACAAGACCAACCACAGTGGTCTTCGGAGAACCCACATACGTCGGTATCAATGGAGCACGGCCAGAGTAAGGAGCAAGCCGCCCTTGCGGCCTCTAAGGCCAAATTAATGGCCTACATTCTGGAACACAAAGATGAGGACGAGGCATTGGCCGATGTTTCGGCTTTAAGAGGGAAGCTGCTGACGCGCCAGATGGAGGATAAGGTGAAAGAACTGTGTGGGGTGGATTATTTGATAGAAGGAGAAGACGAACTGGAGAATGAATATGCACTGAACGGACGACGCAAGATGAACTTCTCAAGAGGACAAGATGCTCTAGAAGAAGTAAATCTGGGAGATGAAGACAATAAGCGCATAACTTATGTCAGCAAGGAATTGAGCCCCCAGGAACCCGAAAAATTACTTTGTTTATTACTAGAATACAGAGATTGTTTTGCATGGGATTATAATGAGATGCCCGGCCTAGATAGGGCCTTGGTGGAACATAGGCTGCCAATCCTATCAAATCATAGGCCTCATAGGCAGCCTCCACGGAGGTCCGCGCCTAATGTTTTACCTGATATTAAAAAGGAGGTCGAGCGACTGTTGGAGGCAAAGTTTATTAGAATGACCAGATATGTAGAATGGTTGTCCAACATCGTCCCAGTCAGGAAAAAGAATGGGAATATAAGGATTTGTATAGACTTCAGGAACTTAAATTTAGCAACGCCAAAAGACCAATACTCAATGCCGACGGTTGATTCCTTAGTGGATTCCACGACAGGGTATAAAGTATACTTATTTATGGATGGGTATGGGGGTTATAATCAAATTTACATTGCCGAGGATGACGTGCATAAGACGGCCTTTAGATGCCCAGGGTCTTTAGGGTGCTACGAGTGAGTAGTAATGCCGTTCGGCCTAAAGAATGCCGGTGCCACGTATCAACGAGCCATGAATTCAATCTTTCATGACATGATCGGCAAATTCCTAGAAGTCTACGTTGATGATATAATGGCTAAATTCGTAACTACGGATGAGCATTTTAGCCATCTAACGTCGGCCTTCGAACGAATGAGAAAGTTCAAGCTTAAATTGAACCCTGCCAAGTGCGCTTTTGGGGTATGCGCATGAAACTTCTTGGGTTTTCTAGTACACCAACGAGGAATCGAGATTGACACCAATAAATATCAGGCGATTACTGAAGCCATGCCCCCCCGAAACAAAAGAGTTGCAAAGGTTTCTAGGGCATGTAAATTTCCTAAGACGATTCATCTCCAATTGTGTAGGGAAGACCAGGGCATTCTCCTCCCTATTAAAGCTAAAGGGAGAGGACGAATTCGTCTGGACCGAAGAACACCAACAAGCATTCGACAGTCTGAAGAGGTATTTATCACAGCCACCAATAATGGCACCTCCAGTGTCAGGGAAACCAATAAAGTTGTACATAGCAGCTGATGAGCAGTCCATAGCTGGGATAATCGCACATGATGACGACATAAATGTTGAGAGAGCCATATATTACATCAGCAGGCAATTGCTGACTTATGAATGTAATTATTCTCCCATGGAGAAGTTATGTTGGCTTTATATTTACATGTACTAAGCTACGTGCCTATCTTAGGCCGAACATTGTATATTTGATCAAAAAATAAATATAGTAAGTACATGTTTTCTCGTCCTATTTTGCATCAAAGGGTTGGTTTCTGGTCTCTGTCGCTCTCAGAATTCGATATACGGCACGAACCCCAAAAGGCTGTCAAGAATCAAGCTTTGGCCGACTTTCTGGCCGACCATTTATGCTTAAGTACAACTAGGGAAAGAGAACTGGATTTGGACGAATGCAGTCTAAAACCGTGGACAATGTATTTCGACGGATCCAGCACGACAGAGAGGGCTGGAATAGGGGTTATCTTAGTCAGCCCATTGGGAGAACCCTTCCAGTTATTAGCCGAATTGAGCGAGCACTACACTAATAACCAGACAGAGTATGAAGCCTTGATATTTTGGTTGGAAACACTCCTCGACATGGGAGTAACCCATGTGTCTATCAAGGGAGATTCGCAGCTGGTAATCTAACAAGTAATGGGAACTTATAAATGCCAAAGCCCGTCGGTAGTGGCATTATTAGGTATAGCCAAAAAATTAATAGAACGGTTTGATCATGCTGACTTGGGATACGTTCCAAGAACAAAGAACGAATCGGCCAATAAATTAGCCCAGGCGGCTTCCAGTTATAAACAAACCAACATAAGTGGGGTGTACAAAAGCGAAAGAATCAAGCCAGCCCTCTTAAGAATAGCCCAATGAAAAGACGTCATGGCTCTTGAAACAGAGAACGATTGGAGAAACGAAATTAAGACGTTCTTAACACATCCTGGACTAGGAAAAGACCGAAGGTTGAAGCTTAAAGTCTTGAACTATGTAACGACAGGGGATGTGCTATATAAAAAATGACAAGATGGATTGTTATTGAAGTGTGTAGGGCCATCAGAGTCTAAAACTATCATGGCTGAAATACACGAAGGCGTCTGTGGGGCTCACCAAACTGGAATCAAGATGAGATGGTTGATCATACGAAGCGGCTATTATTGGCCGAAGATGGGGGAATCATGTGTTTCATACGCCAAATGGTGCGTAGCTTGCCAAAAGGATGGTCCTGTCCAAAGGGCCCCCGCGACCGAGATGGTTCCAGTCATTAAACCTTGGCCGTTTATGGGATGGGTGATAGACTTGATATGGAATATTTATCCTGCTTCAAGCAAAAGGCACACGTTTATCGTTGTTGCCACTGACTTCTTTACCAAGTGGGTAGAAGCTATCCCAGTTGTAGAGATCTCATAAGTACAGATAATCAAGTTCATAAAGGAACATATAATTCACCGGTTTGGTATACCACAGACAATCACGGTAGACTATGGTACCTCGTTAAGCGGTGAAAATGTAAAGGACTTCCTAGCCGAATATGGAATCCGGCTGGTGAATGCTACTCCATATTACCCTCAGTCAAATGGTCAAGCCGAATCGTCCAACAAAACCCTCAAAGGATTGATTCGAAAGATGGTGACGGACAATGCTAGATGATGGGACGAATACCTGAGTCAAGCTTTATGGGCTTACAGGACATCGCCGCGCACAAGCACGTCGGTGACACCTTTCCAGTTGGTGTATGGACAAGAAGTTGTGCTCCCCGTGGAAATGAACATTAAGTCCACTAGGGTAATGTTGCAGGAGAAACTAACGAAAGAAGATTACGACGAGGCGATGATCCAGAATTTGCTGGAATTGGACGATATTAGGTGCGATACGCTCAACCGCCTGGAAGTACAGAAGAAAAAGATGGCCAGAGAGTATAATCGCAAGGTAATGGCCAAGTCTTTCGAGAAGGGCGAAATAGTATGGAAGACAATATTGCCAGTTGGCTCTAAGGAACCAGCAGATGGCAAGTGGTCGCCCAACTGGGAAGGCCCATTTATGGTAAGTAGTGTGTTACCACATGGGGCCTATCATTTGCAGGATTTAAAAGGACAGGTGCATATAAGAGCGATAAACGGGAAATATCTAGAGAAATACGTGCCCTCGTTATGGGAGCACGAAAACATTCAAGAAAAACAATAAGAATTTCGTATTAATAATGGACGAGAACGTCCTAGATTACAAAATAGACGATATAACGTCCTCAATTACATCATCCATGGCCCGAAAATTACCTAAAACCCCCAGGCTGGTCCTTAATGGCTGAAAGCGTCTCCCTCGTCAGACCCCAGTCTTCCTAAACAGTCGCGCTCGCCGTATCCAAATCGGCCAACTCCTTCTCGAAGTCAATACGGGCCAACCCCTTAAATTCGGCCATCGACCATTCCACCTCCTCCATTTTAGCGATGACGGCTCTCTCCTTCGCCTCTTTCCTCATCTGACTTTCGTCTAAACGGCGTTGAAGCTCTTGCAACTACTGCTCCAAGTCCATGAAGACTGATTCTTCGGTCACGATCTCTTCCGTGGTCTCCTTCAAGATCCGTTGTAGCTTTCCAAAAGATTCACGGAGCTCTTCCCTTTTCACCAAAGAGGAACGAAGCCCGATCCTCTGGCTATGAATTACACGATGCCGGGAGAGAAGGTTCGTTATTTCCTCTTGCATCTCTTGGAGAAAAAAACGGTCATCAATAGATACGACCGATGAAGGAGAGCCAGCAATCAGCTTAACTCGGAGGAACACCGGTCCATTGAAGCATGTTCTGGGCTGAACAGCTTGATGAACATCCATTGCAGCGAAAGAAGCATACTGACGAATGACCTCCTGAAGACTCTCCAAGTCTGAGCTCGCGCCAGTAATGGGCGTCGATGGGCGATAAGAAGCAGAGGTCATTTCCCCAAGACGATCCAAAAGACGCTGGACCGATTGCAACAATTGATCAGGTGCCTACATATAGGGAAGAGTTAGCAAAACAGGTTAAGACCATAATACAAGAGGGAAAGAGAAAGAAACTCACCGTCCCAGGATCAGAGCTAGAAAGCTGATCCGCCAATGCCCCTGATGTCCCAGCTGCTGACTGCATCAGTCCTTGCTCGGGGGACAATGAATTACGGGGGACAACAACTAATTACTGTGCGGCTTGAGGGGAGATCGACCGAGGAGGAGAAATTGACGACACATTGGGGGATTCGGCCCGAGGAGAAAGTACTTGTTCAATAGTGACTGGCGTCGGGACTGTTGGTGCCACTGATGGAACGATCACGAGGGCCAAGGGCGATGATTGCCTAAGCTCAGGCTCCTCCCTTTGGGCGGACCTTTGAGGAGAAGGAGGCAGAGGGGCCGAGGCTGATGGCTGAGCCGAAGACGACGTCACATACCCAGGGACACTAGGGGACACGACCTCTGGCATTGAGTATTGAGGAACATCAGTTGGTCGAATATCTGCAAAAGAATCGGAGTCGGATGAATCAGAAATAATAATGACCTCGTCTTCTTCATAAATACGACGAAGGACATCGTCTTTGTATAGAGACCGACCCTGCTATAATGATTCCAACTCGGCCAAACTATAAAGGCCATCCACGTCTCTATAACTCCCTCTAAGCCCTACAGTGGACATCCTGCATACTAGAGGATAAAGCTGCCTAAGGTGACCCCACAAAGCTCCCATCGGCCACGCGGGCTCCAGCCCTTCGGCCTCTTCATTCGAACCATGCACAGACGGTACAGAGCCGTCCGAAGGGAAGCGCTCGAAGAAAGGATGGTCACCAGGAATTTCTTCAATTCTTGGGCGATAACGACCAGACTCTGTGTAAGAATTCCTACCTTGGGGGACAGCCCCACTTGTACTCTACTCTCATAAGAGCTGCTCTATGCTCGGTCTTCCGCCCACACATTTCTCATCAGAAAGGAATTGGACCATCGGTTCTTTCGCAGGTCCCTCGCTCGCACTACCGCCCATAGGAGTTTCAGTTTCTGAGACCGGCGCCGTTCCACGCACCGCAGAGGGCGAGGCTGAATCAATTTTTAAGGCCTACATCAGCTCGTACAATATTAGTACCAGTATATCTTGAAACATTATAGAGAAGGCAAATTCCGGGATCGTACCTTAGAACGACGGGCCAACGGTACGTCCGAATCAGAGCTTTGGTTGGGAGAGGGCTGCTTCCTCTTGATGGACTTAGTCCTTTTGGGCTTAGAAGCCTCGGCAGTTTTCTTCGACCCCAGTGACTCCGAAGGTTTGGGGGACAAGGAGATAGAAGAATACACATTGGGTGCAGGCAATGAGAAAAATAGTTCACGGGCCGATGGCCAGAAACGATCGAAATAAGGGTGAACGGATGTACAAGAAGTAAAAGAAGTTATAGCAAAAGCGGCTAATAAGGATCGAGTCTCCTCAAAAGAATCCTCGACCTCTGAGACCGAAAAAACCTTAAAGCAGTCTGATGATGCAGAATACGAATGAAAAAATGCAAGAGGCCATCATTGGATGAGGCCGAACTGACGGGCCACGAAATTGGGCGAATATACTTCTACCCCGGCCTTACCATTGGCCCCCGTTAAGATGTCATGAATCAATTCACGGCCGCACAAAAATTTACGCCATATTCGAAGGGCTGTCTCTTCCTTTTCCGACAAGGGAGGATCAATGGAAAAAGACGGACTGTCGGACGCTGAAAAAGGAAAAAAAGAAGGGACACGAGAAAGAGTATAAAAATAGTCAAAAGTGGCCCGAGGGGAAACAGAAGACTGCCGAAGCTGGGCATAGTGAAGACCGGCACACGAGTAAGATCGAGTCGACTCAATTGTGCCAAAGATAGGAAAATATGCTTTCAGCCAAAGCTGGACAATCCATAACGGGCCGGAAGCAATGGCTGAAGACCCGGAACGAAGCTGTTTTTGGAGGATGGCCAATCCCCTATACGTGGCAGCAAGGAAAAAGGAGGCCAAATCTAGGCGACGGCCATTCGCAAGGTCAGAAGAGATGGAGAGATAACCCGCCGCGGGTTTCCTGGCTGGGTGTGCAAATGATATACTTACACAGCCAGTAGTGAAGAAAGGCTGTTCGTTCCAACAGAGAAACCGACCCAGCCATCTTCGAATAGGCACGAAGAAAAGAGGAATATGATGACAAAGAAGAGGGATCCATTTTGGGAGGAGGGAAGCGAAACGATGTAGAGGCCGATATGGTCGCTCTAAGAGGGGACAATCCCGTTAGGGCACCAACATCGCGAAGGGTAATGGGAATGGCCCGACAGGAAAGATAAACACATTATAATCAGAGGACCAGAAAAGTAAAGAGATAGGGAATAGGCTGCGATCAAAAGCCGGCAGGTTCAAGGAAAGCTTGATAAGGGGAATGAGGCGGTGCGTATCCAAGAAAGACCGGGTATCCTCATGCGATAATATACGTTTATACTAGGCTTCAAAAGCAATGTCGGGTCTAGGCCAAGTCCGAATTGGATGGGCATAAGAGAGGGCAGAAAGACTTAGTGGCTCAGAAAATGGAAGGCCGGAGGAAGCAGGAAATTGTTGAGCCAACGGGTTTGTCGCAACGGCTTCGGCGTCTGTAAACATAGGACCGATGGCGCATTGAGCGAATTCTTCTTCCAAAATATGAACACCAAAGACGCCCACAGAATCAGAGTCCAGTGCCGTCTGATAATCGGCAGAGGTCGAAGCATCAATTTTCGGAATTGAAGAGGAAGAATCCATTAGGGATAAAGAGTTCAATATCACAGAGAAAGGCAAAACAGTAGAAGAAGTAAAGTCCGAAAACGAAGGGAGAGCGAAGCCTTATAGCCAAACAAATGACAGGTGTCGTGATAAGAATTGCCAAAGAAGTAAAACGGCGGAAAAATAGAAAGGATGAAATTTACCCTAGACAGCTGTCCGAAAAATGCAAGTACGACTAATTACAAAATCTGCAACACAGAGTGAAGCAAAGTGCATCAATATCTCCACTGACACTTGAGTCCAATTTAGATCAGATTAAAAAGGCTGAATGGGCTCTAACAAGAGACAAGCAAACTGGTGAAGTTAATCAATACAAGACACAATCCACGACAATAAATACCTTGATTGCATTGCTATTGCAAGATCATAGAGCAACTGGAAATGAGAAACCATGGGTGGATAATTGATTGAAGCTATTCGAACAGCAGCAGCGTTAGCAATGTTTAACCATTCAGGGGTTGCAATATTAGCCGCCTCACGACAATTAAATCCTAACAGACAGATCTCAAACAAAAGACATAAGCATCTCCATTTCAGAACAGTAATACTGTAATGCCAACTGCTTTAGCCTAAAAGTACCATCCTCAAACTCAAAGGGCTTTACCATGACTGAACCCCATATGATAGGCTCTGGGAAAAGTGACAACAAACTCCCCAGCATTTTGTACTAACCTAGGAAACTGATTAGATAAGAAATAAATAGATTCATCGTGGCTTAAATGAAGACATTATTTTGTTAAAAGCCAAAAAATAACATTAAGAAGTAGGAAAGAACAGAGCGAAAGACTGACCAGCAGCATGGAACCCCCAAACCAACAAACACCTCAGGTGACATCATTGTTGTTTTCTCACCAAGTGTAGCAAAAGTAACTGATTGAAAACAATGAAAATAAAGAAGTTAAATCGTCACGAATTGAAAAACAGGTGAACATAAAATTCAGGTATGATCCCCTCAATTATTACTAGCTAAGTTACTTTTCAATTGAACCAAACCCAACAGTTGCATAAGCAAAAGAACAACTTGAACCTCATGGAGAAATAAAAAGCCACTAGTCCGATCATCATGTATTCTTGGATCTCATCAACTGTTCTTATACTTATAAACCTGAATCACGAGCCCCAATATAAAACCCTAATACACTCCTTCAAGCCTCTAAAACACACACATCCTAAGTCGCTACCAAAATTCCAACCTCATGTTTTGAATTTTACATATACAGAACTAGCATACCAAGCAATTCGCAAGCTAAATGGCCCGCAATCTCACTACATTCCACAATGGACTAAAGAAACTAACTCGATCATTAACATAAGTAAAAAAACAGGGGAGTCATAAACAACAACTTACCCAGAGGATTAATCTCTTCTCCATATCCATGAACTCTAACAACCTCCTCGAAAGCGTTTGCGGCTTTCATTGGCACCCCATACCAAGTCTTACTAGCCCCCATATGCAAGTAATTCAAGCTATGCAAATCATGATCCTCAACATGCCAAGCAAACCAACTAAAAATCATGGCTAGATAAACCATAGGCGAAGTCACACCAGGAATCTCCTCCTTCATAAACCTCAACAATGACCCTTTTTTCCCTCGACACTCGCCTCATATTCCACGCCGTCTCACCCACAGTCACCCCTTCGCCAACCGCCACCTCACCGCCATTCCTCGCCGGCGCAAATGCAGAGCCCGGCATGTCGTTAGCATACTCAACTGAAAACGGCTTATCCACCATGGCCTTCCAGTACAAGCTCTCGATTTCCAAAGCAGAAACCGCAGCCTTCTTGTTGCCGCATTTCTTCAAATAACTCCTCTCGAAATTCTTGGCTTTGGTTTCAAATTGCTGGAAAGTGTAGTACTCGCCGCTCTGCCATACCGGTTTCCGAACCGGCCGCTGTTTCCGAGGACAGAGATTTTTTAAAAGAAATGTTTTTAGAAAAGTTTATTCAGTTTTGAAATCCATGTTATGGTTTTATGATTTTCGGGGCATGAGGTAAACCTCACCCTAGTATGTAACTTGTGATATAGTTGGAATTGACGGATACAGAGAACATGTGCACATGTAGGGCAATGATGGCGGCTTAGGATCGTGTACCTGGTCCCTAGTGGTGGCTACACCCAGTCGAGTTATGGTCCTGGGTGTAGAGCTCTACGTTGCAGTTGAGTATTTGTCCTGGACGTAGGGCACCACCACCTCAGAAGTGCCGCAGTTGAGTTATGGCCCTGGGCATCGAGTACACCCAGTTGAGTTATGGTCCTGGGTGCAGAGCAGTTTTCAGTTTATAGATTTTCAGTACTTGGTTTTCAAAACAGTTTTTATTGATTTCGATTTTTAGTTTTCAGAGATGCCGCAGTTGAGCTGTTGTCCTAGGCATCAAGTATTTTCAGTTTTAGTTTTCAGTTCTTCATTATAAAATTTTCAGTTTTTCAGTGCCTAGATTTTAGAAACCAGATTCTAATACCCGATTTTCAGAAACAGTTTTTCAGATTTCAGTTTTCAGTTTCAGATACAGTTTTTAGTTTTTAGATACTGATTCTAGTTTCCCAGTGTAGCTTTCAGTTTTCAAATACAGTTTTCAGACAGAACTTTTCAGAAAGAGAAAGTAAAGTAAAGTTTTCAACAAAAGGTTATTCAGAAAGGGTTTTTCACAAAAACATGTTCTAAAAGCATAGTATGTTGAAGTAAAGTTTGATTTACAATTATTGCATATAAGTTATGTATTCTAGTAAGTCGTTTGAGATGCATGTATTTGATATTAACATGAGGTAGCATGAGTACATTTAGATACGTGTAGTTAACATTGATATATGTTATCATTACTATGTTTACATGTTTTTGTAGGTGATGGTTGATATGAGATGTAGAGCCTTATAAGAGATTTTTCATGTGAATGTTAATACGTGATCATATAATTACATTAATACATGTTAGCATGGACTAAGTAAAGTGATGAATATTGGAAAGAAAGAACAATTTATTTTTCCGATTTGATGATATTTCATGATAATGAAGAAGAGAAAGTTATTGTAAAAACATAAATCAAACTTGTAATGAGTATAGAAAGAAAGTATAAGTCAGTGTAGCGTAGAAAATACATGATGAGACTTAATGTGATTAGACGAGAGGAGTTTTAATAATAACGACTGTTAGCAATATAAAAACTTGATGTATATGTGTACAAGTAGTAGATTGCTTAATTTATAAACGATTATAGAGACTTAAGTATATGTATGTTCAGGTAAAGGAAGGAGGAAAAAACTAATGTGTCTCGGTAATAAATGGGAATTGTATAGCTAATTAAGAAATTTTTATATATATATTTGCATGGTTGCTTACTGAGTCCTTATGACTCACATCAAGCAGTTTGTTAGTTTTGCAGGTCTGTAGCTGACATACTTGGCCAGCATGTTTTCCGTGAAGACTTTGAAGACAGTGAACCGCCCCATTTACAGTCAAGAGAGTCAATGGGTTGAGTTATGGGTCCTCACGGCCCTTTGTATGGTTTTTGTATTTGTATTTCATATGTATAAGTTATGTAATGATAAAGTTTTATTTTGAGTTCTGGCCTGAGGCCAAGTTTTACATTTGTTCATTGAGTTCAGGCCCGAGGCCTTGATGTTGATTTTCCGGCCTGAGGCCGAGGTGTTTGGTTTTTGTTGTATGGTGCTGGCTATAAGCCAGGTTGCATGGTGTTACGAATACATCATGCCGAAATTTTGTCAGAATAAGAGGCTTATGGAGGTAGGGTTAGCCTGTCTCTGTAACATCCCGCCTAGGCCAGGATGCTACCGGAAGGAGACAGGCTAAACCCACCTCCATAAGCCTCTGAAATCTACCGAAATTTCGGCATGATATATTCGTAACATCATGCAATCTGGCATATAGCCAGCATCCAAATACAACAAGATCCAACACATCGGCCTCAGGCCGGAACATCAACAACAAAAACAAGGCCTCAGGCCTGAACTCAAAGAATTAATGCAAATACTGGGCCTCCGGCCAGAACTCAAAATAAACTACGCTATTACATGATTAACACAAATGAAATACAATTACAATTGTAAATACACAACAAGGAGTCGTGGTGACCCAACTTGACCCAGGACTCAAAGACTTCCTCGACTGCAATTGGGGCGATCCACCGTCTTCAATGTCTTCACCAAACTTCAGCTACTTACCTGCAGAACTAACAACGAAAGTGATGTGAGTCGTAATGACTCAGTAAGAAATCATACAAATACTATTCAAATTTGAATTAACTAACTATTTCTTATTCATTTCACGGACCTGTCACTCAGTTACTGTACCTCTAATTGGTCACCAGCTGTCAACTCCTGCATACTGTTAAACATTTATAATACATTCGAATTCTAATTCATTTCAAAAGAAGTTCCATCATACTACTGATGCACTATACTGGATGCAAGTTAGTTTTTATACTTTTTACTATCTGGTTCGGTTATCTATTATAACTTACTTTCTTTCATTATCTTGAAATATCATCAAATCGGACTATTTAAAACTTGTTTCTGTAAACTATCTGTATTCAAATGTAGCCATTTATTACAAATGCCAACTCAATAAGCATATGCTATACATAAGGTAATCATATAATTATGAATAAGAAATCTTATAATCATAAGCAATTATCTTGTCAATTATTCCTTCCACGTGAATATATGCTACACACATGCATTAAATTACTAATATATTTATATATAATCATGCTATCATGCTTCAATGTCAACTATATGCATCTCAGATGAACCACTAATATATGTAATTTGTATGCACGTGTATACTATATAAAACTTTAACATGTTATGCATACTCCGTTCATTCATGTTCTTAATCACTTTATACTCTTATATCTATCTTCATATTGTTAATATTCTTATATGACGCATATCCTACAAACTTTCTTTCATAAAACTAGTTCATATATGATTATTTCATTTATGACTTTAGTCCCATTCCCTAGGGTGCAATTTTTCTACAGCCCCTCATACCCAGGTTTTACTAAATTCTATTCATGAATAAGTCATCACTCACATGCTCCATCTATATATACATATACCGGTCCATACCTATGTATGTTTCTCTTTGCTTCTAAATACTTCGATTTATCTTTAACTTATACTTCTACTCATAATTGCTTGCTCTTATCTATATCTGTGTACCAGTCCACTAGCTTCTTTCTTCTACGATCATCTTTATATATATATATATATATTAGTTTCTTACATATGATTATATATAACTTTATTATAATACTACTTAAGTACTATGATAACTTCTTAAGTAACCAAAGCGTGAGTTACTTACCTGGCTACGCGAGTGCCCGCGATCCGGGTCCGATCTGTCAAGACAAATCACAACAACTGTCAGAACCGCTATTTGCGAAACTTCTAACTTATCTGGAACAACTACGGACTTTCCCCGAAACACCCGAAATAATTTAAATACTACGATCTAAACTTCATTGCTCTAATACATGCTCACTTGCTATTCTAAACTAGGTAGATGGGTCAAATTTCCATTTTATGCGTTTGCGGTAAAACTTGCGGAAAAGTTTCCGCAAACGCTACGGAAGGGTCTCGAACCCTCCGAACAAAACCAAAATTACCCAATTACCCTCGCTTTACTATATTTACATTATAACTAAACTTATGATCATTTATACTCAATCGCGCGAGAAACGTCGTTTTACCGGAATCTCGCTAATACTACCGGATCGACCATATCTCGTCCGATTGACCCCTGATTCTACCATATTTATCATTTTAACATACTAAGACATATTCAATTCATTTCATGCTAATTTGCTAAACTACGGAACTATTAGAAGCATCCGAATACAAATCGAAACATTTGAAAATAACGAATTTTGAACGGAAAGTCGTACCAAAATTCTGAGGCCATATTCGGACTCCCCTCGGCCATACGAACGCGCTGGTGCGATTGGAATTCCGATCGGAGCTACTGTTCACATGGGTGCTAAGTACACGCGCCTCTTTCCTCCTCGATTCACGTGCTTCCGGCCGCTGATCGGAAAATCCGACCCCGCACACTCGTAGTACTCTCCGAGAGCTTCGATTCGGTAGGTGGCTCGGGCCGTGAAACGAGCCGACGAACCGGGATCGGGAAAAATGCGATTTTGGGGGAAGAGGGGCGTGAAGGGGTTTTGGGCTTATTTTTGTCATTTTTGTAATTTAACCAAACTATGAGGCTTTATATACTTCTGGAAAATATCAATTTGGTCCCTGCGAATTTACAAATCAGCCCTTTTATCTAGAACCTTCTGGAATATCGCAATTTCGGAGCCCTTCTGATGCGATTCTCGAAAAGTGTTCAACACAAAAGTTGTTCGTATCGGAAAAACCAGTCCAACGGTCTAAAAAGAAGCTCGATCGGAGTTCGTTTGCTCAGTTCGTGACCAAAACAACAAACTTTACGCGTTTTACGAAAATCGCGTAACTGACTTTTGATCCCACGCATTTTCCAAAGCGACGAAAATTCATAAAATAATATTCCAATTCATATAACATCAACTAAACTCTTATTCTTCCTTATCATCATGCTCCGAGACTAAAACAACCGTCCGGGAATCTTCTGGAACAGTTCTGAAAATCCGGGATGTTACAGTCTCCTGCCGGTAGCATCCTGGCCTAGGCGGGATGTTACAAGAAATGAGATGTGTAAAGTTGTGTATAAAGAATATTGATTCTCACGATATGACAACTGTTGGTATTGGATACCGGATCTACCGTCTAGTTATTTAAAATAATGTTTAATAATTATTTTGATATTTGATATCGAAACTTGAGGCTATTGGATTGTTATGTATAAACAGTTGTTGCATATTTTAATATGACTAGTAGTGTCATTAATGAAAGATAAACATTAAGATATGTAGGGGTTTTTAGGGGCTGAATCCGGTAACGCAGCGGAAGCGGTGGAAAATCGTATTTTCCGATTTCAAAACTTTTTCTCGGATAAATTAAATAAACATATTTATTTAATATTCCATTAATCAAATTATGAAATAAAATTCAAATGAATCATATTCAAGTGAATTTACCGAATTGCCCTTACTTTGGTATTTCGTCCATTTTAGTCTGAAATTAATCTAATCAATTTTGAATGATTCTAAATCATTTCTAAGATGAATTTAGCATGTTCAAAACATCAAAAATACCAAAACAACCAAAATCCCTAAAATCTAACTCCAAGGCGAGAGCCTCCAAAGATGGGCATTTTGTGCCTTTTGTCATTTCATGTCTCAAAACACATCAAGATGCAATCCAATGAACATGAAACTTTATATGCATCATATACACACACAAATACACAACATATATGAAAATCCCTAAATTTGGAATTGGTCATGAACCCTAATTTTTCAATTTCATCAAATTGGACAAATTAAACCAAATTGGTTAAATCAATTACTTCAATCATCATTCTTCCATCCAATACAAGTCTCAACACAATGAAACAACTCAAGATCAAATCTAGGTCATTTAAGAGTGGGTCAACAACTCTAGATTAGCAACATGGTTTCCAAAACCTTAAAAGAATGTTTATAACTACAATAGTCACAACCTTCCTTCACCATACATGCTCAACACTTCAATCAAACTTCCATCAACAAAAACACAAAGAAATAAAGAAAGAAATAATCTAAGAACATCACATGTTGAGGCCTAGAACCTAAGGAACATTTTCCTCTCTAATAGCAAGTTTGAAAAACTTACTAATTCCAAGCTTTCTTTAATCTTTCTTTCTTTCTCAAGCTTTCTTTAAGTTTTTTCAATGGAGTTTTCTTTTGTAAAGTGTATTAGTTAAGTGTAAAGTGAAATGAAAATCAATATATACTTGTTACCAAAAGGCCTTGGCCGAATTTCATCAAATGAAATACAAGTTATGTAATTTGATTTTTCATTTTCAAGTTTATTTAGTCACTTGCATAAATATCTAAATACAACTTTATTAGATATTTAATTAAGTCAACAAAGGCAACTAATATCATTTACTTCAAATATCCTAATGTAAGATATTTATATTTTAATTAATTTAATCATTTAACAATTAAATAATTAATTAATTAATCAAATACAAATATATTAAATATATGTATAATATTTACATTAAATACTAAAAATATATATTCATTTAGGATATAAGTCAAATAACTCATTTTGACTATTAATTAATGTGTATTTAAATTAATCAAGTATTAAATGTAAATACACAATAATTAGGCAAATGATTATCTAGTCCATTTGGCACGTATCTTGCGTTTAACCTTTAAACGACTTTATAAATAATCAATATTATTTATTAATATTGCTCTAGTGCTGTAGGCATTGCATTTTTACACATGCGCCCAATGATGAGTCTCGTATGGAGGCAACTACTTCTTTAGTCATGAAAGTCGCGGGAAACGGACGTTGGAAGGGTAAAGTTGGAAAATAGAATTTTTGATGGATTTAATCTCGTTGTTTGAGCTTCGGTTGCTTGTTGAACTTCCGTTTCAAAGCTTATCTTAGGCCCAAAACCCAAGCCCACCAAACCCAAACCAAACCCAAAATACCCAAGCCCACCAAACCAAGCCAAACCCACGCCCATGAGACACTATTCACGCCCATAGCCTTCCTAAATAGCCAAAATCACATTTAACACATGCCTAAATCAATTCAAATCCTTACCTAAATAAAAGAAATCAAATCAAATCCCTACCAAATCAAATCCAATCACAAATCCAAATTAGGAGATCCATTCCTTGTTAGACACCAATTAGGAGATTCTTTCTTATTCAAATTAGGAAAGTCTTCTATCTTTGCCTATAAAAAGAGGTCTTCACCCCCCATTCAAAAGCTAGCACATACATATCCCTCAAGCACGCCTAAGACACTCATCTAAGCCTCCCTTGCACGCCCAAGGATCTCATTTAAGCCTCCATTGCCGAATCATCAAGCCAAATCACCCTTTAGTGCCACAAATCCACTTCCATCATCAACACCCTTCACGCCCAAACCCTAAACTTAACCCTCCATTGCCGAGTTCCAGCCCCCATTCACAGCCCTAAAACACCCTCAAATAAACCTTATTCACAACCTTAAAGTCGTGCAAAATATCCCCCAAAAGCAGCCCCAATTGTGCGCCCAAGACAGCCCTGAAACGCTTTCACTGCACTAGTGAACTGCCGAGTTTAGCTTACTGTTCTGGTCAGTATTTGCGGCGACTTTAGCCCATAAAACAACCCTAAAATCACCTAGAAAACCCCCAAAAAACCTCCATAAAGTTTCCCTAAAAATATCCCACAAACGCACCTCCCTAAGCCTTCAAAATCACCCAAAACAGTCCGCCAAACCACCAAGACAGTGACCTGAAACGTAGCAGCGAAACAGCAGCGAAACGGACTTGAAACAGCATCCCGAACAGAAAAACAGCGAGGAAAGACATTGAGTTGGTGAACTAAAAGAGTAGCAGATCATTCACCCTTCCAACGGACGTGTAACGCCCTTTCTTAGACGAAAAAAGAGGTTAGACCTGAGGGCACCTTTCTACTTATCTTCTTTATTGTTGTTTTATTTATTTTGATATATAATTGCATGAGAGTCGTTTGAAGCATGATGTGATTGTTGGATGAGCGGGATACGTGTTCCCCTTTTGTGGTATATCGGATGGAAACCCGGACGTAAATTCCATAGCCGATTCCGAATGGACGGTAGTATGGTCTGCACTCGGGATACAATGCCACGTACCACTTAGGATACACATCTCTCGTCTCATCCAAACTTGTATTTGAGCATGTGTTATAGTCTTTAGGTTATTCGTTTATTATTTAAAGCATGGTATAATTTAGTTGTTATTTATTTGTTAAAGCATATTTAGGTTGTTCTTTATGCATGTTATTAGTTTATGATGTATTAGGATAATGATTTACACATGTTGATTTAATGGTTCAATATGCTCGTTGTGTTACATTGCGTGGAATTATTTGGATGAAAGCATGTTAGATCTAAGTATCCTTGAGCATGATTATTGAGTAGACTTGGTTAGTTTATTGTACAAATTATATCATCACAAGTGACATAAGTAAGGGACCATTCCGAACCCAACGGTTTGAGGTCTTCCCTTGCGAGGGGTGAGTGCGGCCTTAAATCTTTGTCCCGGTTCACACCGGGTGGCGACTCCATGTTATTTCGTATTCTCAAATAGGCCGCGAGCCTAGAAACAGCGTCGCCCAGGTTCTGTTGTCTACAAGTGCTCTACGAGTATGTTTCATTATTGAGACTCTCTAGATTCAGGTATATCCGTCACGAAATCAAATTTCATGTCCATAATCTATCCACCCGTAGATTATGACGATCACAGATAATCTCGCTGAACCATATAGGTCGAGGTCATGGCAAATGTACAATTCCTCCGTCACAGGTATCCGGATAAATCCTAGAGATATAGATATAAACGTCAAATCTCTATCGGGATTATCCAGTCGACTATTCTATTAGCAATCTCAAAAGAATGTTTAGAACTAGCTTCTAAACTTTACCACGGGCCCATGGTTTTATCTGATTGCTAATCATATGGACTACCTATGCTCTGATACACAGAACTGACGGATCCTATCTTGATACACATAGGACACCCTGAGGATCTATCTACACCCAATGAACAGGCGGAGGTCTGATCTTAATAGATTGGTGACGTGACTGTCGTCTAAGTGTAGAAGATGTCTCATGTGCCCACAATGGCATCTCAAGTCTAAGAATCACAAGTGCTACTCAACCCAAGAAGATTCTTATTGACGCTGGTGTACCATCCATTAAGAATCTTCGGTGAGTCGTTCAGTGTTTATCCGCTATAAACACCTACATGTCTATACTAGTCTCCAACTTATGGTTCATTGAGAAACCATTGGAATCATATATTCCAGTATACGACATGTACCGGTCTCAACGGGTTTACTATACTGACCAAGTAGTGTAAACCTTGACCAGGAACAGTCTGAGAATGACAACGTCATGATACAACTCAATGTCAGTTGCGACGCTTTTGCAACTGTACCATGACTAGTCATTCTAAGGTCATTACGTCTTTACCATTCAATAAGATAGATTATATTATAGAAGCTGCATATATTATTCATAATAATATGTTTTAGAGAAGTATTCAAAAGAAATACAATCGGAATTGGCGCTCTGAGCACCAACCCCAACAGATATATATTCGGTAATTAAAATAACTTAGAACCGTGCTTTATGAGATTTTTCGTAAAAGCATTGGATGCTTGTTCCTTATGGTAAAGGATGGTCTGATATGAGTTCACACCACATATCCTTATCCATTTAATGAATATTGTATTCAGGAAATGATTAAATCTCATTTAACTGATGATTGTCATTGGACCACAGATTTATTGAAACTAATACATTAGATGTATGTGGTTTAATGAATTAAAAATTGCCACAGATAGTTTTCTTTACTCCGTAACTTAGTTAATGAATTGTCATTACTTAGTTACATGTTTCTAATAGTGAACATGTTGAACGTCTTGAATTGTTCAAGAACTGTCAATATGTTTCTAATGAAACTCAGATAGAGTATTTGAACAGTTCAAAGATATTTTATCTGTAGTGTTGAAACTTTATCTTTTAAAATTCATTGCGCGTCTTTGAATTGTTCAAAGATGTTTGATCTGACCAAACGCATGAATTTAAGGCAATTAGTTCTAAGGTTATTTAATGAATTTGATTCTTACTCAATATTAAACTTCTGCGATTCCATTGTGATGGAATTGGCCAGTGGGAGTTATCAAATCTTATATGATTTGATTCGTTGATATTAAGTGTTACCGACTTGGTTTTCAATACTCTTGGGGTTATGCTCCAGTAACACTAATTCATCTATTTAATTAAGGTTCCATTTGTTTCTACAAATACATATATGATGTATATAGTAGAAAATTGAATCTTGAAAAGTTTGAGATTTGAAACTTTCATTTGTATAATTGTTATATAATTGAAAGTACTTGTGTCTCGGAGGTACAAGTGATAAGTTTGTCATTTATTCTATTTAATGGAATATTATATTCTATTTAATAGAATATCTTTTCTACGTTTTCGAGTAATAAACTGTTTTATTACTTAGTATGTTAACATTGGATGTTGACGATTGCAGAAAGAACTTGACTTAGTGAAGTCAAATGTGAGAATGATAAAATGTAGTGGAACTACATAATTAATAAGATGAAAAGACCCTTAGACGTCTTCCGTATAATTACAATAGGATGTCAGAATCATTTACAAAGTATTTGATACTTAATGATTCTGTAGTTTTCTTATTCGAAGAAAATTATCCTATAACTTATAGTGGGAGCGATATTTGATATCGATTCCGGAACCTACATTGAACCATAGATATAAGATTGTTCATGACTTACAATGATCAAGTTTTGAACTTGATTAGGCTTTTATTATGAATATTCATAAAATGTGAAAAAATTTTACGCAGCAAAAGCGAAGTAAGCTTGATAAAGGTTTGACCTTTATAGTATGACAGTGAGTAGGTTATACTCAGTATTCTATTGTAAACTCTGAGAAAGCTTGTCTCTTGTCACACTAATTGAACAATTAAGGATCTGTTGGTTAATGTTGATATTAAACTATATTTTGGCTAAAGAATACAAAGTGGCGTTCTTGAGTGATTTCTTCGAATGAGAGATCCGTTATGATTTCTTTGTTTGAAGAAGTTCATTCTGGAATAGACCTAGAGTTTGTATTCTGCTAAGATCACAGTTTATATACTAGCTTATAGAGCCTATTGTAGACTCAGATAAGCTTTCTAGAAATCCTTGTTCTCTATTTTTTATATCATCAGATTGTCTGGTTTTATCGAATAGTATAGAGAATACGTATTTGTCAGTAGGGTAAGTGGGAGCGTACACATTTCATTCTAGTAATACATATCCTAAGTCTTCTTTTCCCCGTGTTTACAGTGGGAGTAGTCTCTGTTATATTTGATATAAAGTTTTATATATGATATAAAACTAAAAGACTTGTGAGAAACTCCCATTAGTCGCATATTAGATACGATCTAATAAAGGACACAGTAAGACTATCTGTATGACAGTTAATATAATTGTTTGACTGTTAATGTGTCTTTTATATATATATTATTCATCTTTCGTAAAGAGATGATACCTTTGTCGATAGATAGATTGATTAGACTGTCTAGTCATCTTATGCATCATTGGATGATGGCATAATGAATATTATATTGTGTACGATTAAAGATATCAGTTTAATCAATCATTGTTTACAAGTTATTTGATATATTGTAGACCATATGATGGATCTTGAAACATGTTCTTTATGATCTTTGAGATATTAAGAACAGGTTTCTAATTCATGGAGAATTTAATCTGCAACCATAAGGTCAGATTAGTTTTGATTCTAATTATGACCTTAGATGGTCTATGTCATATAAAGTCAGAAAAGATGTAGTTTGAATGTCACCGTTGATTATACTACACTAGTGGAATCAGCTGCGACTTTCGAAATATGGACTTATGAAGTTTGCAAAATGACCTCAATGATTAGAAGTGTTGATATTAGTTTTGTGCATGCGGTTGTCTCAAAGTATTTTGGATTTGATCCATATATACTTAGACAACTCAGCAGTTATAGCACAATACTGATATAGCATCTGAGTCATATTGATGTGAAATTTGATTCTACAGATTATGAATGATGCTAGTTAAGGAAAATGGTTGGGTTTGTTGGACAGTCTCGATTTGATAAAGCATGCTTACTTGTTGTTGCCTACCTCTTGAGTGCTGGTGAGCTCTTGAGGGCCATGAGTATGCTATACATATGAGATGTGTATAGGATACCATGGATTGTGTAACATCCCGCCTAAGCCAGGATGCTACCGGCAGGAGACAGGCAAATCCTGACTCCATAAGCCTCTAACTTTGCCGAAATTTCGGCATGACCTTCTGCTAAAATCGAGCAACCTGGATCAAGTCCAGCTCCACAATACAACCTAAAGGGCTCAACACTAGTGATACACCACCAAATCAATAAACTCAAGACATAATAATGGGCTCCATGCCCGAGAGTACGTAAAAATAAAAACTTTTACAAACTTTGGACTCACACAACTGAACTTACACAACTCAATTACTTTTACAATACACTCATAAACAACTTGACTCTTATCCACCCAAGATCTAGTGACTGCCTGGCTGCAACGCTGGATCCGGCTCCTCAAGATCTGGTATCTCTGTGGTCGACCGATCAGATCACCAACCTGCAAAACTCAAAACACTTGCCTTGCTACACTACTCTGTTATCTTAATACTTTCCTACTTACTCATCTACTAGTTTCCAATTCAGACTCTTACTATAGTTATCTTTCTTCATCACATTGAAATATCATCAAATCGGATATATAACATATTCATTGTTTTCAAGCATTAATCACGCTATCATCAATGTATATACGGCATATGGGGCCATGTTATCATGCACTATTATTTGTGATAGATATTCTTATGTAAACATACTATCCGCGCATACATTGACCAAATATACATATAAGTGCGCTAATGCCATCATGCATCATGTCAACTATGTGCAACTCAAATGGTATCTAGGACATATATGTGGTCTATGCATAACTTATGAATTGAGATTTTACTTAATTATGGCCATGCATAACGAAATACGTTTTAAAAATCTTTCTGAAAAACTATTTTCTGAAAATTGCTTTCTGATATCTTTAATAAAAAACTTGTCTTCCTGATCTCTGAAACCTGATACTGAAAACTTGAAAATCTAAAAATTGAGAATTGTTTTATAAAAATCTTATTTCTGAAAATGGGTATTGAAAATCTGAAAAACTATGTACTGAAAACTGATCTAACGTCCGGACCATAACTCAACTAGACGTCTCTCTGCACCCAGGACCATAACTCAAATGGGTGTACTCGATGCCCAGGACCATAACTCAACCGGCCATCTCTGAAAATCAGGATTTCGGGACCCTGTAGCCCCTAGTCCTACTCGAGGATCTGAGAGCGTTCCCTCAGTCCTCCACATGTGCATATGTGACTATATCCGTCAATTCCATCTTTGTAATAGTTACATACTGGGGTGAGTTTTTCCCTCATGCCCCGAAAATCATCAAGTCATATTCTGTATCTCAAAACTGTAAAAACATTTTCGGAAATATATTTTCTTTTAAAAAAGCGATGAAACTTTCCTTTAAAACCCTTTTTTTTGAATTTCAAAACCATTTTTAGTTTCAAACTCAATTTTTAAAAAATCTTAATGCACAAACATATATATTTCTCATGCTTTTACTACTCACAGCTATGTTTTCTTATGTACATATCTTTGAAACTATAACTGTATATATGAATCGGAATGTAAACTATTACATGCATTGATTCATAAATTGAATCACATAAATGAAACACATGCTCTGTACGTAAGTTGAACACGTAACTTAAAATCATAAAATTGATAACATGAGTTACACATAAACTGAACATGTGGACAGAAGACATAATGGAATCCTTAAACTGAAATTTTTAAACTGAAACATTAAACATAGATCATAAATTTCATTTCATATCTTAAATATAAAGTAGCGTGCTCGAATGGAAATAATGTGTCCTCATGCATGGAGTCTATAAAAACACGTGTTCAAAAATGATTAGTGTACTAGATCTTGCAATTCTAATCGGGCATGTAAATGATTGAATGCGTGCAATCATGGTCATATGATAATATATTTTGCTAACATTCTTAGCTAACCGAAATATCATTGCTGGATCTAAACACTAAGCATCACAAGATTAACACACTTCACTATCATCAACATACACCTTTAATATACACATTCGGCTATACACTAACCCTTTTTTAAAACTAAAATTTAATCGTTTCCTCCTCTTTTTAACTGAAATGATTGATGATCCATCAGTAATGT